>CM034354.1:26995329-27534835 GCA_019925275.1 Mytilus edulis
TCAGTCACTATAAAGTGTATTTAGACGCAACACATAAATAGTGACCAAAAAGGTGCCGCTTTCACATGAGAGACGCTAGAAAAAAAATTAAATGTACACTTTTTCAATATTTTTGTAGGACTATCATATAAAATTAAGGAGATGTGTAGTTAGAGACTTCTGCTGAATACAAATGTTTGGGTGGATTCACCTGATATCTGTTATCAAGTAAGTCCATATTAAAGTTTGAAGGGTCCAAAATTAAGATATGTTTGATTTCAACTGGCATACAAAAATTGGTGTTTCTGTGGTCTTATCAAGCTGTGTGTGGTGAAGCATTTTATTGCCTTTAGGCTTGTACATTTGTTTTTGTATTTTGGTCATGAAAATAAATGTGTAGTTTCCATCTATTGGGACTGTATAAGATAGATATCTGATATGTGACACAATCAGTGAAAAGATTTGTTGAGAGTTTGCCAAAGGAAGTACAGAATTAGAAGATTGTGAATTATTGAATATTTTTTTGTTTTGATTTAAACTTTTGTTTTAAAGTTTTGAATTAGTCTGTCATATCCAACTAAGTTAGACATCACGTGACTTTTGTGACGTATAATGGCCGCCATTTTGTATTATATTTCCCCATATAAAATGCATATATGCTTCAATAAAGTTTAATTTTCTCATAAACCTGATCCGTTTTCTTACTTTTGCAAATCAATCCTTGATATTCAAACATATTTCTATCAAACAATGTTGGTCCTAACAGTTTAATTTTTGATTAAATTCGGTCAAATCGGAATCGTAAAACATGCACTTTTTCTCGTCATTTCTCCGTTGACTCAATGCTAAATTACCGATACCCATGTCTACTTTTACATCAAATACAGAAATTCTGTAAATAAAACACAAACTTTGCAAATCGATTAAGTATATTCAAACATATAGCTGGCGAAGAATACTACTTAAAACAGTTTAATTTCAGGGCAAATTCGGTCAAACATCGATTTAAAAAAGGGAATTTTCCGAGATTTTTCAAAATGGCGGCTGATGTATCATATGGGAATGTTGCATCAAATCAATGATTTCTATAGTAAGACTTCTAGATTATATTTAATTTTTCATAAAGAATCTCTGATGTTTCTGTTATTTTCCTTTAGTGATATTTCGATATCATTGATTTCAAAATTTCTAAATAAAAAAAAAATATTTTAAGTGTGACACGGGAACATTTATTTTGATAGATATTCATCCAGGAGATACTGTTACCAGAAAATAGTTTACAATATCAATAATAAAAAAAATTCTCTTCTTTTTTAAAGGTGTTTTTCAAGTTTTCTGTATGTTTTATCTTACTTTAGAAATATATTTATTCCTTTTAGAACCAAAAAAAATGTTTTTATCCTAAGAGAAAAAAATCAATGTCCAATTATAATAGATAAATATTCTATACCTTTAAAATTTCATTCCTTGACCGAACAGGTGAAATCTAACTAGGGTTATAATGTTACATCATAATATATTGTCAGGTAGACGTGCAACCCAAAAGCAACCAGGTGACATTTAACATCCTGTCAGTGTGTATACATGTATTACCAGAGTTTAAATTTTGTGATATACAAAAGTTTTCATAAAAGTACAAATAAATATCTTAATCTCCTTCCCGTGTCAAATCAGAAGAAGTATGTTTCATAATAAACTTTAGGAAAATATGAATATTATGAAAATTTCTTTAAAAACTATTTTTTGCTTAAAAGGCATTCAAATATTTATATGTTTCTATAATTATTTCAAAGAAATATTCTGATTCAAATTTTAATTTAAATGCATTATGAATTTATTGTTATTTATTTTTTAATTCAATATTTAAAGCTGAATCCAGACAATGAATCGATATTAAGTTTAAATTGTGTAAAAAAAAGAGAGTTTTTGTATACATTCCAACAGAGACGTATATTAATACGATTGGTCTGGTTTTAACAATTGTATACCCGATAATATCTATCGACAGAGTTATCGGTCCTGAATAGGACTGATATAGTTGGGTATGGGGTACATGAATAACCGTGATCACATCCAACAGTATAACCAACGTCATTATCACTGTTCCTTGATATGGGGAATAGTGTGGCAGACGAACATAAGTAGTCATGGTCAACCAGTGCACCGGAGTTTACCCCTGCATGCCGCATGGCCATTACAAAAAAAATCCCGAAATGTTTCATATTGCTTGCAGAAGTTTTTTCTGTGTTCTCATGGCTGGACGGAACTTTTACGCTAAACATTTTATCAGTAATTATGATTTTGTGACTTTTAAATGAAGTACCTGTGATTATTTGGGAAATTTGTTTTGACCTCACTGATAATGGAAAAATAAAGCAGACGAAACATGGCGTTAGATGTTGTTGTCAAAACTTCGGTAATTTCCGTGATACAATCAAATTAAAATAAACTACACAAGTTACCAAAATTTATATATTCTTGTTTTTGTAAACAAATAAAAATTCATGTCGTATTTCATTTAACATCGAAATTATTCCGATCTGTCCCGTTTTTTTCAAGTTCACGTTTAAACGTTAAATTCGGCAGCCATTAAAAAAAATAATCGAACGAGATTTAACGAGATTGACGAAACTTTTCAGATGGGTCGTGTAGAGAGAGTTATCGTTCTTTATTTCAAAACGATGCTTCTACCATAAGTGTCAGCTAAAGCTGGCATATTATTTGATTAAACACAGTTTAAAATATCTTCTTTGAAAATCTTATAAAATCCTTGTTATTTTTTCATCCTTTTTTGAAAGAAAAAATGTGTCAATGTTAAATATATGAAAAGTCTAGAGAAATTTATTGCCGGAAAATTTTCGTTATCAATGAATGCCTATTATAAAGTCAGGGATTTCGCTACCACAACTTATTTAAAAGCTTCACTAATTTCATTCATAGCTATAATATTAGATTTTAAAGTTTGCTTGAAACCTGTAGAAAACTTATTTCATACAGGATGGCACCTATTTTTTCGGAAGTGTTATTTTCCGAACCCGGAAACTAAGAAACAATCCAGGTTTATGAACTTAGCTTCTTGATCTTTTTAGTAAACTTTTTCGAAAAGGTTACCAATTCAACATCAGTATATCTTTTATAGGTATTTATTACGATTTTGTCACCAGTTAATCAAATCAAACTAAATATTGTTGTTATAAACATAATACACATTTTATGGCTCTACAAAATCTGTCGATGCTTGTATCATGGCATTGCACAAGGTCATGTTTTTTTTACCGACAAATTATTACGTCTTTAGACTAAATCTAATGGATGTTGGATGTGTATTGATTGATAATTTAGTATAAGATGCATGCTTAATACCATTAGTTCTTACTAACTTTGAACTAGCTGTAAGTAACTGCGATTACTCTCAGATCTGTACAATTTTTATCTAATATTTCTTATCAATTCTATTAAATGATTAAATTTAAGGATCTCTAAGTATATCATATTATATAATTTGGTTTATTTTAAAGGAATTGCTTGATCGATTTTTTTTTGTCAATTCGCCTTTTCAGAATCATGGGTAATTTTATTGTTCGTATCGCAAAATGAAAATAACGTTGAATTTTCATTGTTAATGACATGTTTAACCAATCACGACGTTTTGGTGTACACTTTTGAAATAATTTACCAAGGATGCATTTTAATTTGAAACGTCAAATTGCTGAGGAAGTTTTTTTTTCCTCTCTTATTTATTTTGGAAGATAGAGCGTTGTTATGTCTAATATGTATTGTAAAGTTTATGAATAATAATGAACTCAGTTTTGTATGTATGTGCCTGTCCCAGATATGGAGCATGTGGTTTAATATTTGTCGTAAATATTTTTTCTCGTTCATTTTGTTTACATACATTAGTACGTTAGTTTTCTCGTTTGATTTTTTTTACATTTGTCATTTCGGGGCCTTGTATAGCTGACTATGCGGTATGGGCTTTGCTCATTGTTGAAGGCCGTACGGTGACATATATAGTTGTTAATTTCTGTGTCATTTGGTCTCTTGTGGAGAGTTGTTTTATTTTGTAATCATACCACGTCTCTTTTTTATATCAGTTAGGGTTGAAATAATTTTAAGCAAAAAGAATAATTTATGTTGCGTGAGGATACAATCCTTTCATTTTCATGAAATGTCATGCCTATATTATCGAATGCACATCTATGTAGGTATCAGGGGACATACTATCAAATTAAACAAACGATGAATCATTGCTAAACGATCTCACTTTGTCATAATAGAATAATAACTTTTGTTATATGATATTAAAATAAAATTATATCCCAACTTGATCAGTTACAAAGACAAGGGTAACCAAATAATTAATACTTCATTACAAAAGAACAGTTATATATAATTCTGCATACGTGCAGTTACCCTCGGGAAAAGGGTGTTACTTTTATGATATTTACTATAGTAAACTATAATATTGACTGATGTTTGAAGTTTTAACCTGGTTAAGGTCAAGTAACAGTAAATGAACGCCGTCTAGCGGATTCCGCGAAATATTGCGACGTTTTGTACGAATTACGTCCCTTTGACCAGATTTTGCAATGTTAAAATTGCACCCGGCGACTTTTCGATGGGACAACGTCAACGGTAAATTTGACGGAAAGTATGTTACTTCTAGGAGAATGAACTTGTTTTTCTCAAATTAAAAATTGAAAATGAATATGAAAACAGTCCTGAAGACAATCGTCAACATGAAAATCAGGACGTAGGGTGGTAGAGTTTGTATATCTGCCGACCAGTTAAAACAAGTGTGAAAACTGTTGCTCACTACTATTTCTACATAATTGTGATGAGAAAAAACAGTGTGGTCTCGGAAGTATTCTATATGTAGTATGTCAAAACTGTCCTTTCAAAACCCTATATTCACTGGGAAAAGACATCGTCTAGCAGAAAATAAGCAGAAGGGGTGCAAGTTTGGGACATTAATACTAAATTTAAACTTAGTATTGTACTGTAAGACTATAATATCTCCCATATTTTAAAAATTATCACACCAGTCGGAACAATAAAAATATTTTCAAATTAGAGAAAAGGAAATAAACCACATAAACTAATACTGGTCATAAATTCGCCGCTGCTGCCAGTCAGTCTTAGATGGCACTAAACTATAATACACTTAAATTAATTAACCTTGTTCACGGTTGGAACACATAGTTTAATATTCATACAACAGTTTTTAGACTATAACAAATTAAAAATAAGCAAAAATGATGTTTCACGATCATTAATCCATCGCTACACTTTGTAATCTAACGTTGTTTTTTTGTTTTTGTAATGGTGCTTTCTTTCACGTCCGCAATTTCGATGTTAAAAATAGAAGACAAATCTTTAAATAGATACATGTATAAATAGTCTATGGTTTAAAGATTTATACATGAGGGCTTAGTATCCTAATAGTATTGATTCGTATGGTTGTCTCCTCAAAGGAAATTGTAATATATATGTAGGACTCTAAAGTGCGATGGTACTCTAAAGTGCGATGGTCACGCTAAAGTGCGATGGTCTACGCTAAAGTACGATGGTGTATCACGGCGTGACGCTAAAGTGCGATGGTTGTTTTGTTTATTAACGTACGATTGTATATCACGCTAAAGTGCAGTGAACCAATATAGTAAGGTTCGAATTTCCTAATGCTTGTAGAGTAAGACTTTAGTTAGCTTGCTTGCATATATGCAATATTCGCCAAGCTTTCTTCTTCTTCGTAATAGATATAGGTAGATGTTTAGATGAGTGTCAATGAGACAATTTTTCATCCAACTGCATTACAAATTTATAAAAGTAAACCATTATAAGTCAAGATACGACCTTTAACACAAAGGCATCACTACATGTTATATTTTCCTACACTGTACAAAATAATGTTTTAGCGGACAATTTATGATTTACGCATGAATCTACTAAATTACGAACGAAAAGGTGAGAATTCAATGAACTTGAATCCATTCTTAAGCGAGCATGAAGAATTTGGCCAAAACGATGTCCTATATAAAAATACACTGGGACCTTACTATTTTGGGTACTAATTTGTGTTTTGAATAATGACAGAGATTCACATTTTCTTATGTTTTAGGTTAAGAGTGTTCCATAGTTTTGTTGTTGCAGGGATGAAATATTTAGATTATAAACGGGTCCGTGTGTTGACTTCTGTAATATTATTTCTTGTCTTGTATTATGATCATGCCTACTTCCTACTGAATCAGGCAATAAGTCTATTAAATATTTTAACGGGGACCGCAAAGTAGAAAAAAACTGCAACATAAACAATAATTTCAACTTCTAACATAAAAACAAGATCAAGGATACTTTTGTATCTAATCTGTATAGTAAAATGGTCGGCTGCAGGACATAAGTCCTTCTTCCAGAACCCGGAAAAAAACATTTACTTCAGCCAACAAAGCACGGTTAGGTTTAAATTAAGTAAGTCATGGACATTTCGTTTAAAGTTATTAATAAAATACATTTTTTGTATTTTAAACATTTATCTTTCGGCATGTTCATTTTTCGTTTGTATAAACGACTGTTCTCGTCATAATTCATTGTACGTTTATTACGTCTATACTTTCGCGGACAATCGCACTTTAGCGTGTGTAGGCATCGCACTTTAGCGTAGACCATCGCACTTTAGCGTGACCATCGTACTTTAGCGTCCCCATCGCACTTTAGAGTCCTACATATATATATATGGGTAAAAATTAACCGAATAAAAAAAATGTACCCTAGCTGAAAGTAGCATCTCAAATATACAATAGAGCTGTTCTCAATTCTATTTCACTCATAAAACTTGAAGGTTGAGAACGACATTATATCGATCACCTCTATATCACAGTACTACTATATATACCGACTGAAAAATATGCACAGTGTCACAGACTTTCAGTACCTAAAGTTAAATGTAAATCCCGTAAGTAGTCAGTAATTCAAAAAGACAGCAACCAGACAACAACACAAGGCCAAAAAAAAATTAAAAAGGTAAAGACATCTTATGATATGCATTTGACGGGGGTCGGGAGGGGGTGCAGGGGTCATGATCCCGGACTTAAAAACATGAAATCCCGAGGTCCCGAATTAATAGAAATTTCAATCCCGCCATACCGAAATTCGAAAAAAGAATAGCCGGATCCATAAAGATCAATCCCGAAATCCCGTGCTGAAAAAACACCCGATCCCGGAGTCCCTTTTTAGGTCCCCCCTCATTTGTGTAGATGGACTAAATAACAAAACACAATATTACCAGTCATGTCTCAGCTTGTGTGCGATTGTTTTTTTTCTTGTTTTTTTTCGGTTAGGGGGAAAAGGGGGGGGGGGGGGGGGTGTAGACATATCAAACATAAATGTGACCCGCCATGACATTTGTAGGCTTATGGAGGTAGAACGTCATTGTTAGAAAAATTATAAACATGATAAATATCGAGATTCAACGAAATACGTATTTGTGAAGAAGAGATAAACACTTTCCTTTGCTTCTCTTTTGCGGACGCCGAACTATACATCATACATAAGTTTTTAAGAAGTTTTACTTTATCGTTTGAAGTGAAAAATATTTGAATCTATATTTTAAACTGAAAAAAAAAATCAAATTTCTGCTCTATAGATTTCCTTTCATAAATGAAGTCTGAAATATATCCATAATAAATCTACCGTATCAAATGAATATAAGAGAACACCTACTTATAAACTGTTACGCGTCGCATACTATGTATAGAGACATCTTTTGCATAATAAATTTAAATTAAAAAAAGGAATTCTTAAAGCTTACTTTGACAAATTTTAAAATAATTGTATTTCAACAAGTTTAAATTACATGTTCTAAAATAGAGCTACAAACAAACAAATAATGCTCTGCTCTATAGATTTTCTTTCATAAATGAAGTCTGAAATATATTTATAATAAATGCACCGTATCAAATTAATATATGAGAACACTTACTTATAAACTGTTACGCGTCGCATACTATGTTTAGAGACATGCATAATAAATCTAAATTAAAAAAAGGAATTCTTAAAGCTTACTTTGACAAATTTTAAACTAATTTTATTTCAACAAGTTTAAATTACATGTTCTAAAATAGAGATAAGAATTGTTTGCATTGTAGTAAATTTAAGTCTTTGAAATCTTATTCAAAAACGCTATTAAACATCACTAAGAGCCAATAAATACAACAATTTTGTGTTTTATAAATTAGTGCCTTCAATAAGTAAAAGTCGTCATAGAACAGTCTCATTTTCATACCGATATTCGAAATGTCTCGTTTCATTGCTATTACAACAAATATGTCATCATAACATGACAAAGAGTTTTGTTTCGGAATATTCTAGATAGATATACAAAAATCAAATGTTAGACAATGTACCCTCCTAAGACTGGAAATGGCTAGTCACATATAGTTAACGGCGTTTTTCTCACAATGACGTTCTACCTCCATAAGCCTGGATATGTCGTGGCTGGATAAAAAATCACTGGTCAATTTAAAGGTTGTCGTAAGTGATGCAATATATTCTTATTTTCCTGTTCCCCTTATATAACTTCCAGTTTTATTAAAGTTTACATTCATCAAAGCCTTAGTTTAATTTAGTTTCCTGTCATTACTACCCCCCCCCCCCCCCCCCTTACTTTGTCGCATGTTGTGTATCATTTACTGATTCTATATATACTTCGAGCATACATATGTACACTTATGGAACAATAACCATTTCGTAAACTTTTTAAAACGTTTTTGTAGACTTGTATACAATAAATTTTATAAAGAACACAAAAGTTATTAACAAAGATGTCAGTTTGTCTGCGTGTTTTACTTGTTAACTTGAAGATGTATAAATAACCACACGACACTCTTTCAAGAATTTGTAGAATCATTGATATAATGTTTGTTTATATATGCGATGTTAAGCAGCAGTATATGGACAGCGTGTTCTGTCGTGATATAGTACCAAAACACAAGCTTTTACATGTTCCGCTTTTTTTTCAAAAGTATCCAAATCATATATATCGGAACGGAGAAAAAGTGTAAAAAGATGACTTACAAGATAGTCTAAGAGATTTATGAATTGGTTACCCAAAAATGACAAAGTTCAACTATCTCTCATTAGAGCAAATATTAATAAAGATCAAAACCCTGACCACATGCAAACAGACAGCAAAGTACGTTCTATGATTCAAACTGTAGATGTTTTGCGGAATAACTAGAAACTATAAAGGGGGACGGATGGATGGAAGGACGGGCGGCCAAACGGAATGACGGACGGACAGACGTACAGGGGTAGTTGAGGGGGCATAAAAAAACCAGCTTCAATTACATCTTTTATTGCGTCAACTTGTAGACAGTAACCCTGATGATTTCTATTTTTAAGATTTTACCATTTTTGCGTTCATGTACTTACAACGTATTTTTGTCTGAATTAGTAATTGTTTTAGATATGTATATTGATAATGGACATACATGTATCACATTTTTTATAACGTATAATTTCTTTTTAAAATGTTCCATAAAAAAGGGTCTGATTGGGGTTTGCGGAATACAGAATAATGGGCAAAAATTGCTGAATCAAATGCAAAAAAAAAAGAGTGTATAATGAGGTGCTAAAATATAAAGAATAAAGAATATTGGTAATACTAAATAAAAATTTATGATAATTATCCAGACTCTTATGATAAAAAGAATCTATCAATACGAAACACATAATCATCGTGCATAATCAACACGAAGAACGTTGGAAATTATTAGCATGATAACTTGACGTTATATAATAAAAATTACGACGTCACGAATTTTGATGTCTTTTTTTGTCAAAATGTTGGGTTTGCGTCGCTTCTACAGGGAAAACGAAGTCGGTGACCATATTTTTTTTTAATATCATCTAAATCGTAAGACAAAGAGGAAAAAAATTCTATGGAGCGGTTCTCGTGATTTATACCAGAAACCGAAAATTGTAGAAGAAAAATATAGATTTACCCTATATATTCAATGTAATTTAGTACCCTCTCGGACCATTTTAAAAATGGATTTTTCTTGAAAACGAAGTCGGGGACATATACTTTTTTTTACATTTTCTGATGTATATTTTCAATATCTAATTGAGTTCTATGTTTTAAAAAAATCTATGGACTAGTTTATTTACTGATCCTTGACCTTAACATCTAGTTACAATGGTGCTTATATGTTTATTTACAAATAGTCGATATATGGTTATAATCAAAAATGCGGCGGGGTTTAACATGTTGATAATATCTCAACTCCCTCTACCTCTAGTCAATGTAGAAAAGTAAACGCATAACAATACGCACATTAAAAGTCAGTTCAAGAGAAGTCCGAGTCCGATGTTAGAAGATGTAACAAAAGAAAATAAACAAAATGACAATAATACATAAATAACGAAAGACTACTATCAGTTAACTGACATACCAGCTCCAACTCAATTAAACTGATTGAAAGATTATGTCTTCATCATATGAATATCAGACACAATCCCTCCCGTTAGGGGTTTAGTATCATATCATAAAATATATGAGAAGAACATAACTCATGTCATGCCAACAACTGGTTTTTAGATACTAGTAAATGTGTTTAGTTCCGATGCAATTACCATATAAGTGAACCAATATTAAAGCCAAAATAGGCAATCTTTAATGATCTGACAACAGTATCGTAACTATGTCCCTTCTTAATAAGTCTATTTAAAGGTTTTGTTAGCTTCTGAGGTAAATACTGAATTTTTTGTGCTTTATATATATATTCCTAAATTAAGGAACTAGAGAAGTTCCCGCTCGAACCGACACTCCATAATCTAGTATATTATATCTAAACGTATATCAAACATGTGTACATTCCTCGAGAATTTTCTGATATATCAACGTCAATTCTATCTGAAGTGATAATTCGGCTGCAATAATTCGTTTCCATTAATCGAATGGAGAATATGTTTTCCAACCAAACTTAACAATAATCTGGAGTCCGTACGAACGGTTGTTAGATTGTACTTTGTTACAAAAATGTTGATTGGTAGACAGAAGTGGAAAACTTACGGTATGGAATTGAAAACAAACGCGTTGTTTTTTGATAACGTATGAATTACGAACCAACGCGTTGAAAGTGACAACCAGCGCGTTGAAAGTGAAACCAACACGTTGAAAGTGAAACCAACTCGTTGGAAGTAAAAACCAACGCGTTGATAATAAAAAACCAACGCGTTGAAAGTAAAACCAACACGTTGAAAGTGAAACCAACGCGTTGGAAGTAAAAACCAAAGCGTTGATAATAAAAAACCAACGCGTTGAAAGTAAAACCAACACGTTGAAAGTGAAACCAACGCGTTGAAAATAAAAACCAACGCGTTGAAAGTAAAAACCAACGCGTTGATAATAAAAACCAACGCGTTGAAAGTAAAAACTAACGCGTTGTAAGAAAAACCAACGCGTTGATGATAAAAACCAACGCTTTGAAAATTTCATACGGTATGTTCATACCGCCAATGACACGAACAGCCACTCATACACGATAAACTACAATCGGAAATCCTCGAGTGAATCCGCTACTCTCCTTCTATCCGTTAGATCAAAGTACGGAATCGACCGATCTTTGACGTATGTAAAACTTATCAATCGGCAATCTTCTGGTGAATTCACTACTCTAATTGTATCCGTTAGATCAAAGTACGGAATCGACCGATCTTTGACGTATGTAAAACTTATCAATAGGCAATCTTCTGGTGAATTCGCTACTCTAATTGTATCCGTTAGATCACAGTACGGAATCGACCGATCTTTGACGTATGTAAAACTTATCAATAGGCAATCTTCTGGTGAATTCGCTACTCTAATTGTATCCGTAAGATCAAAGTACGGAATCGACCGATCTTTGACGTATGTAAAACTTATCAATAGGCAATCTTCTGGTGAATTCGCTACTCTAATTGTATCCGTTAGATCACAGTACGGAATCGACCGATCTTTGACGTATGTAAAACTTATCAATAGGCAATCTTCTGGTGAATTCGCTACTCTAATTGTATCCGTTAGATCAAAGTACGGAATCCGCCGATCTTTGACGAATGTAAAACTTATCAATAGGCAATCTTCGGGAGAATCCGCTACTCTCCTTCTATCCGTTAGATCAAAGTACGGAATCGGCCGATCTTTGACGAATGTAAAACTTATCAATAGGCAATCTTCTGGTGAATTCGCTACTCTAATTGTATCCGTTAGATCAAAGTACGGAATCGGCCGATCTTTGACGAATGTAAAACTTATCAATAGGCAATTTTCTGGTGAATTCGCTACTCTAATTGTATCCGTTAGATCAAAGTACGGAATCGGCCGATCTTTGACGTATGTAAAATTTATCAATAGGCAATCTTCTGGTGAATTCGCTACTCTAATTGTATCCGTTAGATCAAAGTACGGAATCCGCCGATCTTTGACGAATGTAAAACATATCAATAGGCAATCTTCTGGTGAGTTCGCTACTCTAATTGTATCCGTTAGATCAAAGTACGGAATCGACCGATCTTTGACGTATGTAAAACTTATCAATAGGCAATCTTCTGGTGAGTTCGCTACTCTAATTGTATCCGTTAGATCAAAGTACGGAATCGGCCGATCTTTGACGTATGTAAAACTTATCAATAGGCAATCTTCTGGTGAATTCGCTACTCTAATTGTATCCGTTAGATCAAAGTACGGAATCGGCCGATCTTTGACGTATGTAAAACTTATCAATAGACAATCTTCTGGTGAATTCGCTACTCTAATTGTATCCGTTAGATCACAGTACGGAATCGATCGATCTTTGACGTATGTAAAACTTATCAATAGGCAATCTTCTGGTGAGTTCGCTACTCTAATTGTATCCGTTAGATCAAAGTACGGAATCGACCGATCTTTGACGTATGTAAAACTTATCAATCGGCAATCTTCAGGAGAATCCGCTACTCTCCTTCTATCCGTTAGATCAAAGTACGGAATCCGCCGATCTTTGACGTATGTAAAACTTATCAATAGGCAATCTTTTGGTGAATTCGCTACTCTAATTGTATCCGTTAGATCAAAGTACGGAATCGACCGATCTTTGACGAATGTAAAGTTTATCAATAGGCAATCTTTTGGTGAATTCGCTACTCTAATTGTATCCGTTAGATCACAGTACGGAATCGACCGATCTTTGACGTATGTAAAACTTATCAATAGGCAATCTTCTGGTGAATTCGTTACTCTAATTGTATCCGTTAGATCAAAGTACGGAATCCGCCGATCTTTGACGTATGTAAAACTTATCAATAGGCAATCTTCTGGTGAATTCGCTACTGTAATTGTATCCGTTAGATCACAGTACGGAATCGACCGATCTTTGACGTATGTAAAACTTATCAATAGGCAATCTTCTGGTGAATTCGCTACTCTAATTGTATCCGTTAGATCAAAGTACGGAATCGGCCGATCTTTGACGTATGTAAAACTTATCAATAGGCAATCTTCTGGTGAATTCGCTACTCTAATTGTGCCCGTTAGATCAAAGTACGGAATCGACCGATCTTTGACGTATGTAAAACTTATCAATAGGCAATCTTCTGGTGAATTCGCTACTCTAATTGTATCCGTTAGATCAAAGTACGGAATCGGCCAAATTGTGACGAATGAGAGGGACTTGTGAAAGAATTTTATATGTAATTGATTCATATGACATGTAATTCCTTTCACATGTTTACTTGAAACAACTAGATATAGGTGTCAAATTACTTACTGATGCTCAGTTTTCACAGGGTATCGATTCTTTGCAGTGGAGATTGGTATTAATAATGAAAAAATGTTGATACAGTCCTAATGAGAAAAAGTAATTGAAAGGCTTAAAATTAAGGACATACATTGTCATGACAATTTGTCTCTAAAATTTGCACATTAACACATATTTGTTTCTATAAATAAAGGCAACAGTAGAACACCACTGTTCGAAATTCATAAATCGATTGAGAAAAAAAAATTAATGACACATCCTGGTTACAAACTAAAACTGAGGGAAACATATCAAATATAAGAATAACTAAGACACAGCAGAAACACAACTTTAAAATGTTACACACACAAAGAAACGAACTATTATATAATAATGGCCATTTTCCTGACTTGGAGCAGGACATTTTAAGAAATAAAGGGTGGGCTGAACCTGGTTTTGTGGTTTCTATATGTATGTATTTGTATTTGTATAATGCATTAAACAAACCAACTTATTTGAAAAGATGAGTGAGAAACTGGTAATGCATATTTGTAAAAGCAACTTATTTATCCAAAGTGCCTTCAACTGTATCACTTTTTACCATTTCATTTTGGGGGGGGGGGGGAATATTTTTCAATTTTATGTTTTGTTTATGAAAACAATCTACTTTTTATAGGTTTATTTTCCTCTATTTGAAACTTTAAATTATCTTAAATTCTTAATTATTGAAAGTTTGTATTTTCTTACTTCCTATGAACTTTAACAGACTGTCTCAGGATAAAGGACTATCCACTAGAATTTCATAAATTGTTTGCAAGTAAATATTGAAAGGTTAAATGAAAATTTCAAAAGTTGTATGAAAAGACAAGTGAATATTTAAAAAAAGGAAAATCCTTTAAAAATAAAGCATCAGATGTGTTTATGCTCCACTGAATTCATTAGCTTGGTTTTGCAATAACGACGAAAATCAATTTAGCAAATGTCACTTTCTCATGAATTTTTCAGTGTAAGTTTTATGTTGAGCGTTTATTTATTATTGTTGCATTTAACTTATAATTTATTCAAATCTATTGTTGCATTTAACTTTATGAATCATTATTTCATATTCAATTATTTTCAAAGGCCAGATAGGCATGCGCATAAATTTTCGTTTTTTCCGACCCCATTTTGAACAGTTCCCTGACAACTAAATAAACAGAGACTTGTCGATCTTATCATTGTGAAGATTGACACTTAATTAAACACATCCAAATTTTTGCGGAAAAAGCAGAATTAAAATAAGTACTTTTCATGCTACAATGTATTTCAATAGGCACAAAATGTTTCGTTTGGCAGTTTTGTGTTTTTCCCTATTTGCGTGGACTATATGTGAAATAGTTGTTATACAAAAACAAAAGGATGAAATATATAGTGGCCATGTGCTGTTTGAGGTATCTATGCCTATGTGGTCATTGTGCGCCCAGTTTTGCTCGAGAGTCGAGGTATGCAAATCTATAAACTTTATAGCATCGAATAAAACTTGCCAGATAAATGATGCTGAACCCGGGGAAAGTAAATGTGGACTCATTGAAAGTGCAGGGAACAGCTTTATTGCTGCCTCAACCTTTCCACAGGTAAATACGATCCAAGATCTATAAAACAAATTATTGTTAAATATTTCAAAAATATATTACATGTAAGAATACTTAGGATAATAAATGCTTATCTCGACATAAACAAATGAAATTAGTCATATATCATAACAAATTAGTTTTTAAATATGTTTTAGCCATATTATCGTGCGTATTAATAATTATATATCATAGCTGAGAGGATGATAGAGCATATTGTTACCTTTTACCTTGAGAAATCATTGTCAACTGAGGCCATGGAATGCTTTTTCGCGGGGTATAAATCTGCTCAATTAACCTCTCAGCTGTGAGTTTTTCAATTGATTATACTGACTGTCCTATCATTATTGTCTTTTGCAGTTGTGAAGAAAGATTTTTAATCATTTTTATTCCGACAGTCAACAAGTTCAATGATAAAGTTTTAAGCCAAACGTAGAACTAAAGCATTCTCTTTCCTTAAATACTGCAATTTCATTTTATTGTCTTTTAAATCATTGATTTTTTATTGGTCAGCACGAGAAAGAGACATTCAAAACTTTTTCGAATGCCTAGCAATGGGATAGAGTACATAATATCAATTCAAAAATATCAAGTTTGCAAATTATAAAACCTCTGACTTAAAGTTTTAGTCGTGAACTTTTTAAATCTCACAGTCTTACCGGTAATCAGTGATTTGCATTAATAATTGCACAATTTAAATCACAAAGTATAGGAATAAAATAAAGAAAATCCCTTTGTAAAATCAAAAATGTATTTATTTTAATACATATTCAATTAAAGTTCCAATTGAGAATAAATCTGACAATTTGATGTATAATTTAAAATTCATTACAATTATAAAACGACTCATAAAAACTATAAGACATTAAAAGCCTATACACGATTTTACTAATTGTGTCTCATTTCAGAATATGTCAAACCTTGTTGATAATTTAAATAATGACATCACAAAGAATTGTTGTCATTACAGTGCAAAGGGTATTATTGTTTGACACCAATAGGTCAAGTGTCGCAAAAAATTAACACCAAATGTCACAAAAATCCAAATTGCAAGAGGAGTTTACAATAGGCAGATTTCTGTGAAAGTTGAAAATGTACGAAATAGCGAAGACCATTCATAGTGATAACTATAAGTCATATGTCATAAGTCAGTATATGATTACAAAATAAAGTTTTCTATAATTTTGTATTTAACGAAAACATATAGGAAACAATTCAACAACTTCAATATAAAATTGGCATCACTTTAAAACAGAGAAACCACGCCCTACTGATCATTAACATGTGAAGGTTCGTGAACGACCGGTTTTATGATCTGTGTTTTTCTGTTAAAGACCGGTGGAATTTTTTGCTAACGAATAAAGAATGTCATATGGCCCCTTGTTATCCAATAAGAGAAGCTAATTCTTAACCGATATGAAACTAATTTTATGACACTTTTACCTCATTATTCTGAGTAGGTTCACAATGCTATAGATTTTATACAATAATAATTACTATTGATTTAGTTATCATGGTTATAGACCCCTTAACTGTGATTTTTTTTTATTTTCCAAAAAGAACCTACTACTTTGTTACCAACATATGACATATTCTAAACAAAGCTCCAAATTAAAGTGTTCACATATTCCTAGTTTATGTTGACATGACTACATTTTGACCGTTCTGTTTTAGATGTTAAAACTTTAAAAAAAAATTGTTAGGCTAAAAATTCGGTCTCAAAAGAGGGACGAAATATACCAAAGGGACAGTCAAACTCATAATCTCAAGCGTTCCTTCAAAATAGATTTAGTAACGTATGAAGAAGGGTATTCTAGAAATACTTTTCCTTCATCAACGTTAATCACATAGTTGAATGGTATCATATTTATAAATATCATTGAGTATTTTGGGGATGGGGCATGTATTGCCTATTTACCATGTTACATGCCATGTCGTACAATAGTTTAATTTTGAAGTTTTACTGAATAAATTGTTTGTTTTTGAATTTGGTTAATTATAACATCTATAATAATCAAATACACTAAACCTTTATTATAATGATACTATATTGCTTTAGCAATTATTTTTACAACACCGTGAAAATTTTATATACAATTTGACTAATTAAAATTTACGGCATATGATCGATTTTTTGCGTATTTTGTGAAAATGATGTTCCAATATATTTATCATATTTAACGTTTTGATAAAAAAAAAGTCTAAAATCCCAATTTATAAAATTCAACAATAACAACCTTAAAATGTCTCTGTTATTGAAAATAAAAGTTCATTCAAGTTGATCATGTTGTTTAATCGGGAGAAATAATGATTAATGATTAACATGTAAATATAATTGTTTGGTCTGAAAACTTTCAGAAACTAGCTGGTCAATGCGAAGGAAATGATTGTAAGCGCAATGAGGCATGTATGCCACGGGGACCGGATTACTTTTGCGTTCCATTACCTATTAAGTTATATGAATGTAGCACACGTAAGTTTTATATTTCATTGCATATGCATTTGCACAAATAAATCTGATCAACTGATGTTTTTCAGTCATGCTTTTAAATGTGATTATCCTTCACATTTTCTTGTGTTAGAGCGTCTTTGCATTAGCTCATCAGTAACTTTAGATTCATGTTTTTATTCGTGTAAAATGGTTTTTTTCAGACAACTTTGTCATAATTTTATTCAACTTGTTTTTATCAACGGTTTTCTACAAAGCATGCAAAGCTTAACATTAAGTTGTTTTGTGGGATCTCAGAAAAAAATAATAATAATGGCGTTATAGAATATTTCCTTTATTTTTTTTAATAATTAGAAAAAGTGAAATAACCAATAGTGTAAAAACAGTAAACACACTACTCTAGATTACTAATATATTAATATCTAAATCTTCAAGATAAGTTATCAAGTACGAAATTGCCAAATAGCAATCGTCATCAGTAACACCACACGTAGGGAGCTACCATTTGATTTTAGGTCATTGAAGGTAGCTAGGATTAACAATTTCATCCTGATTTTTTTAGTTGTAATTTGGTCTGATTATTGTTCTTATTTTTTAAGCCAAATTTTTTAATTTTTTAAAACTCATAAACCGTTAATCGTGTAACCCTGGAATCTTTTTATTTGAGACCCCTATGTCATAACTTAGAAAATGAGGTCAAGGTCAAAGGTGAAGGACAACTTGTCAATTTTCATTGTTTTTCCATTTACTGAAACACTTTTAAAGATATATATAAAAGGACAAAGGCAAAATGTTTGCTTTGCTGTAATGAAGATAATTGGGTTTCATTGGTCTGAAACAATTCAATGGCATCTAATGGCCACTGAAATGTCAAATTAGAAGGTAAACTGATTATTACTTTAACTTGGTTTATTATAAAGACGTATGACCTTTGACAAAAGGTTGGGTGACATATATATGACATTGAAAAATGTTAAGCGGAAGTGACCTTGATAATCCAGAAAGTAGCCATTCTGCACTTTTTCATGAAAAAGTACTCGGAGTCCATATATTTTGTAATTTAAATACTAGTACATTAACTTATCACGAAAGACCAGAAGTGAATTTTTATAAACCGGAAGTGGCCGATCATATTCTGGTTTCCAGTCAAAAGTATAAAAAAAACTATGTATATTTGAAATCAGTGTGAAAGAAGCTATCATAGAAATTAAAATAAAAGTATTACATTATCTCCCTTATTTCACTCAAAAGTATTAAAAACCCAATTAATGGCATCGTAATGAAGAAACTTATGATTGGATGTCAATTTAAACTTTGAGTAAATGAGAACTAGCTTTTTTTCCATAAATTGATATGGAAAGACCCTTAAATAATTGTTTTTCGAACAATTGGTTTTTAATCTTTTACTATATTCGGTCTTGCCTCTTTTGTTTTAATTAATTTATCTTACTTTTTTTTTTACAGAAATTGTGGTTCTGCTTTTTTGTAAAGTTGCTCATCCAGCCTTTTCGCTTTTACTCAAAACTCCATTCCTGCCACCCACCCCTCCATAAAAATCAAATGGTAGCTCCCTTGAATAAAAAAACAAATGCGGGTTCTGCATCAAGAGGGATAGGTACTTTACGTCGATGACTAGTATGACAAAGCATAAGAATTTCGAAAATGTTAATCTCTATAAAAAGTATTTTCACGAAACGTCGTCATCCAGTCGTTCTCTGGTGACTTTACGTATATATTATCAGAAATACGAAATAATGAATAAAATCTTAATTCACTTTTTTAAAATAGCTTTACACTTCCGACCACGGGATTGCAGTGACCTTCCAATAGGAAGTAAATCAGGGGTATATACAATATGTCCATCAGATAAGAAGTTTGATGTTTACTGTGACATGGATACAGCAGGATTTGGTTGGACTGTAAGTGAAGTGAAGATGTAAATTTTATTTCACCTTTTTTTATAATGTTACAGTAGTGATATAATTTTTTCATACATAACACAGATATTAATGTTGAGTGTAATTTACTTTTGAAAAATTAGTGTTCACTTTGTCGAACAGGTAAAATGAATATAAGTACAGTGTAGCTTACCTAATCCGACATCTCAGTATTCTAACATTCTCTTTAATCGACACATTTTCATGGTCCTTAAATATACCTATCTTTGAAGAAAAAACCTAAGAATTCCAACACTCTGCTTAATCCGACATGTTTATCAGGACCCCAAGTGTGTCGGATAGCACATCTCCATAATAGATTTCACGACACATTTGTCGCATCGAAAAATTGTTTTATTTGATAAAATAAATAAAAAATAATACTAGTTTCCTTTTTTAATAGTGTTTGTTTGTGCTGTTTCCTTTTCCTTTTTTTCTTTAAATATTTGCTGTTCGTGATGGGCTAGATACAGTTGTTTGCAATTTTCTGTTTTATTCCCGGTTTCTTTTTTTCTTCAAACTTACGTAACTTTATTAAGCTAATTGTCCTCTTTTTCTGATTTTTTTTTTTTAATCATTTAAACTTCCAGAAGACCAATGTTAAGGTGGTACCTAACACTACGGGAGATAACTCCGTAAAATCAGCTAAACGTTTTAATTAAGTTGTGTTGTAAAAGGAATATTAAGCTTCTCAATGATCAAAATAAGTGTTTGTCAAACTGCTATATAACCAGTGTAATTTTTCTGATAAAACGGTTGGTTCAAATCTTTTGAAATTTTTATATTTTTGTCAAAGGATCAAAGAAAATACTTTGTCAAAATTTTAAGAAAATTAAACGAGCCAAATTAATTTTAGTTAAAGTGTTGGGTACTACCTTAAGGTCAAGTAACAGTAAATGAACGCCGTCTAGCGGATTCCGCGAAATATTGCGACGTTTTGTACGAATTACGTCCCTTTGACCAGATTTTGCAATGTTAAAATTGCACCCGGCGACTTTTCGATGGGACAACGTCA
Organism: Mytilus edulis; assembly: GCA_019925275.1. Taxonomy (NCBI): domain Eukaryota; kingdom Metazoa; phylum Mollusca; class Bivalvia; order Mytilida; family Mytilidae; genus Mytilus; species Mytilus edulis. The sequence continues at coordinate 27,016,071 of CM034354.1, forward strand.
ACGGTAAATTTGACGGAAAGTATGTTACTTCTAGGAGAATGAACTTGTTTTTCTCAAATTAAAAATTGAAAATGAATATGAAAACAGTCCTGAAGACAATCGTCAACATGAAAATCAGGACGTAGGGTGGTAGAGTTTGTATATCTGCCGACCAGTTAAAACAAGTGTGAAAACTGTTGCTCACTACTATTTCTACATAATTGTGATGAGAAAAAACAGTGTGGTCTCGGAAGTATTCTATATGTAGTATGTCAAAACTGTCCTTTCAAAACCCTATATTCACTGGGAAAAGACATCGTCTAGCAGAAAATAAGCAGAAGGGGTGCAGGTTTGGGACATTAATACTAAATTTAAACTTAGTATTGTACTGTAAGACTATAATATCTCCCATATTTTAAAAATTATCACACCAGTCGGAACAATAAAAATATTTTCAAATTAGAGAAAAGGAAATAAACCACATAAACTAATACTGGTCATAAATTCGCCGCTGCTGCAAGTCAGTCTTAGATGGCACTAAACTATAATACACTTAAATTAATTAACCTTGTTCACGGTTGGAACAATAGTTTAATATTCATACAACAGTTTTTAGACTATAACAAATTAAAAATAAGCAAAAATGATGTTTCACGATCATAAATCCATCGCTACACTTTGTAATCTAACGTTGTTTTTTTGTTTTTGTAATGGTGCTTTCTTTCACGTCCGCAATTTCGATGTTAAAAATAGAAGACAAATCTTTAAATAGATACATGTATAAATAGTCTATGGTTTAAAGATTTATACATGAGGGCTTAGTATCCTAATAGTATTGATTCGTATGGTTGTCTCCTCAAAGGAAATTGTAATATATATATATATGGGTAAAAATTAACCGAATAAAAAAAATGTACCCTAGCTGAAAGTAGCATCTCAAATATACAATAGAGCTGTTCTCAATTCTATTTCACTCATAAAACTTGAAGGTTGAGAACGACATTATATCGATCACCTCTATATCACAGTACTACTATATATACCGACTGAAAAATATGCACAGTGTCACAGACTTTCAGTACCTAAAGTTAAATGTAAATCCCGTAAGTAGTCAGTAATTCAAAAAGACAGCAACCAGACAACAACACAAGGCCAAAAAAAAATTAAAAAGGAAAAGACATCTTATGATATGCATTTGACGGGGGTCGGGAGGGGGTGCAGGGGTCATGATCCCGGACTTAAAAACATGAAATCCCGAGGTCCCGAATTAATAGAAATTTCAATCCCGCCATACCGAAATTCGAAAAAAGAATAGCCGGATCCATAAAGATCAATCCCGAAATCCCGTGCTGAAAAAACACCCGATCCCGGAGTCCCTTTTTAGGTCCCCCCTCATTAGTGTAGATGGACTAAATAACAAAACACAATATTACCAGTCATGTCTCAGCTTGTGTGCGATTGTTTTTTTCTTGTTTTTTTTCGGTTAGGGGGAAAAGGGGGGGGGGTGTAGACATATCAAACATAAATGTGACCCGCCATGACATTTGTAGGCTTATGGAGGTAGAACGTCATTGTTAGAAAAATTATAAACATGATAAATATCGAGATTCAACGAAATACGTATTTGTGAAGAAGAGATAAACACTTTCCTTTGCTTCTCTTTTGCGGACGCCGAACTATACATCATACATAAGTTTTTAAGAAGTTTTACTTTATCGTTTGAAGTGAAAAATATTTGAATCTACATTTTAAACTGAAAAAAAAAATCAAATTTCTGCTCTATAGATTTCCTTTCATAAATGAAGTCTGAAATATATCCATAATAAATCTACCGTATCAAATGAATATAAGAGAACACCTACTTATAAACTGTTACGCGTCGCATACTATGTATAGAGACATCTTTTGCATAATAAATTTAAATTAAAAAAAGGAATCCTTAAAGCTTACTTTGACAAATTTTAAAATAATTGTATTTCAACAAGTTTAAATTACATGTTCTAAAATAGAGCTACAAACAAACAAATAATGCTCTGCTCTATAGATTTTCTTTCATAAATGAAGTCTGAAATATATTTATAATAAATGCACCGTATCAAATTAATATATGAGAACACTTACTTATAAACTGTTACGCGTCGCATACTATGTTTAGAGACATGCATAATAAATCTAAATTAAAAAAAGGAATTCTTAAAGCTTACTTTGACAAATTTTAAACTAATTTTATTTCAACAAGTTTAAATTACATGTTCTAAAATAGAGATAAGAATTGTTTGCATTGTAGTAAATTTAAGTCTTTGAAATCTTATTCAAAAACGCTATTAAACATCACTAAGAGCCAATAAATACAACAATTTTGTGTTTTATAAATTAGTGCCTTCAATAAGTAAAAGTCGTCATAGAACAGTCTCATTTTCATACCGATATTCGAAATGTCTCGTTTCATTGCTATTACAACAAATATGTCATCATAACATGACAAAGAGTTTTGTTTCGGAATATTCTAGATAGATATACAAAAATCAAATGTTAGACAATGTACCCTCCTAAGACTGGAAATGGCTAGTCACATATAGTTAACGGCGTTTTTCTCACAATGACGTTCTACCTCCATAAGCCTGGATATGTCGTGGCTGGATAAAAAATCACTGGTCAATTTAAAGGTTGTCGTAAGTGATGCAATATATTCTTATTTTCCTGTTCCCCTTATATAACTTCCAGTTTTATTAAAGTTTACATTCATCAAAGCCTTAGTTTAATTTAGTTTCCTGTCATTACTACCCCCCCCCCCCCCCCTTACTTTGTCGCATGTTGTGTATCATGTACTGATTCTATATATACTTCGAGCATACATATGTACACTTATGGAACAATAACCATTTCGTAAACTTTTTAAAACGTTTTTGTAGACTTGTATACAATAAATTTTATAAAGAACACAAAAGATATTAACAAAGATGTCAGTTTGTCTGCGTGTTTTACTTGTTAACTTGAAGATGTATAAATAACCACACGACACTCTTTCAAGAATTTGTAGAATCATTGATATAATGTTTGTTTATATATGCGATGTTAAGCAGCAGTATATGGACAGCGGTTCTGTCGTGATATAGTACCAAAACACAAGCTTTTACATGTTCCGCTTTTTTTTTCAAAAGTATCCAAATCATATATATCGGAACGGAGAAAAAGTGTAAAAAGATGACTTACAAGATAGTCTAAGAGATTTATGAATTGGTTACCCAAAAATGACAAAGTTCAACTATCTCTCATTAGAGCAAATATTAATAAAGATCAAAACCCTGACCACATGCAAACAGACAGCAAAGTACGTTCTATGATTCAAACTGTAGATGTTTTGCGGAATAACTAGAAACTATAAAGGGGGACGGATGGATGGAAGGACGGGCGGCCAAACGGAATGACGGACGGACAGACGTACAGGGGTAGTTGAGGGGGCATAAAAAAAACAGCTTCAATTACATCTTTTATTGCGTCAACTTGTAGACAGTAACCCTGATGATTTCTATTTTTAAGATTTTACCATTTTTGCGTTCATGTACTTACAACGTATTTTTGTCTGAATTAGTAATTGTTTTAGATATGTATATTGATAATGGACATACATGTATCACATTTTTTATAACGTATAATTTCTTTTTAAAATGTTCCATAAAAAAGGGTCTGATTGGGGTTTGCGGAATACAGAATAATGGGCAAAAATTGCTGAATCAAATGCAAAAAAAAAAGAGTGTATAATGAGGTGCTAAAATATAAAGAATAAAGAATATTGGTAATACTAAATAAAAATTTATGATAATTATCCAGACTCTTATGATAAAAAGAATCTATCAATACGAAACACATAATCATCGTGCATAATCAACACGAAGAACGTTGGAAATTATTAGCATGATAACTTGACGTTATATAATAAAAATTACGACGTCACGAATTTTGATGTCTTTTTTTGTCAAAATGTTGGGTTTGCGTCGCTTCTACAGGGAAAACGAAGTCGGTGACCATATTTTTTTTTAATATCATCTAAATCGTAAGACAAAGAGGAAAAAAATATTAATTTAAAAAAAATTCTATGGAGCGGTTCTCGTGATTTATACCAGAAACCGAAAATTGTAGAAGAAAAATATAGATTTACCCTATATATTCAATGTAATTTAGTACCCTCTCGGACCATTTTAAAAATGGATTTTTCTTGAAAACGAAGTCGGGGACATATACTTTTTTTTACATTTTCTGATGTATATTTTCAATATCTAATTGAGTTCTAAGTTTTAAAAAAATCTATGGACTAGTTTATTTACTGATCCTTGACCTTAAGTGTTTGATAACTTGATGACACTTTATGAAAATGTCAAAAATATGGTTTATTCAAATTTAAAAAATAACATATCATGAAATTTCGCAAATATTGTATATATATTACTAAATATATTAAAAATCTGTGTCTATTGATTTTCGGTTAGAAGATGTAATCAATAAACAACACATAAACGTAACTGACATATACGATATAGATATATATAGTCCAATGAGGAAAACACTATGGATATTTGGTTAATATTTAAAATACAGATAGGCCTATTCAAGTGACCTGTTACTGTTTATATATGCTTCAGAACCATTAAGGAGACTCGTGGGTACAAAATTTTCAGCAAAAATTAAATCTTTATTTTTTAATTACAAATTCTATTTATTTCACTATTAGTTATTACTTTATCATGTTTATGATATGGTACAAAAATCATCCCAAAAAATCGATTCGGTTTGGCCCCAGATGACGTTTCTGATTCAGGGATGGGGTAATCGTAATCTGTAATCGTAATCGATTGTAATTGATTACATTTTTTCAAGTAATCGACAGTAATCTGTAATCGAAGACATTTTCGATTACATGTAATCGTAATTTAATCGATTACAGCAAAAATTTGGATGTAATCATCGATTACTTTTCGATTACATTTCGATTACTTTAGTAAAATAGTTTGATGAAAAATAACCTATTTCAGAGGAAAATATGTATGTTATCACTTTGTAGTACAGATAAAATATTATGCATTAACAATACTTGAGATTTAAGCAACTGCCTTATTTCTATCTATTGTCTCTAGCTGCATTATGAGTAACCAGATCCCTCCCCTACCTAAATTTACTTTATATCTAGCTTTTGAAACAAATGGATGTATGCGCTTGTCAATAATTCAAGAGCTTTAATATTTAAATAAGAAAATAGATTTGAAAAAATAAAATAGATCTTAAATAAGAAATGTGTCTGTCTTTCGTTAAGTTCTGTACTACATTTTTTAAAATAGTAAGCTTATTTGTATTATATTTCCTGAAAACATCATTTTCAATCAGAGTTGAAATTAAAGCTTAGAATACATAAACAGTTGATTTCTTAAATGTTATGATATGTATACATGTATATAAATTAGATTAAAAAAGAACACAAAATCCTTTTAACAATAAACCAATGGCAATGCATAGCAATTCTTTTTAGAAATAGATACATGTATCCCTTTGACCCTATAAATATATTTTGTATATAATTTGATTGAAGAACTTTACAAATCTTAACAACATTCTTGCCTTTACTATTAATGAGATGATCAAAGATCAAACAAACATACTTTGTTTTTATTTCAATTATCTTATGTCTAATTAAGAAGGAAATTTACAATATTTAGCCCCAGGTTATAAATTGTACTCCAGTGGCAGTTAATAATCTGTAATTAGGATGGCTATCCAAACAAAAGGTTTAAATCATGCATGTCATTATAAAAATAAATTTTGATCTTAAAAATTAGCTGAACTAATTAATTAAGCTACTTTTTTTATATTTCCTTAAACATTGTAATTAACTATGCTAAAATATTTTTTTTTAAAGAGTAAAAACAAAAAAGCTGTCAGTATGAAAGCTAATTTTTTGAAAAACAATTAGTTATGAATAAGTGATTATTGCAATGCGATGACATCTTTCATATATGTTGAAAGTCAAAATTACGAGATTTTTTTAAATATTTCTAATTTTCATCAAGAGATTTGATCTTAAAAGCAGCTATTAACTTATAATTTAGAAACAATGCTTTGAATGATGCATTAGGTAAAGATCTTAATTTCAACTATATATACAAATGTTGAGCAATATAATAGTGTTTTACTCATGTTATTTTTTGTTGAAATGTTGAAGTATGTAATCGAAAAGTAATGTAATTACTATTGATAAAGTAATCGATTGTAATCGATTACATACTAAAATTTGAGTAATCGATTATTAATCGATTGCACAAAAATCCTTCATGTAATCGATTATTAATGGATTACATTTGTCAGTAATCGTGCCCATCCCTGATCTGATTCAAACAAAAAATTCTCTGAAACCGATATTATCAAGATGCTTGATTTCTTGATTGACAACATATTTGTTACGTTCGGAGGACGTGTTTTTCAACAGACTGTCGGCATCCCAATGGGAACAAACTGTGCACCTCTACTTGCTGACTTGTTTCTTTATTATTATGAGGCTGACTTCATGCAGGAACTTCTTAGGAAGAAAGATAAGAAGTTAGCAATATCCTTTAACTCTACTTTCCGCTATATAGATGACGTTCTTTCACTAAACAATTCAAAATTTGGTGACTATGTGGATCGCATCTATCCCATCGAATTGGAGATAAAGGATACTACAGATACAGTTAAGTCGGCTTCATATCTTGACTTACATCTAGAAATTGACAATGAGGGTCGGTTGAAGACAAAACTTTACGACAAAAGGGATGATTTCAGCTTTCCAATTGTGAACTTTCCATTTCTAAGTAGCAACATTCCAGCAGCACCTGCATACGGGGTATATATCTCCCAATTGATACGATATTCCCGCGCTTGCATTTCCTATCATGATTTTCTTGATAGAGGGTTACTGCTCACAAGGAAGCTATTAAACCAAGAGTTCCAAATGGTGAAGTTGAAATCATCCCTTCTTTAATTTTACGGACGCCATTACGAGTTGGTTGACCGTTATGGAATAACCGTTTCACAAATGATATCGGATATGTTCCTTACGTCGTAACTACAATCCCCTTCCCTTTCATGAATTTGACCTAGCGAATTAGACTATTTACCGGATTTGTAATCACATAAGCAACACGACGGGTGCCGCATGTGGAGCAGGATCTGCTTACCCTTCCGGAGCACCTGAGATCACCCCTAGTTTTTGGTGGTGTTCGTGTTGTTTATTCTTTAGTTTTCTATGTTGTGTCATGTGTACTATTGTTTTTCTGTTTGTCTTTTTTCATTTTTAGCCATGGCGTTGTCAGTTTGTTTTAGATTTAAGAGTTTGACTGTCCCTTTGGTATCTTTCGTCCCTCTTTTAAAATGTTTATATCATTGAAAAAGCTCCAAATTATTTTTTTGGCATTAAATTTTGAATATCTTTTTTAACTCATCGGTGACCTATATTTCTATTATTGTTTTCAAATAAGCTGTACATAAACTAAATAATTTTAAAATTTAAGCGATTTCTGTAATTAGTTTTTATTTATTTCGATATAACCTCTATTTCTTCTATTAGTTCAACAGAAAAAAAGGACATTAACAAAAATGTATGCTTATTCCGGAGGCAGATTGTGAACTTAAATGAACGATAATCCCATTTTTTTATTTCATTTTTCTATTAAGTATAGGATAAAGTTCATTTATAAAGAAATAAAGCACAACCCTATATTAGAAAAAAAAAAGATTTATACCCAGGAGCTCCCTTAATAAATATACTTTTAGATATATTTGACATTTTAGTTTTCTTACAACGAGTGTATAGATTAACAAGTTTTGATTTATAACATATCAAATTTCCAAGAATTCGGGGCTTAAACAATATAGCTTTACAGAATCTTCAGAGCTTTTTACTGTCAATAAGGAACAGTTATGGCTATCAAGCAACGTTCTTATTTTAATGGTTCCGTTTCCCGGATTTACATTCATCATGAACACTTAAAAACAAAAATATGACAGCGAAAGAGCTACAATTAGACACTTTAGTACACAAATTGATAGCTTTACGTATAAAAAACCTTAAAGAATAGAGATGTATCGAAATTACGATACTGCATCCAGACACAATTTTACTTCAGTGAAAATGAACGAATTGCTGCAAAAGTCGAGAATGTATTTTATTTGATTCCATTATTATTAATGATATATTACTTACCAAAAGGTTTTCCAAAGCAGAATGGACGGCACTGTTGATTTTTACAGAGGATGGTGCGATTATGAAATTGGATTTGGAAATTTGAAATCCGAGTTTTGGTTGGGTAATTTTTGTTTCTATATAAAAAAGAAGATGTGTTATAATTGCCAATTAGACAACTCTCCATAAGAGATCAAATGACACAGAAATTAACAACTATAGGTCACCGTAGGGCCTTTACTCTCCACAAGAGACCATATGACACAAAAATTGACAACTTTGGGTAACAGTAGGACCTTTAACAATGAGCAAATTCCATACCACATAGTCAGCTATAAAAGGCCCCAAACTGACAAATGTAAAACAATTTAAACGAGAAAATTAACGGCATAATTTATGAACAAAAAATGAACGAAAACTAAATATGTAACCCATCAACAAACAACGACCAGAATGTGACGGATAAACATGTAAGAGGGATCCGAACCCTCCCCTAACATGGGACAATGGTGTAACATTACAACATGAGAACGAATTATGAAAAATAAGTTGAAAAGGGCGTAACTCATCAGATGGATACACATAGAAATACTACACAGAGTCGGACGTTGCCAGGTACTTGTATATCCAAACAACAAAACGACACTAAGTACAGATATGAGAGTACTTGCAGTTACTGACAGCTAGTTCAAAGACACTAACAACGAATACAAAAAATCATGCATCTAAGACTATAACATCTAATTCATTTAAAGAAAACATCTTGTCCATTGAACACAGTTATTTCAGCCATCTGTGTTAGCTTATTTTTATCCTATTCGAGTACAAATTTTCAACCTTAATGAAGAAATATTGATAAATGATTTCTTTGTATAAGAATGTTAACAATATCATTTGAAAAAAAAATAACTGAGCATGTTACTTAATTAGTTTAAACATTTGAAATAAGGTTGAGCTTATTTTTATCAGTAAGGCAATTTGATCTATATATCATTCACATGTCATAGATTAAATCAAAATAACAAATTAAACACCAGACCAAAATGATTTAAAATAAAAAACCAGAACTAAACACTTAACAATTTCTTACAACATTTGGACATAGGTTTCAACAAAAAAAGCTTTGTATATAGATGTAGGAAGATGTGGTATGAGTGTCAATGAGTCCACTCTCAATCCAAGTCAAAATAATAAAGTAAACCATTATAGGTCAAGGTACGGAGTAGAGGCTCAACCGAACAGTAAGCTGTATGTTTTGTTTTAAATGATTATTTTTGCAAGAATGATAGAAAAAAGTAAAACACAAAAAATACAGAACTGAAAGGAAAATCCATCGAAAAAAACGGAAATTCCCTGATCAAATGCTTAAACCAAAAGCTCGAACACACCAAACGAATGGGAAACAACTTTCATATTCCTGTTTTGGAACATGCATTACGAAATCGGTGGATTAAAACTTTTTAATATCTAGCTTACGGGTTTTAACTAGAAATGATAGGCCGAACGATTTACATTTGTTCGAATATTAATTTCTCATTTCTCTTTTGCACAGGAAATGATTTCATAAATTTTCTAACCTCTTCTGGAAACTACAAGCTTTACATACACCTTGAAGATTTTGACGGGAATTCTAGTTATGCAGTGTACTCCAAATTCAGTGTCGGAGATGCCAACACAAAGTATACTTTGAATATAGGTGGATATAGCGGTGATGCAGGTATAACTTAAAATTTTACTTCATTGTTTTGAATAAATTGAGGGCGTTTGTGACTCCATTCTCATTTAAACCAAATTTATTCAAGCTATAAACTGCTAATTTTAACAAAAATTTTGGATAATTCATATTCACAAATATTTTGAAAAGTTTTTGAATTCATTTTTATAGCGATTTCGTTTATTATAGAATACAAAGAATATACACATATCAGCTATGGTGGGTACAAAATTTCTTCATTACCTATTGAAGAAATACGAATGTAAAATGTTTGATTGTATACTTATATATTTAAATCGAATTATTCCCGTCTGCATTACAAACAAATAATAAATTGTGTTATTTTTACCTTTTCATGCCTTTTTATCCATTTTTAGCCACTCATAATTTTCGAAATATAAATCATTATCACAATTTATTTTCGTGATAAATCTAACTTTAATTGTGATCGTTAAGGAGATACAAAGTTTAATTTCATTTTGCAATATATTTTTAAAACGAATGAAATAACGATATGAGGTACTATCAACCTGTTTCTGAAAAAAAGTAGTCACAAAAATGCTCCGATGGACTCCGATGAAAATTCAAAACTGAAAGTCCCTGGTCAAAAGTCAAATGATAAAACACACCAAAAGAATGGACAACAACTGTAAATTGTGTCTTATATTTATAGATTATTTATGTTTTTTAAACGTGAATCATTTTCTCATTCTCACCTCATCGAAAGGGCGACAGCCCTGAGATGAGACGAGAATGAGAAAATGCATCGAGTTTAAAAAAACATAAATAATCTATTTATCGCTAATATGTGTTATATTAATTATTACAAATTCCAGCAAATAAATATCTTTTATACGATGATAATGCATTTTCTTTTTTTGGTACTATTTTTTGGCGCAGGCTTATTTGATATAAATATGTAATCACACAGCTTGTTCATTCAATTGAAAAAAAAAATTTCAACTGATCATCCGGCGTGTTCAATTATGGCGAACACCATTTTCACTGTTTTAAGGTCAATGTTTGGTGGTAAATTAGATGTTTGATCAATATTTAGAGTTGTGACTTCTTGTTTTTCAGTTGTAGTAGTTTGATTTTTACTAAATGTCCAGTAATTGATATTTGGAACGTTAAGTGAAAATGTTGCAAATTGTTGTGTACATAAATTTTCCTGATATTCAAAGTTTTCTATGATTTGAAGCGTTGTATCTAGGTCGAAATCAGAGTCCCAAAATTCCGATGTGTCAATGACTGAGCATAGGGGATGTATTTTAAAAGCACACGAAGAAAAATACATGTATGTAGAAGCAATGCAGAGAGACTGACGATCAATTAAGAAGATTTATGTAAAATTGACATATTTTATTTGTTAGAAACATGATTTGATTACTTTTATTAACTATAAATTAATTAATTATTAAATTCACGGTAAAATTTTAAACTTCTTGCGAGAAATAGCTGATTATTTCCTAAATATAGTAACAAAGCTATATTTTGTATAATGTCAATTTCATCATGGAACACTTTCTCCACAATTAGGGTCCATTAAGGGATTAAGATACATTTGACATTTGTGTTACGATTTAAAAAGCTATCAATGTATTAATTTAAATTGCAGTATAAAAACAATATTAGGCCAATGTCATAAACATATAAACTTTTTTTGTACTCTGCGCAAACCTGAGGAAGGACTCGAGTGATATGAAAATTATCACAAAAAAATATCAAAGGAAAAATACAGATAATAGCGATAAATGAGTTTCAATGTACGTGAACTATATCAAATCTTTGTTTATTTTCTCAGGAGATAGCCTTATGTACCACAACGGCAGCATGTTTTCTACTAAAGACAGGGATAATGACATATATTTAGCCGCCAGCTGCGCAATAAACATTCAAGGAGCATGGTGGTACAAGGCTTGTACTCACTCTAATTTGAATGGGAGATATTCAGAAGAACAGCAATGGTCTGTCAAAAATATGATCTGGAAAGGATATAGATATTCACTGAAATCTACTAAAATGATGATTAAACGACACTAGGAACTATTTTAAGAAAGACGCACATTATTTTGTTTATGTTTCGGACATAAGAAGAACTTATATAAATCCGTCTTCCTTAACAAAATGACAACTTTTGGAGTAAAGTGTGAAGAAACTCATTACAATATAATTTTTAATTCACGTTACATGTTTATTTTTTGGTTTGATCTTTACTCAGAAGATAGCTTGATCGACATTATGACCAACTCATTTCTTATTGTGGTCTGACAGGAAGCTGTGAAAATTTAAATGTTTTAAAGAGTCTATAACTATGAAATTCTAGCAGACAGTGTTTGCTGATCACAACTTGTTCCCACAAACATAGTCTAGAAAGACAAAAAAATTCTGGAAAAGGTGTTCATTGAAGTCACTGCACTTAAACGCGATTCTTGCATACAGTATGTGGCCTTTTCTACAACCAGTATTGAAATATGAAGGGACATTTTAAATATTATAATTTGAAAATTTCCAATGTGATGTTTTTATGAATTACATCTCTTACATCCTGATGAAGTCTTTTCCATTAACCATGTTAACGTAAAATAAACTTATCATATATGTAGGACACAAATCTATGGTGGGTTTCAAATCTATGGAAGATTCCAAATCTATGGCAAATGTGACGTCATGCCATACCAAATCTATGGCAGATGATATACAATCCTAATCTATGGCAAGTTTTGCAAGTCCCTATTCTATGGTGGATTTTTGTTAAACTTTGGCAAATTTTGTGCAAATGAAAAACAATGCAGTGCATCTACGAACAATGACTTTTCTTAAACAAGTTGAAATGTACGAAAACAGGACCATAACTATAAACATTTGTGAAAGAAGGTTCATTCTGGCTATTCCTACATTTTGAATTTTATAGGTAAAATAGTAAAATTTTATGTAGCAGTTCCATGATGGTCAAACAAATCGTGATGGCAACCATACAATTTCGTAAATGGTGAATTTATATACCTTATTGATTGAAATAATGTGCCTCTTAAATAATAGACATTTTATAATCTGTGCATGGTACCTTTTATCCCATTTATTAAACAAACAAGAACGCATTTTTTTAAAAATAATAAAATGATAAATTAAGTTTATATTTTCAAATAAAATTTATTTCATAATTAAAACATTTTTTTTTATTTGATGACGATTAAAATCAAATTTGTATCCGGTAATGTTATCTTTCACTTTATGATATTTGCCTGCAGTTGACAGTTAAATATTTTATATAACCCCTTTTCTCAAATATCCGGTACTGAGAACAGCTGTGCCCTTATTCATCGCGGGCTTCGGCCAGTACAGCACATTGTGTCCCTCTTTCGGATTATAGCTAGCTCGCGTCTTACTTTAAACCATCCGCAAACTGTTGCCGAGGGAAATACCTTCATCTGGAATGGTGTTAACATGTATGGGTTTCGCCATTGTTAGCGGCGGCGACGATGGTATAAGAAGAAAAAGGAGATGCTTTATTTCCATAAAATGGGCTCACACGGAGCATAATATAATATCATTATAATATTATTATTTTACAAATATTATAAACAATAACCAGGCTCAAGCTATCAGCCACTCGCTAGCAGCCACTACGCTAGCAGCCAGTTTTCGGATATGTATATGAACCCAGAAGTTGCATAAGATTCAAACGTACTCAAAATGTTTTTATTGATATATAACCAATATATAATCAGTGTTTAATATATAATAAAGCAGTCGGAGAACTATTCGATGAATTAAAAAATATCTAGTGTTGTTCATTAATTTAAGAAAATAGTAATCGATGTCAATATACCAAACAGCGTGCTCCCCGCTTTTGATTTTAATAGTCAACAGTTTTGAGTGTACATAGAATCGTAAATATGTAATAAAATTATTAAAATGCTTACAAAATTGCTTGTAACAGGGAATTGACATTGAAATCATAAATTAATTTTGTGATATTGTGTCAAATAGCTTTCCATATTCTCGGCATCCTGTCAAATAGTTCCTGAAAAGTTATTATTGTCCTGCATGACAAAAAAAAAAGAAAGTTGCACTCGTGCATTAATACTTTTTTAAGCAGACAAATATCTTTTAACGAAACATTCTATTTCTGAAGCAGTTGATATCGGTTACTTTTAATTATACAAAAGGTTTATGTTTTGTACACAAAATTTGGTGGGCAAGGAAATAATTTATTATCCATTTCCGTAAGGGTGGGGTAGGGTGTCCGACCCCAACTTTGGACAAAATTAAAAAAAAAATTAAGCCGAATATCACTCTGGATTATTTCTCAGGTAGACCTTAGCTATTCAGCTTCACATTGCACCTAGTGGCGAAAAAAGCATTGCCGTAGAACATTTTTTATTAACATATCCGTAAGGGTGGGGTAGGGTGTCTGACCCCATCTTTGGACCGAATTTTACAATAAACTAAGCCGAACAACACCCTGGATATTTTCTCAAGTACGAAGACCTTAGCTTTTCAGCGTCACATTGCACCTAGTGGCGAAAAAAGTATTGCCGTAGAACATTTTTTATTAACAATTCCGTAAGGGTGGGGCAGGGTGTCCGAGCCCAACTTTGGACCAAATTTAAAAGAAAAACTAAGACAAACAACACCCTGGATTTTTTTCTCAAGTAGACCTTAGCTATTCAGCTTCACATTGCACCTAGTGGCGAAAATAGTATTGCCGTAGAACATTTTTTATTGACATTTCCGTAAGGGTGGGGTAGGGTGTCCGACCCCAACTTTGGACCGTATTTAAAAAAAAAACTAAGCCGAACAACACCCTGGATTTTTTCTATAGTAGACCTTATCTATTCAGCTTCAAATTGCACCTAGTGGCGAAAAAAGTATTGCAGTAGAACATTTTTTATTAACATTTCCGTAAGGATGGGGTAGGGTGTCTGACCCCATCTTTGGACCGAATTTTACATAAACTAAGCCGAACAACACCCTGGATTTTTTCTCACGTACTAAGACCTTAGCTTTTCAGCGTCACATTGCACCTAGTGGCGAAAAAAGTATTGCCGTAGAACATTTTTTATTAACAATTCTGTAAGGGTGGGGCAGGTGTGTCCGAGCCCAAATTTGGACCAAATTTAAAAAAAAACTAAGCCGAACAACACCCTGGATTTTTTTCTCAAGTAGACCTTAGCTATTTAGCTTCACATTACACCTAGTGACGAAAATAGTATTGCCGTAGAACATTTTTGATTAACATTTCCGTAAGGGTGGGGTAGGGTGTCCGACCCCAACTTTGGACCGTATTTAAAAAAAAAACTAAGCCGAACAACACCCTGCATTTTTTCTCAAGTACTAAGACCTTAGCTTTTCAGCGTCACATTGCACCTAGTGGCGAAAAAAGTATTGCCGTAGAACATTTTTTATTAACATTTCCGTAAGGGTGGGGTAGGGTGTCCGACCCCAACTTCGGACCGAATTTAAATAAAAAAAACTAAGCCGAACAACACCCTGGATTTTCTTTCAAGTAGACCTTAGCTATTCGGCTTCACATTGCACCTAGTGGCGAAAAGAGTATTGCCATAAAACATTTATTATTAACATTTCCCTGAGGGTGAGGTAGGGTGTCCGACCCCAACTTTGGACCGAATATAAAGAAAAACTTAGCCGAACAACGACTTGGACTTTTTCTCAAGTAGACCTTAGCTATTCAGCTTCACATTGCACCTAGTGGCGAAAAAAGTATTGCCGTAGAACATTTTTTATTAACATTTCCGTAAGGGTGGGGTAGGGTGTCTGACCCCAACTTTGGACCGAATTTATATAAAAACTAAGCCGAACAACACCCTGGACTTTTTCTCAAGTAGACCTTAGCTATTCAGCTTCACATTGCACCTTGTGGCGAAAAAAGTGTTGCCGTAGAACATTTATTATTAACATTTCCGTAAGGGTGGGGTATGATGTCCGACCCCAACTTTGAACCGAATTTAATAAAAACTAAGACGAACAACACCCTTGATTTTTTCTCAAGTAGACCTTACCTATTCAGCTTCACATTGCACCTAGTGGCGAAAAAAGTATTGCCGTAGAACATTTTTTTATTAACATTACCGTAAGGGTGGGGTAGGGTGTACGACCCCAATTTTGGACCGTATTTAAAAAACTAAGCCGAACAACACCCTGGATTTTTTCTAAAGTAGACCTTAGCTATTCAGCTTCACATTGCACCTTGTGGCGAAAAAAGTTTTGCCGTAGAACATTTTTTATGAACATTTCCATGGTGGGGAAGAGTGTCCAACCACAACTTTGGAACAAATTTAAAAAAAAAAAAACTAAGCCGAACAACACCTTGGATTTTTTCTCAAGTAGACCTTAGCTATTCAGTTTCACATTGCACCTAGTTGCGAAAAACGTATTGCCGTAGAACATTTTTTATTAACATTTCTGTAAGGGTGGGGTAGGGTGTCCGACCCCAAATTTGGACCAAATTTAGAAAAAAAAACAGCCGAACAACACCCGGGATTTTTTCAAAAGTAGACCTTAGCTATTCAGCTTCACAATGCACCTGGTGGCGAAAATAGTATTGCCGTAGAACATTTTAAAATAACATTTCCGTAAGGGTGGGGTAGGGTGTCCAACTCCAACTTTGGACCGAATTTAAATAAAAAACGAAGCCGAAAAACACCCTGGATTTTTTCTCAAGTAGACCTTAGCTATTCAGATTCACATTGCACCTAGTGGCGAGAAAACTATTGCCGTAGAACATTTTTTATTAACATTTCCGCAAGGGTGGGATAAGGTGTCCGACCCCAACTCTGGACCGAATTTAGAATAAAACGAAGCCGAACAACACCCTGGATTTTTTCTCAAGTAGACCTTAGCTATTCAGATTCACATTGCACCTAGTGGCGAAAAAAGTATTGCCGTAGAACATTTTTTATAAACATTTCCGTAAGGGTGGGGTAGGATGTCCGACCCCAAGTTTGGACCGAATTAAAAAAAAACTAAGCCGAACAACACCCTGGATTTTTTCTCAAGTAGACCTTAGCTATTCAGTTTCACATTGCACCTAGTTGCGAAAAAAGTATTGCCGTGGAACATTTTTTACTAACATTTCCGTAAGGGTGGGGTAGGGTGTCCGACCCCAACTTTGGACAGAATTTAGAAAAAAACTAAGCCGAACAACACCCGGGATTTTTTATCAAGTAGACCTTCAAGTAGACCTTAGCTATTCAGCTTCACATTGCACCTGGTGGCGAAAAAAGTATTGCCGTAGAACATTTTAAAATAACATTTCCGTAAGGGTGGGGTAGGGTGTCCGACCACAACTTTGGTCCGAATTTAAATAAAAAACGAAGATGAAAAACACCCTGGACTTTTTTTCAAGTAGACCTTAGCTATTCAGCTTCACATTGCACCTTGTGGCGAAAAAAGTGTTGCCGTAGAACATTTTTTATTAACATTTCCGTAAGGGTGGGGTATGATGTCCGACCCCAACTTTGAACCGAATTTAATAAAAACTAAGACGAACAACACCCTTGATTTTTTCTCAAGTAGACCTTACCTATTCAGCTTCACATTGCACCTAGTGGCGAAAAAAGTATTGCCGTAGAACATTTTTTTATTAACATTACCGTAAGGGTGGGGTAGAGTGTACGACCCCAATTTTGGACCGTATTTAAAAAACAAAAAACCGAACAACACCCTGGATTTTTTCTCAAGTAGACCTTAGCTATTCAGCTTCACATTGCACCTAGAGGCGAAAAAAGTATTGCCGTAGAACATTTTTTATTACCATTTCCGTAAGGGTGGTTAGGGTGTCCGACCCCAACTTTGGACCGAATTTAAAAAAAAAACTAAGCCGAACAACACCCTGGATTTTTTCTAAAGTAGACCTTAGCTATTTAGCTTCACATTGCACCTTGTGGCGAAAAAAGTTTTGCCGTAGAACATTTTTTATGAACATTTCCATAAGGGTGGGGAAGAGTGTCCAACCACAACTTTGGAACAAATTTAAAAAAAAAAAAAGTAAGCCGAACAACACCTTGGATTTTTTCTCAAGTAGACCTTAGCTATTCAGTTTCACATTGCACCTAGTTGCGAAAAAAATATTGCCGTAGAACATTTTTTATTAACATTTCTGTAAGGGTGGGGTAGGGTGTCCGACCCCAAATTTGGACCAAATTTAGAAAAAAAACTAAGCCGAACAACACCCGGGATTTTTTCAAAAGTAGACCTTAGCTATTCAGCTTCACAATGCACCTGGTGGCGAAAATAGTATTGCCGTAGAACATTTTAAAATAACATTTCCGTAAGGGTGGGGTAGGGTGTCCGACTCCAACTTTGGACCGAATTTAAATAAAAAACGAAGCCGAAAAACACCCTGGATTTTTTCTCAAGTAGACCTTAGCTATTCAGATTCACATTGCACCTAGTGGCGAGAAAACTATTGCCGTAGAACATTTTTTATTAACATTTCCGCAAGGGTGGGATAAGGTGTCCGACCCCAACTCTGGACCGAATTTAGAATAAAACGAAGCCGAACAACACCCTGGATTTTTTCTCAAGTAGACCTTAGCTATTCAGATTCACATTGCACCTAGTGGCGAAAAAAGTATTGCCGTAGAACATTTTTTATAAACATTTCCGTAAGGGTGGGGTAGGATGTCCGACCCCAAGTTTGGACCGAATTAAAAAAAAACTAAGCCGAACAACACCCTGGATTTTTTCTCAAGTAGACCTTAGCTATTCAGTTTCACATTGCACCTAGTTGCGAAAAAAGTATTGCCGTAGAACATTTTTTACTAACATTTCCGTAAGGGTGGGGTAGGGTGTCCGACCCCAACTTTAGACAGAATTTAGAAAAAAACTTAGCCGAACAACACCCGGGATCTTTTATCAAGTAGACCTTCAAGTAGACCTTAGCTATTCAGCTTCACATTGCACCTGGTGGCGAAAAAAGTATTGCCGTAGAACATTTTAAAATAACATTTCCGTAAGGGTGGGGTAGGGTGTCCGACCACAACCTTGGTCCGAATTTAAATAAAAAACGAAGATGAAAAACACCCTGGATTTTTTCTCAAGTAGACCTTAGCTATTCAGATTCACATTGCACCTAGTGGCGAGAAAACTATTGCCGTAGAACATTTTTTATTAACATTTCCGCAAGGGTGGGATAGGGTGTCCGACCCCAACTTTGGACCAAATTTAGAATAAAACGAAGCCGAACAACACCCTGGATTTTTTCTCAAGTAGACCTTAGTTATTCAGATTCACATTGCACCTAGTGGCGAAAAAAGTATTGCCGTAGAATATTTATTATTTACATTTCCGTAAGGGTGGGGTAGGATGTCCGACCCCAACTTTGGACGGAATTAAAAAAAAACTGAGACGAACAACACCCTTGATTTTTTCTCAAGTAGACCTTAGCTATTCAGCTTCACATTGCACCTAGTTGCGAAACAAGTATTCCCGTAGAACATTTTTTATTAACATTTCCGTAAGGATGGGGTAGAGTGTCCGACCCCAACTTTGGACCGAATTTAGAAAAAAGCTAAGCCGAACAACCTCCTTGATTTTTTCTCAAGTAGACCTTAGCTATTTAGCTTCACATTGCACCTGGTGGCGAAAAAAGTATTGCCGTACAACATTTTAAAATAACATTTCCGTAAGGGTGGGGTAGGGTGTCTGACTCCAACTTTGGCCCAAATTTAAACAAAAAACGAAGCCGAACAACAACCTAGATTTTTTTCTCAAGTAGACCTTAGCTATTCAGATTCACATTGCACCTAGTGGCGAGAAAACTCTTGCCGTAGAACAATTTGTATTAACATTTTTGTAAGGGTTGGGTTGGGTGTCCGATCCCAACTTTGGACCGAATTTAGAATAAAACGAAGCCGAACAAGACCCTGGATTTTTTCTCAAGTAGACCTTAGCTATTCAGATTCACATTGCACCTTGTGGCGAAAAAAGTATTGCCGTAGAACATTTTTTATAAACATTTCCGTAAGGATGGGGTAGGGTGTCCGACCCCAACTTTGGACCGAATAAAAAAAAATAAGCCGAACAACACCCTTGATTTTTTCTCAAGTAGACCTTAGCTATTCAGCTACACATTGCACCTTGAGGCGAAAAAGGGTTTGCCGTAGGGAATATTTTATTAACATTTCCGTAAGGGTTTGGTAGGGTGTCCGATCCCAACTTTGGACCGAATTAAAAAAAAAAATGAAGCCGAACAACACCCTGGATTTTGTCTCAAGTAGACCTTAGCTAAACAACTTCACATTGCAACTAGTGGCGAAAAAGTTATTGCCGTAGAACTTTTTTTATTAACATTTCCGTAAGGGTGGTGTAGGGTGTCCGACCCCAACTTTGGACCAAATTTAAAAAAAAACCTAAGCCAAACAACACCCTGGATTTTTTCACAAGTAGACCTCAGCTACTCAGCTTCACATTGCACCTTGTGGCGAAAAAAGTATTGCCGTAGGGACTTTTTAATTACCATTTCCGTAAGGTTGGGGTAGGGTGTCCGACCCCAACTTTGGACCAAATTAAAAAAACAATCTAAGCCGAACAAAACCCTGGATTTTTTCTCGATTAGACTTCAGCTACCCGCTTCACTTTGCACCTAGTGGCGAAAAAAGCATTGCCGTAGGAAATCTATAATTAGCATTTCTGTAACGATCTAGTAAAATGTATATATGAATCCTATTTGAGGTACCACAAGGGGCACCTGTTGCTTCTGATCCAACTAAATGGGTTTCATTAATTTATAAAATTGCAACAGTTCTCAATATAGAACCTGATTCTTCAGAGGCTTGAAATCAGGAACGCCCCTCTTTTTTTTCGGCAAGATTAAAACCTGACAAGAATGATACAAAATCAGCAATTAAAATTTGATTAGGAGATAAAATTACTGGTATTGACATGATAAAAGAACAGGAAGCTATCTCTGGTAATTTGAAAATCAGTGTTGTTTGTGGCATCGATGATACGGCTTTCATGATTAGTAAAGATAACTTGAATGCTATAGTCCTCCTACGTTAAATGACAATATTGAGGAAAGGCTAGCTGTTGGTCATAAAGGCAATTGTATTAAGGAGGTAGACCTAGGATAAGGGAAATAACTCTCAAAATCAGCAGTACGTTTGTGTCAACCATTTTCAAAGATATATTCTAAGCTTCTATGCTACATAGATTATTTTCAATCTGTTTCAGGTAAATGCTTAAAATACATTGATGAACTTGACTTTTACAAACGCTTAACTGATCTAAAGAGTTATCTCCCTGAACCAAGGTCTACCACCTTAAATCTAAAGTTAATATTCCACCCTTTCACAGAAAATAAGATAATAATTTTCGTCGTATGGACAACTCTGCCAGAGCACTTTTTGTAGCAGTTTCTTTTTTTTTGATGAGGCAGCTTGTGAAGATGATAGGATTGAAGGACGAAAAGCATTAATCAATTGCTTTAGACGTACAACCGTTTTTTGCAGTCAATTTTGTGCTGTACAATACTTAGACTCAGTCCCCGAGGGTATCATCGGCTCAGTAGTCAGTACTTCGGTACAGTACTGACATGATTTATAACAAACCTTTTTAAAATTGTCTGTTTATAAATTTTGAAATGATAAAGAAACTAAGGTTTCAAGACAACTCCCTCAGGCAAAGTTGGCCTAAGATGAATTTGGCTATTTGTTTTACGTATTTTTGTCATATAGCTCTTCAATTGTTTCAGTACTTATACATCCCTCGGATTTCAAATGTTAGGCTTTGAGCGTTCCTGATGAAGATATATCCAGAAAAGGGATTCGGACGCATGAAATTATAAAACGTGTTGTTTTCAATTTTTCAAACACAGTACATACATCATCAGAGAAATTACAGGATGTTAGATAAACCCAGAATGTTTATAATAATTCTGGTAGTTATACCAAGAACTTTAACCAGTCTAGAGATGACATCACTCTTATTAATGACTTTAACAGAAAGAGGAAAAAAATGACTATTTTGACAATTCTGATCATGGAGCTAATAAGTTGCAAGAAGAAGCACTTATTCCAACAAAGATAACTGTCGTGGTGGAAATTTCTCGAGGAAAGGAATTTTTTTTGGAAAGCAGTTGGGAGCCCAAAAGGTTTCCCAAATTCAAGAAAGTAAGTTCAAAGAACCTTTTACACACTGTAAATATGTCCCGAGGTAAGGGCACGTTTGCTAATGTTTCACAGGAAGTGGACACAGATAACATGAGATAAATGGGTTTTATAAACTTTACTAGGTGGACTAAAACTCGAGTTTATGAATCATCCATGTTTAAACATAAAAGAGACAAGTGTTCTAAGATATGGTACTCACGAGTCGGTTATTTTAAAATAAATATTTTATCAGAAAAATGTTATAGACATGTGTCTGTTGGGTAAGACAACTTGGGTTATTACAGCACAGTTTCCGTAGTTTCGAAACGACAAGAACGTCGGCCACAGCTTGTCAATCTGAAACCACTAAACCAATTAGTAGTGCCTTGTAAATCAAATTGGTTTTGTACTCCGTCTAGTTAAAAATTTTGGATTTCTGGTGAATGAAAAAAGTCAATCTTAATACCAATTTAACATATAAAATACTCGAGAGTCCTTTTGACGCTAGAGAAAAGGATAGTTACACCAACATATACAGGATTTCAAAGTATTTTGGAAATAATACATGCATTAGTAAACAGTCAACAGATTCAAACAGAATTAATGTAAAACTTACTAGATCTGATGGCTTTATGCATTTACCTAATACCCAGAGGCAGATTACACATGATGCCAATCCAACTTTATTTGTTAGCACTATGGAGGCCAAACAATAGCCATTGAATCAGTTCATTTCTGTACGGATGAGATTGACAGTACATTTACAATGGGTGACAAATCGGAAAAATATTTTCAAATGAATGCCTTTACATGAACCGACAATTCAGTTGACTTTGATTAATGCAAATGCTTGGGTGATCCGATTTTAATAGAAACAACAGGCTCTTAAAACTTCTCAGATTGTTGACCCACATTGATGACGACTAACCGGAATATTTCTATAAGATCTTCAATGGTAAAGTTACGTTTTCGAACAAGTTGATCTATGTTGAAGAACGTTATATGAAACATGACCTAAAAGTTCATCATATTTGATAATGTAAAGCATTCAAAGTGACATGGATATGTTGTAATCGATAGTGATAAAACGCGGATATATAGTTATGGGTTAGGACATTACTTTTATCAGTTTACTGAAAGATAGCGATGATGTTTCTAGGCTTCTACCGTTCACTCAGGTAGAAAATCTCCAAGTGAATTCTCTTCTGTGGAACATATATGGAATGCATCAGAATCTCGTCCGAGTTTGCGTCCGTGGTTTAAAGTAATGGCAAGTTAAAAAAATCTTTTAGTTGATGGCGTTGTGGTAATGTAATAATGACTAGCTGATAAACCAGTGTTATCAGCCTCGGAATCAGAAGGGAATATTTACACCACAATTGGTTGAGACCTCACGGTTTGCTAAAGTTGTTGGGATACAACAACCCCACTCTATTAGCCGCTACACTTGTATCATTGAGGTATTCAATCTGCTGACCGTGCAATTAATAACCGATGTATCTAAAGAGGTAAATGTTACTATAGTGGACAAGGAATACAAGATTTGCATTTGGGTCGCCGTTTTTCATAAGTCTTAGCATCAAAAGACAACTCTCAGACGGATTGAAAACATATATTGAGTTTCGATGTTGATTCTTATTTCAGCATCTGAACTATTTACAGATGCTTCAGTTTGCGATTCGTATTCATGGACTTGATACTTTCATCAACAGACAAACCTTCTATGATACCAAGTAAATGATTCATTCATTTATAGCGATTGACGTAGTCGTGAATAGTTGTAATACCACTGCCTGAGATTATAGTGTTCAATGTTTTGCTTTTAGGTGAGACGTTGTCTTTATGAACTACATTATTCACAGTTTTCTCCTTTTTCAAAACCTTTGAGAGCTGCATTAATGGAGGCAATCATAGCTTTTCTCCCCAATGTCTTTGTGGTAGAAGAGGTAAACATGCATCCGTCTATATCAGTAATAAGTGTCAAACAGACAAATACAACTAACCATGTAAATTACACGTGTACCCTTCTTTATTCAAAACATATATTTCATAGAAGATTGAAATGATCTGTTTCTATTCCTAATTGTTGATTAAACCATTCGTATTCATGGTGTCGACGATGGCTACGATCTCATTGCGTAAACCACTGTTCCACGCTTAACGAGAAAAACCATTCATCTCTGATTGATCTAAGAGTTGATCAAATTCTGAGGATGGATATATGAGTTGTTGGAGTCCATTATCATATTTATCTATGGTTGTAGGTACTTGAGACGATAGTGTTCCATTTCTACTCTTACTAGCTTCAGGAGTTCTGGAATAGAATGGGTTTCCGTGGTAAATGACAGCGGTGTTATAGATCTCACCATAGTGCTCCAAATCAACAGGTTCACAATCCATGGGTTGCTTCATCGAGGTCCCATAAACCAGGGTTTCCTTTACAGCATACTCCATTTAAACAGAAAACATCTTCATCGATCATGACCTGTGGATACCTGATACGAAAGGCGTTCTATCTCCGTTCATTTGTTGAAACATCCAAAAGCACTGAAATTATTGAACTGTTCTTTTCTGTTTTTATAGAACATATGTTGCCATTGTTTGTAGAATTCAGAATACTAGTACACTCTTGTAAGCTGTCACCAACTTTTGCATTTTGGGATACGTTTCTTCGTTCGGTTGAGATATTGTTAAAGAACATTAGGTCTGAACGGAATGGGTTGAGGCTTTTACATTTTCAAACAGTAGCTACACTGTTGTCATACTTTTTCATTACCAATTGGGCTATCTACTAGGTGGTCACTAGCCTACATAATGGATATGTTGAATCTGCCTTTAACGGTCAAATCCGTCTTTTATTGAGGTGAGTTTTCAATCAGACAAACACCCGAAGCCTTTCATGGTATCTGGAGTGATATGGCTACAGAGAAAACTATTATTAAAGATTCCAAGGTTGTAGCGGCATCATAGGACTGAAAAGGACAAACCCGTTTTGCTTCGACGGATGCTTACAAGACACATCCTTGCGCATTTTTAGTTCAGAAATAAGAATAAAATCGGAAATAGCAACAGACGCAGAAACTGATCACGAAGAAAACAAGCCAACGCTAATGACACGAGACGAGAAGAATGTATCTGATTTGATATGGTAATATGTGCATTTACATATGACCGATCCAATTAAGTTGCCAATCATCCTAAATCATTGATAAATATTTCTAATGGAAAGCAAGCCTCCAAAGATGTTCATGACTCTCTTCTCAAATCTCTCGAACGAGGCAACCAGATGGTTAAATCATTTGCGGAGGCCTGATTTAATTAGTCTAAAACCCATGTCTTCTACAGTCCTATTTCGAGGTCTCCTCTAAAGACCTTCGATGATCTGGTATAGCTCTCGCTAATTTTCGAGACGATATGACTGTAGACAGGATCTTGACATATCCTATTGGTCCCATACCTTCAGCTCTGTTCCATGATGATGGTACCATGGGGAAGTGTTGTAAATCTGATATATTTCACTACCTTGAAGAGGAAGTTTGCTCTTCTTTAAATCTACCAATCTCACACAGATTTGATACGCAATGGTATCGGAATTATTTAATATATGTATGCAAAGAAATGTAGCACATTTTGGTGATATTTTACAAAGCTACCTCTAAATTCTGCTGACATGTTTTTACAATGCTTGAACGATCGCTACGAATTAAAGAATTCAATCAAAACTGCGGAAAGACTCTGTCATTCGGAGCTAAGAAGGTGTATCAAGTTAATGAAGGAAGAGCAATTCGAGATTCGAAAAAGTTTCTGTGTAATGCAGAAAAAATAAACATTCACTAAACATATAACTTGGTGAGTATTGCGAGCGTTATACTAGTATTGAATAGTCCCCTTTAGAGGAAGATGTAGTGCTGTTTCTCTCGGGTGTTTTTAATAATCTAGAGGTGGGGAAAAAGATTTCATGCAACAGCATGTCAAACTCTGTTGACTTATTCAGCACACAGGAAGAAGCAGACACTCGAATACTGTTGCATTTGTTGTATGCAAATGATACTGATGCGTAATTGCTCTGTGTTCACTATTTTCACAAACATTCAAATGCTGAGGAGTTGTGGTTTTAAACGTGATCCGTATCAAACTTAAAAGACGGAAAGGGGGATATCTTATCAGTCCATGGAATATGTCGGTTGTTTGGGCCTTCAATCTGTTATTAACTATCAGCTTGACATGCCATAGCAGGTTGCGAAACCAATTCTTCTTTTTTCGGTCTAGATAAGAAAACCGTGTTTAAGCTTTTGCAGAGAGATGCAGAAAAATTCCGATTTCATTCGATAATGTTTTCAACAGCAGATCAGGAATCCGCCTTTAATAATGGACGTGCATTAGTCACATCATTATTTGATCCCAAGGGAATCAAGCTTGTTTAAATTGACGTTCAGGAATCTACACGACAATTTAAACAAGCTAAGAGTTGAAGTTGACTCCATAAAGAATGCCAATCTTCTGAGAATCCCCCCATGTGAAAACTCGTTTTTACAGCACATTCTTCGTGCAATGCTTCAAATGCAAGTCTGAATGAGCTCTCGTATTTCTAAATCAGCGTTCATTTGGTTGTAATCTAACAGGGAAACTTGATGAAATGCTGTACACCAAGTTTAATTGTTAAACAGCAATATGTGCAATAAAGAATCAATTAGAGTGTTAAAAAAAAAAAAAATCAGCGTTCATACTTCCCGAAGATTCTGGTTGGCAAGAGAGTGAAAAAGATTTCCTTTGAGGGTCCTTTGTCAGCAGATTTCCTTCGAGACCTTGTTTGTACGTGCAAGAGCAAAACAGCTTGCAATACAAATGAATACTATGAAGGGTCGGATGATTGTCGAAATCATATAATCCATCGAGTAATATTGGAAAAAGACGACGATAAAAAAGCTGATGTCATGTTTTCAAAAATTGTTATGCCCTTTGTTTGTAAAAATATCCCTACAGCCAACCTTATTTAGGTCCCAATCTAATAAAGCCCCAAAAGTTCATAGAGCTAGAATATTCACAGAAGCTTCAGTCCTTCATTTAAATCGTTTGATTTAATTGTCTTGTGCAAAAAAATTGAAAACAAAACACGTTAAATGATTTCTTGCGTCCGAAGCGCTTTTCTGGATTTACCTTCATCAGAAACGCTCAAAGCCAAACATTTGAAATCCGAAGATGTATAAGTACCGAAACCGTTGAAGAGCTATATCTCAAAACTACCTAAAATAAATAGCCAAATTCATCTTAAGCCAACTTTGCATGAGGGAGTTGAAACCTTAGTTTCTTAATAATTTCGAAACTCATAAACGGACAATGTTAGAAAAGTTTGTTAAATCATGTCAGTACCGAAGTACTGACTACTGAGCTGATGATACCATCGGGGACTGCAAATAAATATACATCAAAGCAAAAATCAAATTGACTTCGATTCTTTTTTTAAAATCGTTAAAATTACGAAATATATCTTCAGAAGTACATGTCTTGTAAAAAAAAGTGAATGTAGGGTCGGTTGTTGTTGCGTCTTGTATTTTCGTATTGTTATTAGTCTGAGTTCCCCTTAAAATGGACATTTGGTGCTGTTATTATTTTCAACTTTAGTCGAAAATAAAGTTTCAGTTTAATTCATTATTGATTTCTTGTTAAGTAACAATTTAGGTATTATTTGCTCACTTTTTATAACTTCTTGTGAAATAAATGAACAAAAGTAAATAAAGGCTTAGTTTTTTTTTTTAAATTTGGTCGAAAGTTGGGATCGAACACCATACCCCACCCTTCAAAAATGTGAATAAAATATTCCCTACGGCAAACCTTTTTTCGCCACTAGGTGCAAAGTGAAGCTGACTAGATGAGGTCTACTTGAGAAAAAATCCAGGGTGTTGTTCGGCTTAGTTTGTCCAAAGTTGGGATCGGACACCCTACCCCACCCTTTCGGAAATGTTAAGAAAAAATGTTCTACGGCAATACTTTTTTCGCCAATAGGTGCAAAGTGAAGCTGAGAAGCTGAGGTCTACTTGAGAAAAAACCCAGGGTGTTGTTCGGCTTATTTTTTTTTTTTAAATTTGGTCCAAAACTGGGGTCGGACACCCTACCCCATCCTCACGGAAACGTGAATAAAACCTTCCCTACGGCGAAACTTATTTCGCCACTAGGTGCAAAGCGAAGCTGTGAAGCTGAGGTCTACTAGAGAAAAAATCTTGGGTGTTGTTCGTCTTAGTTTATTTTTAAATTTGGTCCAAAGTTGGGGCCGGACACCCTAACACCCCCCCCCCCCCCCATACGGAAATGTGAATAAGACATTCCTTACGGCAATACTTTTTTCGCCACTAGGTGCATAGTGAAGCTGAGTAACTGAGGTCTACTTGAGAAAAAATCCAGGGTGTTGTTCGGCTAAGTTTGTCCAAAGTTGGGACAAAAAAATCCAGGGTGTTATGTTTTTGTCGAGCCTGCAACTTTTGTTGCAGAAAGCTCGACATAGGGATAGTGATCCGGCGGCTGCGGCGTAAGCTTACTTCTTAAAAGCTTTATATTTTAGAAGGTGGAAGACCTGGATGCTTCACACTTTGTATATAGATGCCTCTTGTTACGAAGTTTCCGTCAGTTACATGTCCAATGCCCATGACCTCATTTTCATGGTTCAGTGACCACTTGAAAATAATTTCAGATTTTTTGTAGTTTTGAATTCTCTCTTACATGTAATTTTAGTAATAGGATACCTATATTTGGTATGTGCGTACCTTGCAAGGTCCACATGCCCGTCAGACAGTTTTCACTTGACCTCGACCTCATTTCATGGATCAGTGCACAAGGTTAAGTTTTGGTGGTCAAGTCCATATCTCAGGTACTATAAGCATTAGGGCTAGTATATTCGATGTATGGAAGGACTTTGTATATAGATGCCTCATGTTACGAAGTCTCCGTCATTCACATGTCCAATGCCCTTGGCCTCATTTTCATGGTTCAGTGACCACTTGAAAATAAGTTCGGGTTTTTTGTAGTGTTGAATTCTCTCTTACATGTACATTATGGAATAGGATAACTATATTTTGTATGTGCGTACCTTGCAAGGTCATCATGCCCGTCAGACAGTTTTCACTTGACCTCGACCTCATTTCATGGATCAGTACACAAGGTTAAGTTTTGGTGGTCAAGTCTATATCTCACATACTATAAGCAATAGGGCTTGTATATTCGATGTATGGAAGGACTGTAAGGTGTACATGTCCAACTGGCAGGTGTCATCTGACCTTGACCTCATTTTCATGGTTCAGTGGTCAGAGTTAAGTTTTTGAGTTTTGGTTTTTTAAACTAATATTAGATGCCAAAGGTCAACTATATTTGGTGTATGGAAATATTTTATGATCTATATATCAGTACCGCAGGTTTTATTTGACCATGACCTCAATTTCACGGCACAGTGTTAAGTTTTTGTGTTTTGGTCTATTTTTCTTAAACTATAAGTAATAGGTCAACTATATTTGTTGTATGCAAGTATTGTTAGCTGTACATGTCTGCCTGGCATGGTTCATCTGACCTTGACCTCATTTTCATGGTTCATTGGTCTGTGTTTAGCTATCTTGTTTAATGTTAAGTTTATCATATGTGACAGTTGTAATAAAGCTTTATACTTAGGACTATCAACATAAAATCAATGATTAGCAAAGAAGGCGAGACATTTCAGTGTGTGCACTTTTGTTTTTTATAAATTTGGTCCAAATTTGGGGTCGGACACCTTACCTCACCCTTACGGAAATGTGAATAAAAAATTCCCTACTACAATACTTTTTTCGCCACTAGGTACAAAGTGAAGTTGAGTAGTTGAGGTCTACTTGAGAAAAAATCCAGGGTGTTGTTCGGCTTAGTTTTTATTTTAATTTGGTCCAAAGTTGGGGTCGGACACCCTACCCTACCCTTACGGAAATGTAAATCAAAAATTCCCTACGGCAATACTTTTTTCGCCACTAGGTGAAAGTGAAGCTGAGTAGTTGGTCTACTTCAGAAAACATCAAGGGTGTTGTTCGGCTTAGATTTTTTTAAATTCGGTCCAAATTTTAGATCGGACACCTTACCCCACCCTTGCGGAAATGTGAATAAAACATTCCCTACGGCAATACTTTTTCGCCACTAGGTGCAAAGTGAAGCTGAGTACCTGAGGTCTACTTGAGAAAAAAGCCAGGGTGTTGTTCGACTTAGTTCTTTTTAAAATTTGGTCCAAAGTTGGGGTCAGACACCCTACCCCACCCTTACGGAAATGTGAATAAAAAAAATCCTACGGCAATACTTTTTTCGCCTTCAGGTGCAAAGTGAAGCTGAGTAGTTGAGGTCTACTTGAGAAAAAATCCAGGGTGTTGTTAGGCTTAGTGTTTTTTTTAAAAATTTGGTCCAAAGTTGGGGTCGGACGCCTTACCACACCCTTACGGAAATGTGAATAAAACATTCCTTACGGCAATACTTTTTTCGCCACTAGGTGCAAAGTGAAGCTGTAAAGCTGAGGTCTACTTTAGAAAAGATCCATGGTGTTGTTCGGCTTATTTTTTGTCAAGCCTGCAACTTTTGTTGCAAAAAGCTCGACATAGGGATAGTTATCCGGCGGCGGCGGCGGCGGCGTTAGCTAACTTCTTAAATGCTTTTATCTTTTAGAAGGTGGAAGACCTGGATGCTTTATACTTTGTATATACATTTTTTGTAGATGCCTCATGTTACGAAGTTTCCGTCAATCACATGTACAATGCCCTTGACCCCATTTTCATTGTTCAGTGACCACTTGAAAAAAAAGTTCAGATTTTTTGTAATGTTGAATTATCTCTTATTATAAGTAAGAGGATAACTATATTTGGTATGTGCGTACCTTGCAAGGTCCACATGCCCGTGAGACAGTTTTCACTTGACCTCGACCTCATTTCATGGATCAGTGAACAAGGTTAAGTTTTGGTGGTCAAGTCCATATCTCAGATACTATAAGCAATAGGGCTAGTATATTCGATGTATGGAAGGACTGCAAGGTGTACATGTCCAACTGGCAGGTGTCATCTGACCTTGACCTCATTTTCATGGTTCAGTGGTCAAAGTTAAGTTTTTGAGTTTTGGTTTTTTAAACTAATATTAGATGCCAAAGGTCAACTATATTTGGTGTATGGAAATATTTTATGATCTATATGTCAGTACCGCAGGTTTTATTTGACATTGACCTCAATTTCACGGTTCATTGCACAGTGTTAAGTTTTTGTGTTTTGGTCTATTTTTCTTAAACTATAAGTAATAGGTCAACTATATTTGTTGTATGCAAGCATTGTTAGCTGTACATGTCTGCCTGGCATGGTTCATCTGACCTTGACCTCATTTTCATGGTTCATTGATCTGTGTTTAGCTATCTTGTTTAATGTTAAGTTTATCATGTGACAGTTGTAATAAAGCTTTATACTTAGGACTATCAACATAAAATCAATGATTAGCAAAGAAGGCGAGACATTTCAGTGTGTGCACTTTTGTTTTTTTTAAATTTGGTCCAAATTAGGGGTCGGACACCTTACCTCACCCTTACGGAAATGTGAATAAAATATTCCCTACGGCAATACTTTTTTCGCCACTAGGTACAAAGTGAAGTTGAGTAGTTGAGGTCTACTTGAGAAAAAATCCAGGTGTTGTTCGGCTTAGTTTTTGTTTTAATTTGGTCCAAAGTTGGGGTCGTACACCCTACCCTACCCTTACGGAAATGTAAATCAAAAATTCCCTACGGCAATACTTTTTTCGCCACTAGGTGAAAGTGAAGCTGAGTAGTTGGTCTACTTCAGAAAACATCAAGGGTGTTGTTCGGCTTAGATTTTTTAAAATTCGGTCCAAATTTTGGATCGGACACCTTACCCCACCCTTGCGGAAATGTGAATAAAACATTCCCTACGGCAATACTTTTTCGCCACTAGGTGCAAAGTGAAGCTGAGTACCTGAGGTCTACTTGAGAAAAAAGCCAGGGTGTTGTTCGCAATAGCAATAGGGCTAGTATATTCGATGTATGGAAGGACTGTAAGGTGTACATGTCCAACTGGCAGGTGTCATCTGACCTTGACCTCATTTTCATGGTTCAGAAGTCAAAGTTAAGTTTTTGAGTTTTGGTCTTTTTATCTAATATAAGATGCCAAAGGTCAACTATATTTGGTGTATAGAAATATTTTATGATCTATATAGTACTGCAACCAGAGGTCATTTTTTAAAACTTTAATAGTGCGGAAAAACACACACCTAAATTATATATCGATGGAAAGAGGAAAACGTGTACAATAAGAAAAGTTGGGTCGTAAAAATCCAGAGTGGTCACAATTTTGTGAAATTGAGGTCAAAGGCCAGAGCTAAAAATATCAATTTTTCAACTACAAGGACAAAAAGGAGAAATATTCTGATATTTATTCAAAAGAATGCTACAAAAACAATTCGATCATAAGCATGTGCTATAAACGATGTTAAAACGACAAATTTGACTACTTACATGAAGAGCTGCCATTACAAAATGGCGTTGATTTGGAACCTTCTGATTTTTTTTCCATTCAAGACATAGCAAAAGAAGAAGTGGCCTTGACCTTTTCATATCCATAAACTTTCATATTGTGTATAGTGTTTCACTAAAGTATATTACAGAATTATTTTCTAAACTATAAAACACCAGTTTATCAAATTATTTCAATATTTTTTCTATCTTTGAAAAAAAAAATTCAAGCGCTGAAACAGTGTTTTAAATTTTGCATCTTAAAGGTTATGTATTTTGTAAAAAATAGTATCTACTTATAGATAAATACATATTGTGTATTTGCAAAGTCAAAACAGAGCAGTTATAACACAAAATATACTATAGTCTCCCGAGGCGAATGCGAGGTTTATAAAATAAAATGAGTGTAAAACAAAATCAGTTTGGTGCATGAACATTTTTAGTGGGATAATACTGGTAAAAAAAAATAACTCATTAATTTGTTACGGGCAGGATGAAAAATCATACAATGCAATGCCAATTTTCTAATGTTGTAATTCAAAATCAGTCATGATCCTCATATAACTTTTAAAAGAGACACAATAGCTCAAGTATTCATTAAATAGGGACATGCACAAATCTCTTAGTCTTCATATGTCGATTCAGTACGCGTATAAGCATTACAAGACACTTCCCTTTTCTTATAAGAACAAGTTCGGCGCAGGACATGCAGATTTTGTTCAAAGCAAACACAGTTTTAGAGTACAAATGCTATCTGGAGCGTAAATACCGTCATGATTCTGTCAAACTCGTCAGATATAGCCTAACTTTTGTATAGGAAACACAAAAGCAATGTGAGTATAGAGTTTCGATCAATATTCGTGACCCATATTCCCATATGCATATGCATGATATATCTGCACTGCCAATCCCACATGTAATCGGGCGAATGTTGTTACAAAAACGATTGATTTTGTAATAGCCATACATTTTCGAATTTTTGTTATCTTTAGAAACATATACGGTTCAGAAGCGCCTTTGTGTTATTTTTCATCAATTAACTAACAAATGAACTTTTGAGCATAGGCTCCGTGTTGAAAACCGGACCGTGACCTACATTGGAGATCACTTCTAACCTCTCATTAAATCTGTCAGGAGAACTGTTCTAGAACAGTACGTAGAACTGTCAGCCTGACACCTTTTAGTCAGTTCTAGGTTAGAACTGTTCTAGCTAGAACTGATTTGGTCAGTTCTACCTAGAACTGATTTGGACAGTTCTACCTAGAACTGATCCTGACAGTTCTACCTAGAACTGATCCTGACAGTTCTACCCTAGAACAGTTTTAGACAGTTCTAGCTAGAACTGGCCAAATATTTAGAACAGTTCTACCTAGAACTGATCCTGACAGTTCTAGCTAGAACTGGCCAAATATTTAGAACAGTTCTACGGTTAGAATTGATTTTTAATTCTACGGCTAGAATTGACTTCTAATTCTACGGCTAGAATTGATTTTTATAAATTCTACGGCCAGAATTGATTTAAAAAATCTACGGCTAAAATTAAATTATAAATTCTAAGGATAAAATTGATTTAAAATCCTACGGCTAGAGTTGATTTATAAGTTTTAACAACTCTTTGCCTTAATTATATAACATGTATAAAGGCTGGGGTAAAAAAGCGATTTAAATTATGTAGAGTTTTGCTAATTTGTCGGTTGTATTTCAGATTTATAATCGGCAAGAGGACATGTTTAACCTGTTAACCCCGCCATATTCTGCATGTATGTGCCTGTTCCAAGTCAGGAGCATGTAAGGCCTCAACCATCTGATTTTCGGGGGGGGGGGGGGGGGGGGGGGGGGGGGGGGGGCTATGGATTTTTTTTGGAAAGAAAAATTTGTTTCCTGTTTTCGGAGAAAAAAATATTTTTTTCAACACTGAGAATTCTACTATATGTAATGCTAAAATTGCAAAAAAAAAAATTGTCAAACTTGTCGCCAAAAAAATATTTTTCCCCGAAGGCGAAGAAAAAATTTGTCCAGGAAAAAATCCATAGCCCCCGCCCCAAGAAAATCAAATGGTTGCTGCCTCATTCAGTGATTTTCTTTTGTTGATGTGTAGGCCGTTAGTTTTCTCATTTGAATCGCTTTACATTGTCTTATCGTGCATTTTATCGCTGCTTATGTGGTATGGGCTTTGCTCATTGTTGAGGATCGTATGGTGACCTAAAGTTGTTGATGTCTGTGTTATTTTGCTCTTTTGTGGATAGTTGTTTCATTGGCAATCATACCACATTCTCTTTTTTATATACATGAATTATTTGTTTTCCTTTCATTTTTTGTACATAAATTAGGCCTTTAGTATTAGGGGGGGGGGGTTATTATTTGAATTGTTTCACATTTGTTATTCTGGGAGTTTAAAAAGTGAAGTTGAGTAGTTGAGGTCTACTTGAGAAAAAATCAAGGGTGTTGTTCGGCTTAGTTTTTGTTTTAATTTGGTCCAAAGTTGGGGTCGGACACCCTACCCTACCCTTACGGAAATGTAAATCAAAAATTCCCTACGGCAATACTTTTTCGCCACTAATTGAAAGTGAAGCTGAGAAGTTGGTCTACTTGAGAAAACATCCAGGGTGTTGTTCGGCTTCGATTTTTTTAAATTCGGTCCAAAGTTTGGGTCGGACACCTTACCCCACCCTTGCGAAAATGTGAATAAAACATTCCCTACGGCAATAATTTTTCGCCTCTAGGTGCAAAGTGAAGCTGAGTACCTGAGTTCTACTTGAGAAAAAAACCAGGGTGTTGTTCGACTTAGTTCTTTTTAAAATTTGGCCCAAAGTTGGGGTCGGACACCCTACCCCACCCTTACGGAAATGTGAATAAAAAATATCCCACGGCAATACTTTTTTCGCCACTAGGTGCAAAGTGAAGCTGTAAAGCTGAGGTCTACTTGAGAAAAATCCATGGTGTTGTTCGGCTTATTTTTTTGTCAAGCCTGCAACTTTTGTTGCAAAAAGCTCGACATAGGGATAGTGATCCGGCGGCGGTGGCGGCGTTAGCTAACTTCTTAAAAGCTTTTATATTTTAGAAGATGGAAGACCTGGATGCTTTATAATGTGTATATAGATGCCTCATGTTACGAAGTTTCCGTCAGTCACATGTCCAATGCCCTTGACCTCATTTTCATTGTTCAGTGACCACTGAAAAAAGTTCAGATTTTTTGTAACGTTGAATTCTCTCTTATTATAAGTAATAGGATAACTATATTTGGTATGTGCGTACCTTGCAAGGTCCTCATGCCCGTCAGACAGTTTTCACTTGACCTCGACCTCATTTCATGGATCAGTGAACAAGGTTAAGTTTTGGTGGTCAAGTCCATATCTCAGATACTTTAAGCAATAGGGCTAGTATATTCGATGTATAGAAGGACTGTAAGGTGTACATGTCCAACTGGCATGTGTCATCTAACCTTGACCTCATTTTCATGGTTCAGAAGTCAAAGTTAAGTTTTTGAGTTTTGGTCTTTTTATCTAATATAAGATGCCAAAGGTCAACTATATTTGGTGTATGGAAATATTTTATGATCTATATGTCAGTCCCGCAGGTTTAATTTGACCATAACCTCAATTTCCCGGTTCATTGCACAGCGTTAAGTTTGTGTTTTGGTCTATTTTTCTTAAACTATAAGTAATAGGAAAACAATATGTGTTGTATGGAAGCATTGTTAGCTGTACATGTCTGCCTGGCATGGTTCATCTGAACTTGACCTCATTTTCATAGTTCATTGGTCTGTGTTTAGCTATCTTGGTTAATGTTAAGTTTATGTGACAGTTGTAATTAAAGAACCTTAGTGAGCACGCTCACATACCCCACGTCCCACATTGTCATTGGAGAAATTAAATAAGTGTAAGAAAAAAAAATTGTATAAGAAAAATTAATTTCCTGCCAATATGCACATCTAAATAGTATGTCCTTATTATCTACAACATTTCATGAAATTCTGTTGTGTGGTTTCAGAGGAGTTGAGATGACAAACTGTTGCAGAAGTACATAGAAGCAAATAAGTTCAAAGGGGCGTAACTCCTAGAAAAAAAATTGAATCGCAATTTCCCGTCGATATGCACAACTACATAGTATGTCCTTATTATCTGAAAAGGTTTCGTGAAATTCTGTTGTGTGGTTTGAGAGGAGTTGCGATGACAAAGTGTTGCAGTAGTACATTGAAGCAAATAAGTTCAAAGGGGCGTAACTCCTAGAAAAAAAATTGAATCGCAATTTCCCGTCAATATACACAACTACATAGTATGTCCTTATTATCTGAAAAGGTTTCGTGAAATTCTGTTGTGTGGTTTGAGAGGAGTTGCGATGACAAACTGTTGCAGTAGTACATTAAAGTAAATAAGTTCAAAGAGGCATAACTCCTGGAAAAAAAATCGAATCGCAATTTCCCGTCGATATGCACAACTACATAGTATGTCCTTATTATCTGAAAGATTTTCGTGAAATTCTGTTGAGTGTTTTGAGAGGAATTGCGATGACAAACTGTTGCAATAGTACATTAAATAAATAAGTTCAAAGGGGCGTAACTCCTAGAAAAAAAATTGAATCGCAATTTCCCGTCGATATGCACAACAACATAGTATGTCCTTATTATCTGAAAAGGTTTCGTGAAATTCTGTTGTGCGGTTTGAGAGGAGTTGCGATGACAAGAAACAGGACTGACGGACGGATGGACGGACTGACGGACGAACGGACTGACGGACGGACAGACGGACGGACGGGTCAAAAACATTATACCCTCCGCAACTCGTTGCGTGGGGTATAATAAACCTTTATACTCAGGACTATCAACATAATATCAATGATTAGCAAAGAAGGCGAGACATTTCAAAGTGTGCATTCTTGTTTTTTTAAATTTGGTCCAAATTTCGAGTCGGACACCCTACCCCACCCTTACGGAAACGTGAATAAAAATTTCCCTACGGCAAAATTTGTTTCGCCATTAGGTGCAAAGTGAAGCTGAGTAGCTTAGGTCTACTTGAGAAAATTTCCAGGGTGTTATTCGGCTTATTTTTTTTTTTAATTTGGTCCAAAGTTGGGGTCGGACACCCTACCCCACCCTTACGGAAATGTAAATTAAAAAGTCCCTACGGCAATACTTTTTTCGCCACTAGGTGCAAAGTGAAGCTGAGTAGCTGAGGTCTACTTGTGAAAACCTCAAGAGTGTTGTTCGGCTTATTTTTAAAAAAAAATCGGTCCAAAGTTTGGGTCGAACACCCTATCCCACCCTTATGGAAATGTGAATAAAAAATTCCCTACGGCAATACTTTTCTCTCCACTAGGTGCAAAGTGAAGCTGATTTTTTTTCAATAGACATTAAATATTGTTCTTGACCACCATACTTTTTGTACAAAAAATAAACCTTTGGTCTAATCAAAAGTAAGCGATATCTACTGATTCAGAACTAGAATGAGTCGTAAAAACAGATTTGTCTTTTTGAAAAATATTAAAGCACGAGCGCAACTTTCTATTCTTGTAATGCAGAACATTTCTGACTTTTTAGGAAACTATTTGACAGGACGCCGAGAATATGGAAAGCAATTTTGACACATATATCATAAAAATAATTTCTGATGTCTGATTAATATTGTCTTTCAGTTAATGAACCGTAAATGAAATTTCTAATTCATTGAATAGTGTCTTCGACTGCTTAAATATATATTAAAAACTCATAGTATATATATAGTGGTTATAGTGGAAAAATATCTGGACGCAATTTTTTTCGTTTTTCTTCCATAATAACACAAACTGAATAATCATAAGAATGGATGACAAATGCGACAATACACGGTACCTAAAGGACAAAGAGGCATGATGATTTATTTATTGTGGAATGAAGAGAAGCGACAAACAAAATGACGTCTTCTCGTTTAATAGTATAGAGTAAGTTTTATAATATTTGCTTGGGGCAAACTTATCATAGAAATCAAAATCGAAAATTTCAGCAGTTTTTTTCCATATAGATGAAAATGCATATCTCAATAAAAGGAAAAAGTGAGGCCAACCAAATGAATGATCCAAACCCTCACCTAACCTGGGACAGTGTTTAACAATTAAAACATAAGAACGAACTAGAAAAATCAGTTGAAAAAGCTTTATTCACCAGATAGATAAAAATATAAATATAACTAATAAAGTGGACGTGGCTAGGTTCTTGTATATCCAACAAAAAGACATACTAGCAGTTACTGATAGCTAGTTCAAAGCCACTATCAACAAATGAAAAAAAGATCATGCATACCTTTACCACATATATAACATTGAATATAAAAAAGAAGATGTGGTTTAAGATGGTTTATCCCCATTGTGTGATCTCACGTGTATCTGCATAGTATTTCTCTGAATAAACCTTTTACCACATATCCGACTTTCATACAGTTTATCGGCAGAGTGTCTTCTCGTGTGTGTCTTTAAGTTTGAATTGTCAGAAAAACTATTTCCGCAAACATCACATTGCTAGGGTTTATCACCAGTGTGTGTTCTCACGTGTGTCTGTAAGGTTCCACTTTGAGCAAACCCTTTACAACATATATCGCATTTATATGGTTTATCACCAGTGTGTGTTCTCAGGTGTGTCTTCAAGTTTGAATTGTCAGAAAAACTTTTTCCGCATGCATCACATTTATAAGGTTTATCACCAGTGTGTGTTCTTATGTGTGTCTGTAAGGTTAAACTTCGAGCAAACCCTTTACCACATATATCGCATTTATACGGTTTATAACCAGTGTGTGTTCGTATGTGGCTCTTTAAGTTTGAATTGTCAGCAAAACTTTTTCCGCATTCATCACATTTATAAGGTTTATCACCAGTGTGTGTTTTAACGTGTGTCTGTAAGGTTCCACTTTGAGCAAACCCTTTACAACATATATCGCATTTATACGGTTTATCACCAGTGTGTGTTCTCATGTGCGTCTTTAAAGTTGATCTCGTAGGAAAATGTTTCCCGCATACATCACATTGATGAGGTTTATCACCAGTGTGTGTTCTTATGTGTGCCTGTAATGTTAAACTTTTAGCAAACTCTTTGCAACACTTATCGCATTTATACGGTTTATCGCCAGCGTGTGTTCTCATGTTTTGTCTTCAAGTTTGAATTGGTAGCAAAACTTTTTCCGCATGCATCACATTTATAAGGTTTATCACCAGTGTGTGTTTTCATGTGTGTCCGTAAGGTTATACTTTGAGCAAACGCTCTACAACATGTATCGCATTTATACGGTTTATCACCAGTGTGTGTTCTCATGTGCGTCTTTAAAGTTGAACTCTGAGGAAAACGTTTATCGCATACATCACATTTATAAGGTTTATCACCAGTGTGTGTTCTTATGTGTGTCTTAAAGTTTGAACTGTCAGCAAAACTTCTTTCGCATACCTCACATTTAAATGGTTTATCGCCAGTGTGTATTCTTATATGGCTTGTTAAGCTCGAACTTTTAGCAAAACTTGATTCGCATACACCACATTTAAATGGTTTATCGCCAGTGTGTATTCTTATATGGCTCGTTAAGCTCGAACTTTTAGCAAAACCTCTTCCGCATACCCCACATTTAAATGGTTTATCGCCAGTGTGTATTCTTATATGGCTCGTTAAGCTCGAACTTTTAGCACAACTTCTTCCGCATACACCACATTTATATGGTTTATCGCCAGTGTGTATTCTTATATGGCTCGTTAATCTCGAACTTTCAGCAAAACCTCTTCCGCATACCCCACATTTAAATGGTTTATCGCTAGTGTGTATTCTTATGTGCCGCTTTAAGCCAGGGTGTGTACTTATATGTCTTCCTAAGGCTGAACTATGAGCAAACCCTTTACCACACATATCACATTTATTATGTTTATTGCCAGTTCGTGTTCTCATCTTGATTTTTCAGTTCATTGGTTTCTGTGCATTCGTTTCGGCTTTTTCTTTGACTGAGGAATCTAAATAATAGAGATAAACTTTTATAGAAAACAAATGTCAATATTCGGACATATGAATTAAAGTTGTAAGCAGTTAAAACTAGAGGCTCTAAAGAGCCTATGTCACTCACCTTGGTATATGTGAATTAAACAAAGGCAGCAGACAGTTCATGACAAAATTGTGTTTAGGTAATTGTGATGTGTTTGTACATCTTTCTTTACTGAACATTCTTGCTGCTTACAATTATCTCGATCTATAATGAACTTTTCTGTGTAGTTTCAGTGGGAAATTTTAGTAAAAATTTACAAATTTTATGAAAATTGTTAAAAATTGATTATATAGGACAATAACTTCTTAGGAGGTCAATTGACCATTTCGGTCATTTTGACTTATTTTTGAGTCTTAAATTGCTGTACATTATTTGTGTTTACGGTTTTATCTCCATCTATAATAATATTCAAGATAATAACCAAAAACAGTAAAATTTCCTTAAAATTACCATATTAGGGGCAGCAACCCAACAATGGGTTGTCTGATTCATCTGAAAATTTCAGGGCAGATAGATCTTGACCTGATAAACAATATAACCCCTTGTCAGATTTGCTCTAAATGCTTTGGTTTTTGAGTTATAAGCCAAAAACTGCATTTTACCCCTATGTTTCTATTTTTAGTCGTAGCGGCAATCTATATTGGTTTGCCCGGTCACAAAACACAATTTTTAAACTAGATAGCCTAATAATGATTCTGGCTTTATTTGGTAAAATTTGGCCCAGTAGTTTCAGAGGAGAAGATTTTTGTAAAAGTTAACTAAGATTTACGAAAAATGGTTAAAAATTGACTATAAAGGGCAATAACTCCTAAAGGGGTCAACTGAACATTTTGGTCATGTTGACTTATATATTTGTAAATCTTACTTTGCTGAACATTATTGCTGTTTACAGTTTATCTCCATCTATAATTATATTCAAGATAATAACCAAAAACAGTAAAATTTCCTTAAAATTACCATATTAGGGGCAGCAACCCAACAATGGGTTGTCTGATTCATCTGAAAATTTCAGGGCAGATAGATCTTGACCTGATAAACAATATATCTCCGTCAGATTTGCTCTAAATGCTTTAGTTTTTGAGTTGTAAGCCCAAAACTGCATTTTACCCCTATGTTCTATTTTTAGCCATGGCGGCCATCTTGGTTGGTTGGCCGGGTCAAAAAACACAAATTTTAAACTAGATACATCAATGATGATTGTGGTCAAGTTTGGTTTAATTTGGCGAACTATTTTCAGAGAAGAAGATTTTTGTAAAAGTTAACTAAGATTTACGAAAAATGGTTAAAAATTGACTATAAAGGGCAATAACTCCTACAGAGGTCAATTGATCATTTTAGTCATGTTGACTTATGTGTAAATCTTACTTTGCTGAACATTATTGCTGTTTACAGTTTATCTCCATCTATAATAATATTCAAGATAATAATTAAAAACAGCAAAATGTCCTTAAAATTACCAATTTAGGGGCAGCAACCCAACAATGGGTTGTCTGATTCATATGAAAATTTTAGGGCAGATAGATCTTGACCTGATAAACAATTTTACCCCTTGTCAGATTTGCTCTAAATGCTTTGTTTTTTGAGTTATAAGCCAAAAACTGCATTTTACCCCTATGTTCTTTTTTTAGCCATGGCGGCCATCATGATTGACTTGGTTGGTTGGCCGGGTCAAAAAACAAAAATTTTAAACTAGATACATCAATGATGATTATGACCAAGTTTGGGAAATTTGGCCCAGTAGTTTCAGAGGAGAAGATTTTTGTAAAAGTTAGCGACGGACGACGGACGACGGACGACAGACGACGGACGCCAAGTGATAAAAAAAAGCTCACTTGGCCCTTCGGGTCCGGTGAGCTAAAACAGGGATTATATACATAGACATTTTTGTTAATTCCTTCTTTAAACAATTCTAGACAAGAAGAGACTGACAGATCCGATTTTAATGACTATGAGAATTATGATTTTTGCTTTTTCTACAAATCGGTCTACATGTCCCCGTAAAACCCATTTTGAATGTCTTAAATTACAATGAATCTGTGTTTGGTTTGAGACCATACTATTGTCGAAAAAACAGCTATAAACGAATTGCGTTTTAGTGTAATATATAAAAAAGAAGATGTTGTATGATTGCAAATGAGACAACTATCCACAAAAGACTAAGACTGAGTTCGGGGAACGCTTAGAATGCACGATTTTGCGTTTTTCTCAGAGCTTATGGGGGCCTTGAGCGGCCCCCGGAGCCCTTGCAATTTTTTTTCCGGCTCGTTGCGCTCGGAGAATTTATTTTGCCTCACTATTAAAACAAGCTAGTTATGGCCCTGGAGCGTGGAAACTTCGACAGGAAATGGTTTGTTTGAAAGAAGAATACCTGTCGTTGAACCTGGTTATTTTATCGCGCATACTTCTTTATATTCCAAGTGTAACCCGTTTCTAAAAATTATTGGACTGTACAGAAAATATGGTTCTGGTAGCTTGTAAAAATGAATTGTAAACAGTGTTATTGTAATTAGCGATAAGCACAAATTTACCATTTTATAAGAATGATTGGAAGATTGCGAAACCGGAAAGGGGAAATGAAAAGAAAATTATAACAAAAAAGTTATGTCTTTCTTTCGAAAAAGAAATTACGGCCACAAATCTGAATTTTAAGCAAATATACAAAATTTCGACCTCATTTTACTCAAAAAGTAGCACATGAAGGTATATTTTTTATTACATATTTGATTTAATCAAGTAAAAAATAGTCTATATGCAAATTTTCACGAACTTGTAAATACAGGATCAAAACTGTATCGTATGCCCTTAAGCAGCTTCCCGCTGAAACTGTGAAGGGCGCATATACGTGTTTTGAATGTATAACTAGTTATTTGAAATCTGATTCTTAAGAACGTCCGTGTAGTATTGTTTGTAAATTAATATATTTGTTAAAGACGACACTGATTAATAATTACATTTTTTAATTTATTTGGCGTTCCATAGACACATTTCTTCAATGTTAACTAAATTTCCTACTTTATATCCCAGGATAACCCAGGATAAATGGGGGGAGGGGGGTTCCAACTAAATGTCCCCATTAAAATGCATTGATTGTCTAAAAGGGGGATGGAC
This sequence comes from Mytilus edulis, assembly GCA_019925275.1. Classification (NCBI taxonomy): domain Eukaryota; kingdom Metazoa; phylum Mollusca; class Bivalvia; order Mytilida; family Mytilidae; genus Mytilus; species Mytilus edulis. The sequence continues at coordinate 27,059,680 of CM034354.1, forward strand.
CCACCCCATTTTCCCCTTTGATCCGCCCCTGTCAAGGGACATGCAGTAAGTTTGATACGATATTTTAAGAATATCAAGTATCAGCACCACTTGGCTCAGAAATTTGTTTTCCTATCTTTATATTAATAAAGGTATTTATAGAAAAAAACATCTTGAGACAAGTGCCTGTGATTCAGTTCTAAAAAAACCGACAAGAAATATATTCATTATACATAAATGATCAGTGTTTACTACAATACAAGTTTACCTTTTCTTAAATCAAAAACAACTATCGGTAATGTCGATCGTCGTGTAAACACGTAGAAATTAACAACAGTGAACAGACGATAACTGAAGTATAGGGTAAAACGACAACTCGTACCTTCACCAACTCGTACCCAATTATGTGTTTGCGTGAGTGTGTTTATAAACCAACTTTCAAGTATTAGGTTATCTTGAACAATTAGTTGTTATTTTTATTTTGTAATTTATCTACTCAAAGGATAATTTAAAGGGTTTATTTTAACATTTTATTGCAATCCTGAATATAAACGGTATGTTTAATTTTGGAATACACTGACCTACAATTGTTAAAGTTTCTGTGTCATTTGTGGGGCTCTTGTGGGAAGTTGTCTTATTGACCATCATTCCACATCTTCTTTTTTTTTTTTTTTGTCCTACAAAATAGTCAGAAGTCAGATACATTTTGATCAGCTAGGAATGCCTGCATTTGATTACCCTATAACGTATTCAGCTCTTAATCCAACTTTTAGAATTTTGTAATTTGCCCCTTTCAAAATAAAAGGTGATAGAACGTGCCGCTGGAAAAGGTCACATGCATGATTTTTAAGCTTAAAATACATGTGAATTTGTGGTGAAAACTTTCAGGAAATATCTCATATTAAGGTCAATACAGACAACATTGGCATGCACTCATACCACGTCTTCTTATTTCTTTATGTTACATACAGAAACATCTATTCTTAGACAGTCTGTTGTCAGCCAAATATTCTAGGTCTAGCCAATATACCCTCATTTTCTAGTGACAGTCTACATTTTCCGATTTTTGTATTAATAATATTAAGTTTGCACTAAACATGCATGAATAATTTGACAGAACGTACAGAAAAAAGCATTCAATCAATCAAGTTCCTTTTCGTACAGTGCGATTTGCCTATATACTTTAGGATGATGGTATTTCTAATAAATACATGCAGCAGTTTGTAAGCCGGTTGTCTTTCCAATTTCTTTGTACGAAGTATGTTTTCAATTAAAGCTTGTGTCTGATTATTTGGGTGTCGTACTAATGGGGTGCTGGAATAGCGGGAACACTCCGTGTCATACTGTCTGTGTGTTCTCATGTGTGTAAGTAAGAACCTAAGTTGACCAAAATGTGTAAAAATACATCACATTCGTAAATTGTGTTTTACTGTCTGTTTGTTAGTAAAATTCTTAGTTGACTAAGACGTTGACAACATATATTACATTCATACATTGTGCCCGACTGTCTGTGTATTCTCGTGTGTGTTATTAAGAATTGACTAAAAGGTAAACCTATATACACCACATCCATACGTTGTGTCAGTGTGTGTGTCAATACGATTCTTAGTTAAACAAAACGTTAACACATCAAAATCATTATGCCGGACTGGCTACTGTGTTCTCGTGTGTGTCTAGACTTAAACGTTGACAAAATTCATTTCATTCATACATTGTGCCGGACTATCTGTGTGTCCTCGTGTGTGTTAGTAAAATTCTAACTTGACTAAAGAGTTGACAACATACATCTTAGATCATCTTATTCATACGTTGTGTCTGAATGTCTTGGTGTTCTCGTGTGTGTAAGCAAAATTCTTATTTGACTATGACTAAAACATGTAAAACTTTGACACCATTCCTCACATCCATACGTTGTCTGAATTAATAAAATTCTTACTCGACTTAGGGAGCTACCATTTGATTTTTAGGGGGTGGGGGTGGGGGTGGGGGGTTTGGGGGCTAGGAGTTTTGAGTAAAAAAATGTCAGGATAACCCCCCCCCCCCCCCCCCCCCCACCAAATAAAATGGTAGCACCATTAAACATGTAAAACATTGACAAATACATTACATTCACACACTCTGTGTGTGATATAAAATAAAACCAGATGCTCCGCAGGGCGTAGCTTTATACGACCGCAGAGGTTGAACACTGAACGGTTGGGGCAAGTATGGACACAGCATTCAAGCTGGATTCAGCTCTAAATTTGGATTGTGATTTAATAGTTGACACAGCATAGGTTTCTGACACAGAATGAATGTGTTCTAATAAACTTAAAATTTTTTGTTTTCTCTTAGAGCAATTCACTTTGCTGTTGAATATTAATCCTCTCAAAAAAATGTTTGAAGAAATTTTCTTTTTATTTATGAAATTTCAAATGAGAAAAATTGAACCCAATTTTTTAATCACATCCCCCTTTCCCTTATTCCAAAACTAATCTCAATTAAAATATTCTAATGGAGTTTGCAACAATAACTTCTCATTTAAGTACATCATAAAATATTAAGATGTAAAAAAACTGCTTGTTATCACTGAATGGTAAAGATTATTTAAATTTATCAGTTGGTAGTAAAAAGTGAATATATATTGTATATAACAAAGATTTAACTTGATTCTGGACAAAGAAAGATAACTCCAATTAAAAAAAATTCTTGCAATAAGATATTTCTTGCTTACTATTCTGGACAAAGAAAGATAACTCTAATTAAAAAAAAATTGCTATTTCACAATATTGTGAAATAAGATATTTCTTGCCATTGCACAATACTGTGCAATTGAAAAGACTTGCTATTGCACAATACTTAATATAATAATTTTCGATCCTGATTTGGACCAACTTGAAAACTGGGCCCATAATCAAAAATCTAAGTACATGTTTAGATTCAGCATATCAAAGAGGCCCAATAATTTAATTTTTGTTAAAATCAAACTTAGTTTAATTTTGGACCCTTTGGACCTTAATGTAGGCCTATTTGAAAACGGGACCAAAAATGAAGAATCTACATACACAGTTAGATTTGGCATATCAAAGAACCCCATTTATTCAATTTTTGATGAAATCAAATAAAGTTTAATTTTGGACCCAGATTTGGACCAACTTGAAAACTGGGCCAATAATCAAGAATCTAAGTACATTTTTAGATTCAACATATCAAAGAACCCAACCGATTAATTTTTTGTCAGAATCAAACTAAGTTTAATTTTGGACCCTTTGGACCTTAATGTAGACCAATTTGAAAACATGACCAAAAGTTAAGAATCTACATACACAGTTAGATTCTGCATATCAAAGAACCCCAATTATTCAATTTTGATGAAATCAAACAAAGTTTAATTTTGGACCCTTTGGGCCCCTTTTTCCTAAACTGTTGGGACCAAAACTCCCAAAATCAATACCAACCTTCCTTTTATGGTCATAAACCTTGTGTTTGAATTTCATAGATTTCTATTTACTTATACTAAAGTTATGGTGCGAAAACCAAGAAAAATGCTTATTTGGGTCCCTTTTTGGCCCCTTATTCCTAAACTGTTGGGACCTAAACTCCCAAAATCAATACCAATCTTCCTTATGTGGTCATAAACATTGTGTTTAAATTTCATTGATTTCTATTTACTTAACCTAAAGTTATTGTGCAAAAACCAAGAATAATGCTTATTTGGGCCCTTTTTTGGCCCCTAATTCCTAAACTGTTGAAACCAAAACTCACAAAATTAATCCCAACCTTTCTTTTGTGGTCATAAACCTTGTGTCAAAATTTCATAGATTTCTATTAACTTTAACTAAAGTTATAGTGCGAAAACCAAGAAAATGCTTATTTGGGCCCTTTTTGGCCCCTAATTCCTAAACTGTTGGGACCTAAACTCCCAAAATCAATACCAACCTTCCTGTTATGGTCATAAACCTTGTGTTAAAATTTCATAGTTTTCTATTCATTTTTACTTAAGTTAGAGTGCGAAAACTAAAAGTATTCGGACGACGACGACGACTTCGACTTCGTCGACGACGACGACTACGACGACGACTACGACGACGACGCCAACGTGATAGCAATATACGACGAAATTTTTTTCAAAATTTGCGGTCGTATAAAAACCAGCTGTGTATATTATAACAAAAGAGGAGAAATGGCATAGCAATTAAGGGAGCTACCATTTGATTTTTATGGGGGGGGGGCTGGGATGAAAAATGTTGTCCTGCATTTTTTTTTAGTTCATCCTGACTTTTTTTACATAAATTGTCGTCCTGACTTTTTTTTGGCAAGTGTCTCATCCTGCCTTTTTTTTTTAATCAAAACTCCTGTCCTGCCTATTTTTTTCAAATTTCATCCTAGCCCCCTCCCATAAAAATCAAATGGTAGCTCCCTAACAACTAGAAGTCATTGTACAATGAGCAAAACTCATACCGCATAGTCCATGTAGTCTGCTATAATATTAGGCCCAAATCACAAAATGTAAAACAATTCAAACGGGAAATAAAACGGACCGCCTTTTTTACAATAATGACAATGAACGAATAGATAATTTTATATACAATTTAATATGCAAACAATAACAATGTACTCTTTACAACAAACATGACATCTGTCATGTTTACCTCCAGTGCGTATTCGCATGTGTCTCTAAGCCACGAAGTTTACATTACTCTTTACCCCACAAGCGACATTTGTAAGGTTTATCTCCAGTGTGTATTCTCATATGTCTCCAAGCCACGACGTTCGCATAACTCTTTACCCCACACGAAACATTTAAAAGGTTCATCTCCAGTGTGTATTCTCATATGTCTCTAAGCCACGACGTTCGCATAACTCTTTACCCCACACGCGACATTTATAAGCTTCATCTCCAATGCGTATTCTCATGTGTCTCTAAGCCACGAAGTTTACATTACTCTTTACCTCACACGTGACATGTATCTAAGGTTTATCTCCAGTGTGTATTCTCATGTGTCTCTAAGCCACGAAATTTCCACTCTTTACCTCACACGTGACATGTATTTAAGGTTTATCTCTAGGTTGTATTCTCGTGTGTCTCTAAGCCACGAAGTTTACACTCTTTACCTCACACGTGACATGTATTTAAGGTTTATCTCCAGTGTGTATTCTCATGTGTCTCTAAGCCACAAAGTTTTCATTACTCTTTACCCCACACGTGACATTTAAAAGGTTCATCTCCAGTGTGAATTCTCATATGTCTCTAAGCCACGGCGTTCGCATAACTCTTTACCCCACACGTGACATTTATAAGGTTCATCTCCAGTGTGTATTATCATGTGTCTTCAAGCCACGATGTTGGCGTAACTCTTTACCCCACACGTGACATATATTAAAGATTTATCTCCGGTGTTTCAAAGGCACGACGTTCGTTCGTATTACTCTTTACCCCAAACGTGATATTTATAAGGTTCATCTCCAGTGTGTGTTCTCATGTGTTTCTCTAAGCCACGAAGTTTACATTACTCTTTACCCCACACGTGACGTTTATAAGGTTCATCTTCAGTGTGTATTATCGTGTCTCAAATCCACTAATTTCATATAACTCTTTGCCAAACACATGACAATTAAAATATTCATCTCCTTTATGCCACATGGATACGGTTTGTCCCCATGGTGTGTTCTCATGTGTCTTTGTATATAATTTCTCTGATTGAACCCTCAACCACATATATAATATTTAATCAGCAGGATGAGTGTGTGATTTCATGTGTTTCTTTAAACCATACACACTCTGACTAAACCCCTTCCCACATATATCACATTTATAAGGTTTATTGTGTGATTTCATGTGTTTCTTTAAACTATTACAATGACTAAATTCCTTTTCACAAATTTTACATTTAAAATGTTTATAACCACTGTGTGTTCTCATGTGTGGATTCATTTGTGAACCATCACTAAACTCTTTGCCACATACATCACATTTATAAGGTTTATCTCCAGTGTGTGTTCTTATGTGGGTCTTCAAGCGTGTACTATCAGAGAAACGTTTACCGCATTCATCACATTTAAAAGGTTTATCTCCAGTGTGTGTCATCATGTGTCTCTGTAAGGCTGAACCTTGAACAAACGCTTTACCACATATATCACATTGATATGATTTCTCAACAGTGTGTGTTCTCGTGTGCCTCAGCATATCACTACTTTGTTTACTCCGTTTTCCACATATATCACATTGATAAGGTTCATCACCCGTGTGTATTCTCATATGTGTCTGTAAATAGTTTTTCTCATAAAACCCTTTATCACATATTCCACACTTGTACGGTTTATCACCAGTGTGTGTTCTTTTGTGTTTATTTAAAGTTGAAGTTGTGTAAAACCTTTTACCACATGTTTCACATGTATATGGTTTATCACCTGTGTGTATTCTTATGTGTATCTTTAAGTATGTACTTTTAGAAAACCCTTTACCGCATATGCCACATGTATAAGGTTTGTCCCCATGGTGTGTTCTCATGTGTCTTTGTATATAATTTCTCCGTTTGAACCCTTCACCACATATTTCACATTGATAAGGTTTATAATCAGCAAGATCATGTGTTTTTCTCATGTGGCTAAGCAAGTTATGACTTTGAGTAAATCCTTGACCACACGTTTCACATTTGAAAGGTTTTTCACCACTGTGTGTTAATATGTGTTTCTTTAAGGTTGATTTCTGAGCAAACCCTGTACCACATATATTACATTTATAAGGTGCATCACCCGAATGTATTACTATGTGTACCTTTAAGGTTGCATGATTAGTAAATGCTTTCCCACACATTTCACATGTATAAGGTTTATAAACAGTGTGTGTTGTTGTGTGTTTCTGTAAGTTTGAACTCTCGTAATAACTATAACCACATATATCACATTTATAAGGTTTATCACCAGTGTGTGTTCTCATCTTAACATGTGCTTCTGCAATTGTGGGCTCTGACAACATTATTATTTCCGCCATAATGAAGCTGGTGTGTTCTAATATAACTTAACTGAAGTTTAATCAAGGCCAAAAGGAGGTAATTGCATGTCTATCTGTTGTGTTTTGTAGTTGTACGACAATATTTTGGCTTCTGTACCCTTTTGGTCACCATATTTTCTCTGGGTTGTCTGGAGTCTAAAAAATAAGGAATTAGCTTTAATTATAAAAACAAATTTCATTATCTGATATTTACAGGGGCGGATCCAGCCATTTTTAACCAGATGCTCCGCAGGGCGCAGCTTTATACGACCGCAGAGGTTGAACCCTGAACGGTTGGGGCAAGTATGGACACAACATTGAAGCTGGATTCAGCTTGAAATTTGGATCGTGATTAAATAGTTGACACAGCATAGGTTTCTGACACAGAATGAATGGTCTAATGATCTCAAAATATTTGTTTTGTCTTTGAGCAATTCACTATGCTGTAGAATATTAATCCTCTAAAAAAAAATGTAATTTATGAAATTTCAAATGAGAAAAATTGAACCGCCCCCCCCCCCCCCCCCCCCCCAAAAAAAAACCCATTTTTTTTACATCCCCCTTTCCTTTATTCCAAAACTGATCTCAATTCAAATTTCTAATGGACTTTGCAACAATAATTACTCATTTAAATACATCATAAAATATTAAAATGTAAAAAAAGTGCTTGTTATCACTGAATTATAAAGATTGTTTTAATTTATCACTTGGTAGTAAAAGTGAATAATTTTTCCCTTTGTACTTTTTGCATCATAAACTTCCAATCCGGCAATCGATGTTTTGACAAAAACAATGGACTTATTATACCAAAGCCGGTATTTATCTTTACTCATACTTGGCATAATTTAAGGGGGTAGACCTTGGTTCAGGGAGATAACTCTTTAAATCAGTTATGCGTTTGTAAAAGTCAAGTTTTGTCAATGAATTTTAAGCATTTACCTGAAACAGATTGGAAATAATCTGTGTATCCAAGAAGCTTAGAACATATTTATGAAAATGGCTGACACAAACGTACTGATGATTTTAAGAGTTATTTCCCTTAACCTTGGTCTACCTCCTTAAGCCACATGATTATCCGGTATTAATTACTCCCTGTCACCCGTGTATAATATTAAGCAATCAAAACAATATCACTTGTCAAATATCTAACGGCTAATTAGTCCTATAATATTAGACTCTGCAGGTTCATATCATTTACATTCATTGGGAGAAAATGGATGGTTGTTAAACTTATAAGACTCTGAGGTTCAACATTGATAGTAAAAAAAAATATTCGATAAAAAACGTTCAATGTAAATGATATGAACATGATGAACCTGCAGAGTCTTACATTATAGGACTAACGGCCAATGGACGTAACATAAACATGTTGCATACCGGATTCTTTCGATATTCTCGGGCTTTTACTTTTTTTTAAATAAACATTAATTTTGTAAATAGTGTACGAAGTAAATAAAAGCGCGGTAAAATGTTCATTCATGAAATATTTATGAATGAAATGCTGTCTCACGTAGATTTCTTTTGATTTTTTCTTCAGCGCATGACAAATCCGAAAAGAAGATTTTGTGATACTCATTTTTAAAATGAAGTTAAATTCATCTGAATTGTCGGTGAACATTCATTCCTTTTTTATTCAAGCTGCAATCTTTTCAAAAGGGTAGTAGCTCAAAATTTCAAAAGGCATCATTCAAACACTAGTACTACATTATCTCGGAGCATATATATGTAATTTTCGATAGTCTATCACACCGAAAGTTGAGGCCGATGCCTAAGGAAAGTATTGCTTCAAAAGATAAGTAACTCAATATTTCAAAAGCATCATTCAAACACTTGTACTACATTATCTCGGAGCAAATGTAATTTGCGATAGTCTGTCACACCGGAAGTTGAGACCGACGCCTAAGGAAAGTATTGCTATAGCAAGCTATAGCAAACTTTCAAAAAACAAAAAATGTGAAATGCACCAAAAAAGACCACTAAACAACATGCCTCTGACTTGGGGCATGTTTATAAAAATACCTGGTTTAAAAGAAATTACATACATACCATAAGGCAGCAGTGTAACCTTACCATGTAAAAGACACCCTTTAAAAAGTTAATGAAAAAATCGTGTTTAGATAAAAAAAAAAAAGTAACACCCTTCACCAGTTCATATGGCCTTTAAACAAACTAATACTAAGGTGATGGGTATTCAGTGGTAATTTCAGGTTTTACCATGTAAGTTTTTGTTGTTGTTTTCAATTTTGTTTGTTTATTTAACAGTATAAGGTGTAAAAAGTAAAATCTCAAAAATACTGAACTCAGAGGAAAATCAAATCGGAAAGTCCCTAATCACATGGCAAAATTAAAAGACAAAAACACATAACAAGAGGCTCTCAAGAGCCTGTGTCGCTCACCTGTTACTGTATTTACTGATGTCTGTCATCTTGTTTGGTAGGTGGGGTCATTAGACACTTTTTTTTAAATAGATACCATAGTAATGATTGTGGCCACGTTTAGTTTAATATGGCCCATAGTTTTAGAAAAGAAGAGTTTTGTACAAGTTACGAAAATGACGAAAAGTTGTTCAAAATTGACTATTAAGGGCAATAACTCCTTAAGGCGTACTCTGACAATTTTTATCAAGTTGACTTATTTGTAGATCCTACTTTGCTGAACGAAATTGCTGTTTACAGTTTATCTCTATCTATAATAGTATTCAAGATATTAACCAAAAACTGCAAAATTTCCTTAAAATTACCAATGTTAAGGGCAGCAACCCAACAACGAGTTGTCTTATTCATCTGAAAATTTGCGAGGGGATAGATCTTATTCTGATGGACATTTAAATCTTGAAAGATTTGCTTTTAATGTCTTAGTTTTACAGATATAAATCAAAAACTGCATTTTACCACTATGTTCTAATTTTAGCCATGTCGGACATTTTGTTTGGTAGGCGGTGTCATCGGACACATTTTTTAAACTATATACCACAATGATAATTATGGCCAAGTTTGGTTAAATTTGGCCATGTAGTTTCAGAGAAGAAGATTTTTGTACAAGTTACAAAAACTGACGAAAGTTTGTTCAAAATTGACTATAAAGGGCAATAACTCCTTAAGGGGTTGACTGACAATTTTGGTCATGTTGACTTATTTGTAGGTTTTACTTTGCTAAACATTATTGCTGTGTACAGTTTATCTCTATCTATAACAGTATTCAAGATAATAACCAAAAACTGCAAAATTTCCTTAAAATAACCAATTCAGGGGCAGCAACCTAACAATGGGTTGTCCAATTCATCTGAAAATTTCAGGGCAGATAGATCTTGACCTGATCAACAATTTTACCCCATGTCAGATTTGCTCTAAATGTTTTGGTTTCAAAGATATAATATACATTTACCCCTGTGTTCTATTTTTAGCCATGGCGGCCATCTTGGTTGGATGGCCAGGTCACCGGACACATTTTTTAAACTAGATACCCCAAGGATGAATGTGGCCAAGTTTGGTTAAATTTGGCACAGTAGTTTCAGAGGAGAAGATTTTTGTAAAAGTTTACGGACGACGGACGACGGACGCCAAGTGATGAGAAAAGCTTACTTGACCTTTCAGGTCAGGTGAGCTTAAAAACGAATGGACAACAACTGTCATATTCCTGACTTGGTGCAGGCATTTTCAAATGTAGAAAATGGTGGATTAAACCTGGTTTTATAGCGCTAAACCTCTCACTTTGTACTACAGTCTCATCAAATTCCATTATATTTACAACGATACGTGAACTAAACAGATATAATGAATAAAATAGTCAAAATATAGGTACAGCAGTCATCACCGTGTTACAATTAAAAAAAACCAATTTAACAGAAGTACACAAAAGCATCTACCAAATTAAAAACACAGTCATTGCTTCGCGTGTCTGGCTGTTTTGTCTAGGCTATAAATAGCTTTCTTAAAGAATAAGTTTCGGTCATCAAGGTGAAGAAGATACAGTGCAATTCAAACTGTAGACTTGTATGTTTGTACAATTAAACTTGCAGGCCTTTTTTCATGACCCACAATTTAAAACATCAAAATAAAAAGGAACATTCAGAAAATAATATCTTCAAATCAAGTTAAAGATTTTAAAAGTTTTCGTTTATAACAAAAGAGGTTTGTCATCTAAAACTTTTAAGAGCACAAAGCACACAACTTTTAATTGCAAATGCTTACTACCCTAAGCATCACAAAAAATCTTGCAGGGCAGGTGCAAGGATCTTAAAAATGATCAATATCATTTATAAACCATTGTTAAAACATGGAAGTATTATAATACTTAAATAATCACGAATATACCCAAAATCCCACAAAAAATAACACAGCTATAATAACAAGTTCGCGTATTGCATTTCTTAAACACAAATAATCATTAATTGATTAAATTTCATCACATTTGTATTTGACCTTTAGCTTTAAAACTATCACTTATCGGGAAAAAACAGCACCTAAGAATGAAACATCCAGTTGTTGACTTAACATGTTGTGAAAACAGGAGTGAAAAAAAATATTCCTTTAACAATTATACCTTTAACAAGAATATCCCCCCCCCCCCCCCCCCCCACCATCGAACAGTAGTTACATTAATTAAACAATCAATGTCAGTTTCTCATTCGTATACAACAAAAATAATTATAAATCATTAAATCTTTATTATGTTTATTAAACAATTATCTAACAATGCCAATACGATTGCATTTTTTTAAAGAAACCAACTTGTCTGTAAAAGTCGTCGGACCCGTGTATATCTACTATAACAGCTAGAATCATGATACCATAATCAATAGTGCTAATTATGCGTTCCATAGACACATGTTGGATCGGTGTTATAAACTACGTGATCGGTGTAAATCATTTAAAAAACTAAATGCTTTTTATTATATTTTTAAGTTAGATACAATATCTGAAGTTAAAGACAACAGCGATTGTGTTGTCACTTCGTACACCTTAAAATAACTTATATCATGTATAAATATTTATCATGTTGGTCTAAGCACAGTCGCTTGAATTTTAGTGATATATGTATGAAAAAAAAAGAAAAAAATACTGTTATATGTATAATATAGGGGAAGTTATGAAATGCGTTTTTGCGCCAAAATGTAAACAATCGTTGTATGACATCAACGGACGCCAAGTGATACGTTTCGTGGACCATTTTCTACACAAGACTAGTTTTCTATTCATCGGAGGGGTAAGTACCTTCATTCTATCAATTTCATGGACGTATGGGCCATGTTATTTCTTTCATTCTTTCATTCAGCATCCGACTTTGTTACAGTCGCCATGGTGGAGCTAGTCCGCACTGAATGATTAATATTAATCCAAAATATCCTATTCATCGTCAATATAGCTACATTTGAGGTTAAACACTTCATATTAATTAAAGTAGATTATTATGAACATTAGAGAAATTTAGAAACCAATATTTTACTGTTCTCTATATCCCCAATCGTGAAATATTAAGGGGAGGTAATCAACCGCCAAATTCCAATAAGTTTATATGGCGCAAAATTCAAAGTTTGATGATGACGTTTTACAGCTGGTTTCATGGTAAATAATACAAAAAATAGCATAGAATATATTTAATTTCCATAAATGGTATCCTCAAAGGTCAAAGTGAATATACATATATGACAAAATAAAATTACAATTACAAGAAAAACAAAGGCAATAAAAACAAAAACAAAAAGTTCTGAATGCAGATCTCCCCAATACCTTTAAGTGCTTTAATTATTGAAAAAATAATAATTTGATTGAAAGCATTAAAAAAACTAAATATTTTTTTAAAATTTATGTTAAAACTTAATGAATTTGTAAAATTTATGACACAGACCCTCCCCCCTCTTTAAGTGCTTTATTAAAAAAATCAACCTTGTGTGAAAAATATCAAAAAAGTATTATAAACACTTATTAAAGTGATTACATTTTAACTTCTCAAATTACTCGTTTCAGTGATTTTAAAAAGTCTGTGCGAAAATTTTTAATATTTCACAGCCAAAATCACTCAAAGAAGTGATTCTGAAATCACTTGTTTAAGTAGTACCCCTGACTGTACACATGAGGGACATATTTGTGTAAGTATAATAATTTCAAAGCAAACAAACATTGGCGGATCCAGGGGGTGGTTCCGGAGGTTGGAACCCACCTTTTTTTTTTGACAATCAATGCATTTAAAGGGAGCATATAGTTGGACCCCCCCTTTTACTCTGGTTTGGGAACCCCCTCTTTAAAATGGCTGTTTCATCAGTGACCCATGGTATGTGAAACAGCTACTCAATTAAAGCCTGTATGCAAATAATTTTAATATGGACAAACATTACAATAGAAAAAGAACCTAAATCAGTATTGATTATCATTAGGTTTTAATAATAATCAACCATACCTAAAACAAATCTTTAACCTTAGAGTATGCAGTTCATTCTATAACAAAATGAAGTTCATCTACCACTTTATTTAAATCACATTTAGTACAAATTCTTAGATAAACTTCTAATTTGGAGTATATCCAAGTTTCCAAAATAAAACCTGAATTTTGTATTATTTTTTCTCAAATAAAAATTATTCTAGATACTTAAAAAAATCTTTATAGAAAATAAGAATGATGCGTTAAATTGACACATTGTTCTGAAATTTCCTTGTTTATTTTGGTTATAAGCATTCACCCAAGATTTAACATAAGATACTTTTAAAGAAGGTAAAAAATACAAGCTCTTCAGAGTAGCAAAAAGTGCTTTCTGCTGTGTACCATCTGTATGTGCTTTTGACATTTGCTTCAGCTTATTTTTTTAATTTTTTACTTTGCTTTTCTTTGTGTAATCTTTTTATATTCATGTATATCATGTTGTATTTTGTCTGCATGTTTATATATATATATATATATGTTCTTCTCATATGTTTTTGTGCCTGTCCCAAGTAAATTTTACAATGAATGGTATCACCACTGGCCTTTGTTCTCTTGTATGATTATGCACATTTCACTTTGTTTTTTTCTTGGTACTTTCTTTGCAGTTAGGACACTTCCATTTAGAGTTTTTTTTGGTTAAACAGTTCTCATTTCCTTTCAAAGATACGCATTTATAATGATACCATTCATTGCAAAAGTCGCAACCAATACTTTGATCCTTATAAGTTTTTGGATTTTCTAATATAGTGCTTTGGCAAACTGGACAACTGAAAACCAAATTGACATTGTCTGAACTGCATGCTGCATCATATTTCCTCTTTTTAACTTTCGACTCAGTGGTACTCTGAACAGCTTGTATCTTTGACCTAAGTGCTTGTTTCTTTGTTTTAGGTATGGTTGACTTAAACCTTTTCAAACCATTAGAAAGTGCAACTTTGATAAAATAATCAGTAATCATATCAAATAAATCTAATATTACAGATGTAAAGACCTCAATGGCATTTTCAGACTCATTAACCCCATGTGTTTCATTAAACAAGTCACACCATTCTCTAACTAATATTTCGTCTGATTTTATGGCCAATTTACATTTAAAATGAACATTTTTCCCATAATAATGAAACGCAGTATCAGTTAGATGACACTGCAGTTTCTTATTAAGAGTACAGAAAAAGTGGAACACATCATCACTAACATGAAATAGATGTTTTCCTTCACCTTGTTTCATTTTTATTTTCATTCAGACTATCTGGTTCTTCCGAGGTTGATGTTATTTCCTCCTCCGATACCCTCAGTTTAGATAACAGCTGTTGTTTTTTAAAGGCTAACTGTCTGTCCAACTTTGAATTTTTACCTTTTTTTGTCAACTTATTTAAGACAGTAGATTTTAATTGTTTAACAGAGTGAAATATGCAAGCACCCGCAATATATCTAAGTTTTGATGACCCAGCTACAGAAGATACTTTGTCATCTAAATTATCAACACATAATTCTTCCCTCTTATCATTTACTATTTTGTTAGCCTTTAGTTCAATTTCCTGCTGAAATGTCCATCTGAATAATTTAGTTGAGACTCTGTTTGATTCCAATCCAGTATTGCCGATAGTATTATTATAAATCTCTTTGTATATATCACTAATTAAGTACACATTCATATTCTTAAATACAGTAGCGAAGTCAGAAGATGATTTTGGATGGTTTTTTAAAAGTTCCTGCACTTTAGAGTAATGGTGATTTAAAAGAGTATTAAGTTTTGGCTCATTTGCTTTCAAAATTTCTATGTCTGAATCATTGTTATTTTCAAAAAAGGTTTTAATAAAAAATGGACAAATCAGGTCTGCGGGTGGATGCCTTTGCTGCTCATTTAACGCACCATCTTGATTAACATCAACGTCCCAATCCTCATCAAAACTGAAATAATTTTCATCCAGATCATTATCAAAATTCATAATTTCATTATCCATACCATCTTCGAAAGCAACTACATTTTCATTAATACCAATTTCATACAAAGATTTGCAGCACTCCAAATTTTGCATTGGTCTCAAACTTTCATGATAATAGAAGTCATATACCTCTGAACGATGCTTTAATTTAGCAGCCTTAGAATTATAGTTTATGATACGCAAACCATCAATTGTCATTGCCCGACCAACAGCCACACCCATTTGCCCAGGTGAAAAAAATGAATAACAGTCAACTTCTAAAAATTGTAAGCTCTGACCTTGAGCTCTATGCACTGTCATTGCATATGCTAGGCGCAACGGAAATTGTAAACGTGAGGCCAACATTTTTTTACAAGAAGGATCATATACCTCAAATATGCATCTTTCAATATCCACAAGTCTCCCATCAAAAACAACAACAACTTTATCCTCAGATATAGAATGCATTTTGCCTATGCATCCATTATATAAACCAAAGGTTAAATTTCGAATCAGCATTACAGGAGCTGAAACTTTTAAAGTTAGTATCTTCTGTGCAGCACAATCACGTAGCAATGCTGTTTTACCAGAATCCACAGATTTCAAATATGTAGGCCATATACGCGCGTTTTTCATCCGACACCTCATCTGGGATACTCTCCGCGCCACAAGACACTTCTATTGATATTGAAGATTTGCGCATCCGCAAATGGATGGCCGGACAAAGAGAGATTTTTAACTATTTTCCAGTCTAGCCGGACGAATAGACACTCCGTTTTTGTACTCGTTTGTCCGGTTGATGTCTCTTTTACACATTCCCCGTTCAATTCTCAAAAAGTTCGAATGTTCAACCCTAAATCTGTATTGGTTGCATAGTGACAAAACTGCAATCTCGACTTCTGCCACATCTCAAAGGACTAAAAGACAAAGCACGTCGCTATTGATTCTTCTTTCAACCATAGCAATAGTACTCAAGAAAACGTGCACTAGCTTCCTGTTCCTCTATTAATAGCGATGCTGAATTTTTAATTCAAGTCATATGGGTAGGCCAAAATTGAATACTAACTTTCTTGCAATCTTTATAATGTTCATGTCATGTTTTTGATACTTTTCGTATTTCATCGAGCACCCATAATATTTCATAATTGAAGGATGGCTACAATATAGAAATAAGAAATATATTGTTTATTTTCAAATACCACAAATATCTGCCAAAGACCAAATGACGGTTTTAAAATTAAACAAACAAGTTGATAGACGGCCTTCAACAATGAACAAAAGCCATACAATGTAATAAATTGTGAGGCAATTCAAACGAAGATCACCAACAGCCTAACCCTTCGGTATGTTATGATAAAACATGATAAGACAGATAGCAAAAAAATCAGGTCCCTGAAAATTTGATTTTACCCTGAACACAGAGACTTTAATTTACAGGTGGCAAAATCTGTGACCAAAACCCCGGCTTATCAGTTGTCCTCGCGTTAATGTTTAACGTTGTTTTATACTTCGTGATTAAGAAAATAGACACATGTCTGGCCCAGAGGCGGATTTAGAGGTTTTTTTTTTGATAGCACCCCCCCCCCCCCCCCCCCCCCCCAATTTTAGGTAAAACAAGAATGTGTCCTCAGTACACGAATGCCCCACTCGCACTATCATTTTCCATGTTCAGTGGACCGTGAAATTGGGGTGAAAACTTTAATTTGGCATGAAAATTAGAAGGATCATATCATAGGGAACATGTGTACTAAGTTTGAAGTCGATTTGACTTCAACTTCATCAAAAACTACCTTGACCAAAAACTTTAACCTGGAGCGGGACAGACGGACGAACGGACAGACAGACGGACGAACGGACGCACAGACCAGAAAACATAATGCCCCTCTACTATCGTAGGTGGGGCATAAAAATTGGTTGATCAAACAGGGATTCACCAAGGCATGATTGCAGCGGACCCCTCTTCGGCAGTCAGTGCTCCTCCCCTTATGAAAATTTCTGGATCCGCCACTGCATGCATGGCAAAACAGAAAATAAAAGTCAGGAATAAAAGACCAGTTTAAAAATCTTTGTTTTCTACTAACACTGTCTATATTTTAAAAAGATAATATCTTATTCGAAAAGTTTTACTAGATAGTTTAGAGGATAGATTGATGTAGGTTTGTGTGAAATTGGTGAGAGAAAACAATATTGCAGGGAGGATAAAGATTTTCATTGAACTTTTTATTTCACTCTAAGTCATAAGCCCTGATTTAAAACATAATTTACAGTTTTATCTCAGCATGTTATCAGTAATCTGTTACATATATAAACTTTGTGGTCACACTTTCTCTATGGTTAACTAATTGTAACCAGATGTATGTTGACTAAGTAAACCCCTTAATGTTAAACTGTTTTTATCAGAAATTGTTTTGTATAATTGGTATGTCCCTGTCCTTCCACAGGTTTCATTGTATTTCCTGCTCTCTCTGGTAAAAAATATGATGATTTTGAAAATAAAATTTGGGACTATTAGACCCCGTTTACACTGACAAAAAAGATCCATCTTTGGTCCAGTGTAAACGGGTAAGATCGATCTTCAATCGGACTTTAAAAGTCTACCTCTAGGGGTGGTTTTAAAAAGATCGATATTATTTGAATCGATCTTTCTTTTTGTGTAAACGCTTAGATCGATCGTGATCGATCTTTTTTCAGGTGTTTGTTATATTTAGACAGGAAAATAAAAGTCAGACCGGTTCTTTTTATGTTGTAGTGTAAACGCACTGGATTAAATAAGATCGATCGCGATCGATCTTGCTTGTGCAATGTAAATGCGAGCTTGGGTGAACTCGGCCCTTGTCTTTTTAAGATCGATTCAAATAAAGATCGATTCAGTTTCGTTGCCATGCAGTGTAAACAGGGTCTTATACTAAAAGTATAATAGTCCAGATAAAATTTATAATAAGAAAAAAATACAAGATTGATAATGAAAATACGAATATTTATTTTACTACTTTATACAACCTTCCCTGCATTTATCTGAAAGGATTTTATTCCTCAACTTTATTTATTTTTTATTCCTTGTACTTCTTAATCTAAAAAAAAACATACGATATAAAATGTATGGTATAAAAAAATCTAGATAAATTTCTCATTAACTTAATGACTTCCTATTTTTCAAAACTGTTGTTGAAGTGAATTCAGGAAAAAACAAAGATGTACCATAAACAATTATTCCATCATCGACAAAGGATCTGATATATATATTCTTATCATTTCCGTGCGTAAAAATTAACTCTTAAGTAGGCACGGGGTTTAAGTATGCATTGCCCTGTCTGTCTAGTTTGTTTAAATGATCAAACAAACTTTCAATTCCCTTTCACTATCAATTCCAAGTGTTATACGAAGCGTAAAATTAATAGAAAACGAAAACTAATAGATCTTGGAAATAGGGGGAGGGCTAAAAAATATTGTCCTTGATCTATGGAATCATTTTTTATTTATTTTAAATTCTAGATATTGATTGAACTTAAACATACTTTGGAGTAAAGTAGTTTTGAGGTTTTAGCTACCATTTATTTTACTTAAACTGCGGAGTCCTTTGGATTTTTCTGCGTGACAATTTCTTTTTGGCTTAATCCATCTTCTTGAATATTTTGTTTTCTAGGGAAAAAAAGTTCTCCCTTGATGTCTTTAGCAAAGGTTTCAGATCCAAAGTTGCATTCAATTTCTCCTAATTATAGTTTTGATAGACACCCTTGACACTCAACAAGAAAATCTGGAATAGGTGCAAAATTAAGACTTGCTGACAAGAAACCAGTATATGAAAGGCAATCTACATGTTTTGGAAGTGTTTGAACAACACATTAATGTGTCATTCCACAGCTGACCATTTATTTGGACTCCTTAATTCCTTTTTTTTTTGGCATTTCTAAAGATATCTGACATATGTCTTCCTTAAGTAAATCAATGAAGGCATATTGCCAAATTTCATTTCTACAAAAACTGAGGTAAATATGTCATTTGATAAGTAACATGGTGTAGCTTTTGGTGTCATTTCAACGTCGCACACGCCCTTGTCAAAATCAATTTTATCAAAAGATAAACGAAAAATATTAATTACACCCCAAATGACTATCCCCCTTTCTCCCCCATAACAGTACAATGTGTATATCAATTTCTTCTTTTCCAGCCTGCCCATTAATGCTTGACAATATCTGAACGTATGTCATTCTCTTTTTAAAAGTGTGTAATATTTGCTACTGTGCAAAACAATTAGAATTGCAATAAAACTTAATCCCTTTGCAGTTGACATAGAATAAATTAAAGTATGATTATAAATATTTTAATATATTTCTTTTTCCATATCAACTTCTGATATCAAACTTTCACATAAATTCTAATGTTCTCTTTCTATATCAATATTTATTAGAAATCATTTGTTCACATTTATAACGGTACTATAAAATAAATGCTGAAAATAATATATATTAACTAACGTGATATGAATGTGATCAGTTATTCAGGGGATGAAGATAAACAAACCCAGCATAATACATGGTCTGGGGTAATTGATCTTAATATGATGTCTGATAAGACCGCAGCTACAAAGAAGCTGTAAATTCGGGCATCACTATATGCATTACATGATTTGCGCGCATTATAACACCTTTTCTCTCTCTCAAAAAAAAAATCATATCTTTTTTACTACATTTGTACGCATTTTTTACAGGTGAATTATTGTGCACTAACGTATACAAGAAAAATGTAAAAATATAGTTTATTGAATATAATGCACATTTGTACCCATATGGGTTGAAGGCATACATAAGTCAACATAGTAATTTTACAATACATCATACAGAAAAAACCAACAAAAGAACCAAACATTATATACATATATGTATCTATTATGCAGTTGTTGAGTCCACCCTCCTCAGTGACCATGACTTTTTAACAAATGAAGCAGCATACTGCATAATTGACGGACAAGAAAGACATAAAACCAATTTATCCAAATTATCCATATTATCTATATCGGAATAGATATTTTTAACTTTTTGCAAAAATTCAAATCTCAAATCTTTATTTTTTGTACATGTAAATAAAAAATGCTCTTCATCATCTATTTTATTTAGACAACAATGTTGACATAAACGTTCTTCTCTTTTTATATTTTTGTATCTACCCCTTTCAATTTCCAAAATATGGTCACTCACCCTTAATTTAGTGAATTTTTTCCTTATTTCAAAGTTATTCTCTTTAAGTAAATAAGGCTCAGTTTCATATTTCTTTTTGAATTTACTATAGATAAATAATTTATTATTTTCTGTTAAAGAATTTAATTTTTTAAAGAACAGCTTTTTATAGTTTTCTTGCACAATCTCTTTCATGTGTTTATTCATTTTATATTTTTCTTTTATAAAGTCAATATTTTGTATATCAGATATATTTAGATTATTTTCATGAGTTATATTTTTTACAAAGGTATACCAAGAATAGGTTCCTATTTCATCCAACAGTTTAGCTGTGCAATATGCATCATATAACAACGGATTAATTTCTGTGTCAGATATTCTTGTCATATATTTTAGTGCTTGAACCTTTACATATACATCTATTGGATATTGTCCTAACTCTGCCCTTGATGCAATGTTTACTGCTTTTTTACTTAAACCTAGAATTAATTTGCAAAATTTTAAATTCACTTTTTCAATAAAGCTATTATCAATTGATGTTGGTAAATCAAAATCTTTATGATTATTTATTGCTCTACCCTGAGATCTTAATTTTTTCATAGTAGTCCATATACCAAATTTCTGAGTTATACATTAAAATAGGTTTTATTAAAGATTCAAACAGTTTTTTATGTATATTTATAGGTATATTTTCTATATTATTCAAATATTTAAACAAACTGAATAGAACTTTTGTGCCTTTTTTTGATAGTTCCATATGTGATGTATGGAATTTACCAGAAGCCTCTATAATATTACCTAAATATTTATATTTTAATACTTTTTCTAATTTATAACCATCCAAAGTAAACTCTGCTTTAGTGTATGGTATGTTTTTTTGTTGAAATACTATCACTTTAGTTTTATTTATGTTGATTGACAACTGCCATTTTTTACAATAGTTACTTAATTTCTCTAATGACTTCTGTAAACCCTCTGCACTTTCAGACAATAAAAGTAAATCATCGGCAAACATAAGACAACTTAATGACATGTTATTGAGATTTACTGGTTTACAGTCACTATCAAAAATTTCAGGAAGGTCATTTATATAAATATTAAAAAGATTTGGGCTGAGGCTGTCACCCTGTTTCAAGCCTCTATCTATAAATACAGAATCAGATATGTTTTCTTTATATTTTACTGAAGCTTCAGTGCATTCATACATATTTTTTTTAACACTTTATATAATTTAGGTCTCATATTATCAGTCTTGATCAATTTATATAGAAGGCCTAGTCTCCAAACTGAATCAAATGCCTTCTTCAAATCTACAAAACATCCAAAGTAAATCTAAAGATTTGAGAGTACTGATTGCACATGTTGTTACGTGCACAAGAAATGGATGCG
Source organism: Mytilus edulis (assembly GCA_019925275.1). Classification (NCBI taxonomy): domain Eukaryota; kingdom Metazoa; phylum Mollusca; class Bivalvia; order Mytilida; family Mytilidae; genus Mytilus; species Mytilus edulis. The sequence goes on from CM034354.1 coordinate 27,081,537, forward strand.
CTGATTAAAATTGCTCATATTAATGAACATGCCATGGGAATGATTCTGAGCCATTTGAAGCACACCTGATGAATGCTGCTGACAGTAGTGATGCCAAACTATATTGAGGAAATAAGGAATCTTCAATCATCAACAGTGCATCGCCTTGAAATATCGTTCTTGCTTCGTAATAATGTGGTGATCTAAGAACAGAAACATCAGTATTTTTACAGATAAACAAAATATGAAACTCATCCCATATTCCCTCATTATATAATGTACATATTATTATTGTTTTCCCTCGCAAAATCGCCCATCTCTCCGTCTCAATAGATAATTTCAAACTTTCGAACATCGATGTTTAGATATATGTAACATCTGTCCTTATTAGAAATAAGGTTCCAAACAACACTCAAGTTTAAATAGAGAATAGTATTCCTCTTGGATGCATAATATATCTATGAGAACCTATCTGATATAGTACTGATCTGTTTATCGTTGTTTTACTATACTCTTTTCACCAATATTGCAGGCCGTTGTGGAATTTATTCCCTGTTTATATTAATATTAATTTGGATCTATTTTTCAATATTAAATATTATATTTTGATATTAATACATCGAATTTTTAATATTAAAATGACTTTTTAACTTTAGTAAATAAAACCTATTTATTAATATCAAGAAATGAATATTTTTTGATATTAGAAAATTTGATTTATTAAAATTAAAAATAGGGAATAACTTGATTCCAAAACGGCTTGTTATAAACCTATCAATATTTACAAAGTATTGATTGTTCCATATATAACTAAAACCTGTATCATCAAATATTATATTTTTTACATATTGAATCCATTTAAATTTGATAGGATTAGTTTTATGTAATTAAAAGGATATTTGACCTTTTTCTCTGAGCTTTAATAGTTTTACGCCAAAATGATGCCATTTTTAGTTTTATATAGTGATTGGACTTCAACTTCTACAAAAACTACCTTGAACAAAAACTTTAACCTGGAGAGGGCCAGACGGACAGAAGGACGGACGGAAAAAGTAATGCCCCTCTATATGTATACTATCGTAGGTGGGGCATAAAAATGGTCTACTTTTCCGAACCCCAGGAATATTTTACGGCAGTGGCTATTCGTCCGGTTAGCCGGAAAAATAGTCAAAAATGTCTTATTGTTCCAGCAAAGAGGACAAATTGCGTTTTTACGGTATTTTGCTATTTGTCCGGCCAAAAATATAATGATGAAGATGTAGCACCGTGTTTAAGTAGATACATAAAGGCTGCGTAGTAATGACAGATTTTCTACCATAGTAGTTTTATGAAAAGGAACTCATTGGATTAAAAAGAGAAATACAAACTCGGTGGCTGATTTTATCACCAATCCGACTTTTGTAATATTATATACAGACTCAGCTTGAAGGTCTAGCTCGTGCTCATAACATATTTAGCTATAATGTTCTGAGTATGCATGTAAAAGCTACCCAAAACAAATTGAAAATGAATATACAACAAAGTATACATTTTATTCAGATTTTTTCTATTCGAAAGGAATTGTGTGGTGTGGTGGTGGTGGTGGTGGGGGGGGGGGGGGGGGGGGGGGGCAAAATGACTCTCTCTTTTTAAAATGTTCTACCTATGAATTTCCTATAAGGTAAAGAATCAGGCCATTGATTATTGACTTCAGTAGACATCTACAGTGGAGATAACTTCAAACTTTCACCAAAACTGTCAGAAGTTGTCAAGAGAACTGTTCTAGGACATGATGTAGAACTGTCATCCTGACACCTTTTAGACAGTTCTAGATCTAGCTAGATCAGTTTTAACCTATAACTGATTTAGACAGTTCTACCTTGAACTGATCCTGACAGTTTCAGACAGTTCTACGACTAGAACAGTTCTACGATTAGAAATGATTTGGCTAGATTTGATTTAGTCAGTTCTATACATAGAACAGTTTTAAGAACTCTTTGTCTTAAAAAAAGGCGATTTGGTGCCACGATATCTCAGTAGCATGGGTTCGAATCCCGGCGAACCCATGCTACTGAGATATCTTGGCACCAAATCGCCTGCACTGTAACCGGCGTGCTAGATCACAAGAACAAATGGGCTTCATTAAAATGAAGCTTTCGCTGGCCGGGTGTTACCTTTCCACGCCAGTTTTAATCTAGCATCGTACTACAGTACATGCTTTAAAAGGTATGAAGATGTTATTTTTACAGATCAGCTAAATTATCTATAGTGAAGGATTCTACAAATTAATGTAAGATACAGTCACAGAAATAATTATATTTATAAGTACGTCTGAACCAGTGACAATTCTACAACAGATGTATCCATCGGATCACCAGCAGTGATGGTGATACATGACTGTGTGCATTCTGTATACAACTCTTCTAAACATCAACCCAACAATGTTAGATCTGTAAATTTGCTTTCGCAAATTTTTTGTATAGGGAAGAACAAAAAAATTGAGAGAGTAAATTTACAGATCTAACAGTTCTACCTATAACTGTTTAATATACAGTTCTATCTAAAACTGGTTCTGACAGTTCTACTAAGAACAGTTTTAGGGTAGTTTTAGGGTAGAACTGTTCTAGGAGAGTTTAGAACAGTTCTATGACAGATTATTCTGACAGTTCTAACGAGAGATCAGAAGTTTTCTCCACTGTATGATTCCAAAAGAAGATCCTGCATTTATTGTTTCCTTTCTTTTTTTTTAAATCAGGTCGTCATTTTGCACGATTTTTTTTAATGACTCATAGGAAATAAGAGAAAAAGGTAAGCACGTGTAACCTGCCCCAAACGTTAGATTGTGTTTACGAAAAAACAAGAAAAAGAAAAAAACCTGTTTACTTAATAAAACAGAATAAAAAAGGTGGGTTACCCCAACCTTGATATCCCTTTCCCAGTCTAGACGTATCAGTGCATGTTCATAGATCTCCGTTTGTAGAAAAACATCTTCCTATATCTATTTGAAATAACAATGAATAATACATCCAATTTGGGGTCCTCATTTGCGGTCTGCAGTCATTTTAAAAATGAATTATCTTAATTTACTTGTCATAGTGTTTCTGAAAAACTAATACGCGCCAATGTAATTGCGCAAACGTAAAAAAAAGTTAATCACAAAATGCGCGCAAATGAAATGCAAATGAAATGCGTCCGCATAACTTCCACTTACGGAAAAGAGATTAATGTTGTACAAACGGGTATCATTATTTGCGAAAGAGTCAGTAGCAAAATACGACGACTGGGGAAAAAATCCCGTTTACTTCGTGAATATTGTGAAATTTGCGCTAAAACAGCTTTTACTTTTTATGAGTGTGCCCTTTTATGTATGCGGCACATTTGGTTATTTTTTTTTTTAAAGAATTATCCATCCATCTGTAAAACTGTGTTGAATATATGAAAAGAAAGACAATTTTTAAAATGTATAATCTTAATCTTTACGCTTTTCCAATGTAATGGGAGATAGCTTATTTTTAAAATAAATATTTTCCTCTGAAACAGATGATTGTTGACAAAAAGAGTTACATCCCATCATAAATATTATCAAAAAAGTAATACGATATTTAAGAAATATCTGACAAAGTGCACTGTATAGAAGTAAATTTCGTATATATATGATTATCATAAATATCAAATGAAAGAAAAATGTCAAAATGTCAAAATATATTTAGTTTATAATAAGGGGGATAATCAAAACTGCTTGTTTCTAAAAATAATTTATATTCTATTTATGTTGTTGATATGTACATATGTACTTCGATAAATACATGTTGTTTAAACTATTCATAACTGAATCATTCCTTATAAAAGACAATAAAAATCAATCAATGAAATTTAGCCATTATTCAAGCTCTTGTTATTTGTTGTGTTTTGTGTTTTCTGTTATTGGGATAAAAGATAACCAGAACGTCCATGGAAATCTGACAAAGACCTTTACTTACTTGAAAATCTCTAAAGGTTTGGGGATTTTCAAGATTTAAATATTGATTTACGTAAGTTGATAGTGTTTTTCCTACGTAAGTTTCTTTTTTCCTCTTCTTCTTTTGAACAATTATAATAAGCCCGATTGTAAAGTCGTCTTGTTTTCTTAATAACGTTTAATTTCGCTCCATCTTATTTTGTACAACATGTATTCATCTGACAGTAGTGAAATCTTGTTGACCCTTAAGAAGAAGAATTACTTCATCATTGAAATTAAACAAGAAACATAATATAAAAAAGAAGATGTGGTATGATTGCCAATGAGACAACTATCCACAAAAGACCAAAATGACACAGACATTAACAACTTTAGGTCACAGTACGGCCTTCAACAATGAGCAAAGCCCATACCGCATAGTCAGCTATGAAAGACAATGAAAAACACGTTACCAAAACTGGCATTAAATTTCAAATTTACCGAACAAAAATTGATCAGTATAAACTTGTTATTTAATCTAAATTAAATTTCAGTTAAATCGTCTGATATTAGTAGTTTTGATAAAAAATAAACGAATACCAAAACTGGCATTAAATTTCAAATTTACAGAACAAAAATTGATCAGTATAAACTTGTTATTTAATCTAAATGAAATTTCAGTTAAATCGTCTGATATTAGTAGTTTTGATAAAAAATAAACGTATATTTAAACGAAAAATTTAACGGCGATAAACTAGATTTAAACCTTTTAAATAACAAATTTAAACTTCTATTATTTTTCAAATAAATAACAAGTTTAATAACCCATAAATAGGAATTAAACTTAAGAAAATAAGAAATTTAAAAAAATTATTAAATTTTCATAAACTACTAAAATAATTCTTCATAAATCAGACCTTAAATTCAAAACTAGAAATTTAATTTTTTAATAAATTTTGTAAACGTATCATTTCATGCAGTGTATTGTTGTTATAAACATAATACACATTTTATGGCTCTACAAAATCTGTCGATGCTTGTATCATGGCATTGCACAAGGTCATGTTTTTTTTACCGACAAATTATTATGTCTTTAGACTAAATCTAATGGATGTTGGATGTGTATTGATTGATAATTTAGTCTAAGATGCATGCTTAATATCATTAGTTCTTACTAACTTTGAACTAGCTGTAAGTAACACCGATTACTCTCAGATCTGTACAATTTTTATCTAATATTTCTTATCAATTCTATTAAATGATTAAATTTAAGGACCTCTAAGTATATCATATTATATAATTTGGTTTATTTTAAAGGAATTGCTTGATCGATTTTTTTTTGTCAATTCGCCTTTTCAGAATCATGGGTAATTTTATTGTTCGTATCGCAAAATGAAAATAACGTTGAATTTTCATTGTTAATGACATGTTTAACCAATCACGACGTTTTGGTGTACACTTTTGAAAATATTACCAAGGATGCATTTTAATTTGAAACGTCAAATTGCTGAGGAAGTTTTTTTTTCCTCCCTTATTTATTTTGGAAGATAGAGCGTTGTTATGTCTAATATGTATTGTAAAGTTTATGAATAATAATGAACTCAGTTTTGTATGTGTGTGCCTGTCCCAGATATGGAGCATGTGGTTTAATATTTGTCGTAAATATTTTTTCTCGTTCATTTTGTTTACATACATTAGTACGTTAGTTTTCTCGTTTGATTTTTTTTACATTTGTCATTTCGGGGCCTTGTATAGCTGACTATGCGGTATGGGCTTTGCTCATTGTTGAAGGCCGTACGGTGACATATATAGTTGTTAATTTCTGTGTCATTTGGTCTCTTGTGGAGAGTTGTTTTATTTTGTAATCATACCACGTCTCTTTTTTATATCAGTTATGGTTGAAATAATTTTAGGCAAAAAGAATAATTTATATTGCGTGAGGAAACAATCCTTTCATTTTCATGAAATGTCATGCCTATATTATCGAATGCACATCTATGTAGGTATCAGGGGACATACTATCAAATTAAACAAACGATGAATCATTGCTAAACGATCTCACTTTGTCATAATAGAATAATAACTTTTGTTATATGATATTAAAATAAAATTATATCCCAACTTGATCAGTTACAAAGACAAGGGTAACCAAATAATTAATACTTCATTACAAAAGAACAGTTATATATAATTCTGCATACGTGCAGTTACCCTCGGGAAAAGGGTGTTACTTTTATGATATTTACTATAGTAAACTATAATATTGACTGATGTTTGAAGTTTTAACCTGGTTAACATCTAGTTACAATGGTGCTTATATGTTTATTTACAAATAGTCGATATATGGTTATAATCAAAAATGCGGCGGGGTTTAACATGTTGATAATATCTCAACTCCCTCTACCTCTAGTCAATGTAGAAAAGTAAACGCATAACAATACGCACATTAAAAGTCAGTTCAAGAGAAGTCCGAGTCCGATGTTAGAAGATGTAACAAAAGAAAATAAACAAAATGACAATAATACATAAATAACGAAAGACTACTATCAGTTAACTGACATACCAGCTCCAACTCAATTAAACTGATTGAAAGATTATGTCTTCATCATATGAATATCAGACACAATCCCTCCCGTTAGGGGTTTAGTATCATATCATAAAATATATGAGAAGAACATAACCCATGTCATGCCAACAACTGGTTTTTAGATACTAGTAAATGTGTTTAGTTCCGATGCAATTACCATATAAGTGAACCAATATTAAAGCCAAAATATGCAATCTTTAATGATCTGACAACAGTATCGTAACTATGTCCCTTCTTGATAAGTCTATTTAAAGGTTTTGTTAGCTTCTGAGGTAAATACTGAATTTTTTGTGCTTTATATATATATTCCTAAATTAAGGAACTAGAGAAGTTCCCGCTCGAACCGACACTCCATAATCTAGTATATTATATCTAAACGTATATCAAACATGTGTACATTCCTCGAGAATTTTCTGATATATCAACGTCAATTCTATCTGAAGTGATAATTCGGCTGCAATAATTCGTTTCCTTTAATCGAATGGAGAATATGTTTTCCAACCAAACTTAACAATAATCTGGAGTCCGTACGAACGGTTGTTAGATTGTACTTTGTTACAAAAATGTTGATTGGTAGACAGAAGTGGAAAACTTACGGTATGGAATTGAAAACAAACGCGTTGTTTTTTGATAACGTATGAATTACGAACCAACGCGTTGAAAGTGAAACCAGCGTGAAAGTGAACCACACGTTGAAAGTGAAACCAACCGTTGGGTAAAGTTGAAAAACCAACGCGTTGAAGTAAAAACCAACGCGTTGAAAGTAAAACAAACGCGTTGAAAGTAAAACCAACCGTTGAAAGTAAAACCAACGCGTTGGAAGTAAAAACCAACGCGTTGAAGTAAAACCAACGCGTTGAAATAAAACCAACGCGTTGAAAGTAAACACCAACCGTTGAAAGTGAAAACCAACGCGTTGAAAATAAAAACCAACGCGTTGAAAGTAAAAACAACGCGTTGTAAAAAAACCAACGCGTTGAGAGTAAAAACTAACGCTTTGAAAACCAACGCGTTGTATGATAAAAACCCATACGCTTTGAAATTCTCATACGTACTGTTCATCCGTTAATGACAATACGAATCGCCATCATTTGACGTATTAAACTACAATCGGCAATCCTGAGTGAATCGCTACTCTATTGTATCCGTTAGATCAAAGTACGGAATCGGCCGATCTTTGACGTATGTAAAACTTATCAATAGGCAATCTTCTGGTGAATTCGCTACTCTAATTGTATCCGTTAGATCAAAGTACGGAATCGGCCGATCTTTGACGTATGTAAAACTTATCAATAGGCAATCTTCTGGTGATTCGCTACTCTAATTGTATCCGTTAGATCAAAGTACGGAATCGACCGATCTTTGACGTATGTAAAACTTATCAATAGGCAATCTTCTGGTGAATTCGCTACTCTAATTGTATCCGTAAGATCAAAGTACGGAATCGACCGATCTTTGACGTATGTAAAAACTTATCAATAGGCAATCTTCTGGTGAATTCGCTACTCTAATTGTATCCGTTAGATCACAGTACGGAATCGACCGATCTTTGACGTATGTAAAACTTATCAATAGGCAATCTTCTGGTGAATTCGCTACTCTAATTGTATCCGTTAGATCAAAGTACGGAACCCGCCGATCTTTGACGAATGTAAAACTTATCAATAGGCAATCTTCGGGAGAATCCGCTACTCTCCTTCTATCCGTTAGATCAAAGTACGGAATCGGCCGATCTTTGACGAATGTAAAACTTATCAATAGGCAATCTTCTGGTGAATTCGCTACTCTAATTGTATCCGTTAGATCAAAGTACGGAATCGGCCGATCTTTGACGAATGTAAAACTTATCAATAGGCAATTTTCTGGTGAATTCGCTACTCTAATTGTATCCGTTAGATCAAAGTACGGAATCGGCCGATCTTTGACGTATGTAAAATTTATCAATAGGCAATCTTCTGGTGAATTCGCTACTCTAATTGTATCCGTTAGATCAAAGTACGGAATCCGCCGATCTTTGACGAATGTAAAACATATCAATAGGCAATCTTCTGGTGAGTTCGCTACTCTAATTGTATCCGTTAGATCAAAGTACGGAATCGACCGATCTTTGACGTATGTAAAACTTATCAATAGGCAATCTTCTGGTGAGTTCGCTACTCTAATTGTATCCGTTAGATCAAAGTACGGAATCGGCCGATCTTTGACGTATGTAAAACTTATCAATAGGCAATCTTCTGGTGAATTCGCTACTCTAATTGTATCCGTTAGATCAAAGTACGGAATCGGCCGATCTTTGACGTATGTAAAACTTATCAATAGACAATCTTCTGGTGAATTCGCTACTCTAATTGTATCCGTTAGATCACAGTACGGAATCGACCGATCTTTGACGTATGTAAAACTTATCAATAGGCAATCTTCTGGTGAGTTCGCTACTCTAATTGTATCCGTTAGATCAAAGTACGGAATCGACCGATCTTTGACGTATGTAAAACTTATCAATCGGCAATCTTCAGGAGAATCCGCTACTCTCCTTCTATCCGTTAGATCAAAGTACGGAATCCGCGATCTTTGACGTATGTAAAACTTATCAATAGGCAATCTTTTGGTGAATTCGCTACTCTAATTGTATCCGTTAGATCAAAGTACGGAATCGACCGATCTTTGACGAATGTAAAGTTTATCAATAGGCAATCTTTTGGTGAATTCGCTACTCTAATTGTATCCGTTAGATCACAGTACGGAATCGACCGATCTTTGACGTATGTAAAACTTATCAATAGGCAATCTTCTGGTGAATTCGTTACTCTAATTGTATCCGTTAGATCAAAGTACGGAATCGGCCGATCTTTGACGTATGTAAAACTTATCAATAGGCAATCTTCTGGTGAATTCGCTACTGTAATTGTATCCGTTAGATCACAGTACGGAATCGACCGATCTTTGACGTATGTAAAACTTATCAATAGGCAATCTTCTGGTGAATTCGCTACTCTAATTGTATCCGTTAGATCAAAGTACGGAATCGGCCGATCTTTGACGTATGTAAAACTTATCAATAGGCAATCTTCTGGTGAATTCGCTACTCTAATTGTGCCCGTTAGATCAAAGTACGGAATCGACCGATCTTTGACGTATGTAAAACTTATCAATAGGCAATCTTCTGGTGAATTCGCTACTCTAATTGTATCCGTTAGATCAAAGTACGGAATCGGCCAAATTGTGACGAATGAGAGGGACTTGTGAAAGAATTTTATATGTAATTGATTCATATGACATGTAATTCCTTTCACATGTTTACTTGAAACAACTAGATATAGGTGTCAAATTACTTACTGATGCTCAGTTTTCACAGGGTATCGATTCTTTGCAGTGGAGATTGGTATTAATAATGAAAAAATGTTGATACAGTCCTAATGAGAAAAAGTAATTGAAAGGCTTAAAATTAAGGACATACATTGTCATGACAATTTGTCTCTAAAATTTGCACATTAACACATATTTGTTTCTATAAATAAAGGCAACAGTAGAACACCACTGTTCGAAATTCATAAATCGATTGAGAAAAAAAAAATTAATGACACATCCTGGTTACAAACTAAAACTGAGGGAAACATATCAAATATAAGAATAACTAAGACACAGCAGAAAGACAACTTTAAAATGTTACACACACAAAGAAACGAACTATTATATAATAATGGCCATTTTCCTGACTTGGAGCAGGACATTTTAAGAAATAAAGGGTGGGCTGAACCTGGTTTTGTGGTTTCTATATGTATGTATTTGTATTTGTATAATGCATTAAACAAACCAACTTATTTGAAAAGATGAGTGAGAAACTGGTAATGCATATTTGTAAAAGCAACTTATTTATCCAAAGTGCCTTCAACTGTATCACTTTTTACCATTTCATTTTGGGGGGGGGGGAATATTTTTCAATTTTATGTTTTGTTTATGAAAACAATCTACTTTTTATAGGTTTATTTTCCTCTATTTGAAACTTTAAATTATCTTAAATTCTTAATTATTGAAAGTTTGTATTTTCTTACTTCCTATGAACTTTAACAGACTGTCTCAGGATAAAGGACTATCCACTAGAATTTCATAAATTGTTTGCAAGTAAATATTGAAAGGTTAAATGAAAATTTCAAAAGTTGTATGAAAAGACAAGTGAATATTTAAAAAAAGGAAAATCCTTTAAAAATAAAGCATCAGATGTGTTTATGCTCCACTGAATTCATTAGCTTGGTTTTGCAATAACGACGAAAATCAATTTAGCAAATGTCACTTTCTCATGAATTTTTCAGTGTAAGTTTTATGTTGAGCGTTTATTTATTATTGTTGCATTTAACTTATAATTTATTCAAATCTATTGTTGCATTTAACTTTATGAATCATTATTTCATATTCAATTATTTTCAAAGGCCAGATAGGCATGCGCATAAATTTTCGTTTTTTCCGACCCCATTTTGAACAGTTCCCTGACAACTAAATAAACAGAGACTTGTCGATCTTATCATTGTGAAGATTGACACTTAATTAAACACATCCAAATTTTTGCGGAAAAAGCAGAATTAAAATAAGTACTTTTCATGCTACAATGTATTTCAATAGGCACAAAATGTTTCGTTTGGCAGTTTTGTGTTTTTCCCTATTTGCGTGGACTATATGTGAAATAGTTGTTATACAAAAACAAAAGGATGAAATATATAGTGGCCATGTGCTGTTTGATGTATCTATGCCTATGTGGTCATTGTGCGCCCAGTTTTGCTCGAGAGTCGAGGTATGCAAATCTATAAACTTTATAGCATCGAATAAAACTTGCCAGATAAATGATGCTGAACCCGGGGAAAGTAAATGTGGACTCATTGAAAGTGCAGGGAACAGCTTTATTGCTGCCTCAACCTTTCCACAGGTAAATACGATCCAAGATCTATAAAACAAATTATTGTTAAATATTTCAAAAATATATTACATGTAAGAATACTTAGGATAATAAATGCTTATCTCGACATAAACAAATGAAATTAGTCATATATCATAACAAATTAGTTTTTAAATATGTTTTAGCCATATTATCGTGCGTATTAATAATTATATATCATAGCTGAGAGGATGATAGAGCATATTGTTACCTTTTACCTTGAGAAATCATTGTCAACTGAGGCCATGGAATGCTTTTTCGCGGGGTATAAATCTGCTCAATTAACCTCTCAGCTGTGAGTTTTTCAATTGATTATACTGACTGTCCTATCATTATTGTCTTTTGCAGTTGTGAAGAAAGATTTTTAATCATTTTTATTCCGACAGTCAACAAGTTCAATGATAAAGTTTTAGCCAAACGTAGAACTAAAGCATTCTCTTTCCTTAAATACTGCAATTTCATTTTATTGTCTTTTAAATCATTGATTTTTTATTGGTCAGCACGAGAAAGAGACATTCAAAACTTTTTCAATGCCTAGCAATGGGATAGAGTACATGATATCAATTCAAAAATATCAAGTTTGCAAATTATAAAACCTCTGACTTAAAGTTTTAGTCGTGAACTTTTTAAATCTCACAGTCTTACCGGTAATCAGTGATTTGCATTAATAATTGCACAATTTAAATCACAAAGTATAGGAATAAAATAAAGAAAATCCCTTTGTAAAATCAAAAATGTATTTATTTTAATACATATTCAATTAAAGTTCCAATTGAGAATAAATCTGACAATTTGATGTATAATTTAAAATTCATTACAATTATAAAACGACTCATAAAAACTATAAGACATTAAAAGCCTATACACGATTTTACTAATTGTGTCTCATTTCAGAATATGTCAAACCTTGTTGATAATTTAAATAATGACATCACAAAGAATTGTTGTCATTACAGTGCAAAGGGTATTATTGTTTGACACCAATAGGTCAAGTGTCGCAAAAAATTAACACCAAATGTCACAAAAATCCAAATTGCAAGAGGAGTTTACAATAGGCAGATTTCTGTGAAAGTTGAAAATGTACGAAATAGCGAAGACCATTCATAGTGATAACTATAAGTCATATGTCATAAGTCAGTATATGATTACAAAATAAAGTTTTCTATAATTTTGTATTTAACGAAAACATATGGGAAACAATTCAACAACTTCAATATAAAATTGGCATCACTTTAAAACAGAGAAACCACGCCCTACTGATCATTAACATGTGAAGGTTCGTTAACGACCGGTTTTATGATCTGTGTTTTTCTGTTAAAGACCGGTGGAATTTTTTGCTAACGAATAAAGAATGTCATATGGCCCCTTGTTATCCAATAAGAGAAGCTAATTCTTAACCGATATGAAATAATTTTATGACACTTTTACCTCATTATTCTGAGTAGGTTCACAATGCTATAGATTTTATACAATAATAATTACTATTGATTTAGTTATCATGGTTATAGACCCCTTAACTGTGATTTTTTTTTATTTTCCAAAAAGAACCTACTACTTTGTTACCAACATATTGCATATTCTAAACAAAGCTCAAAATAAAGCTGTTCACATATTCCTAGTTTAGTTGACATGACTACATTTTGACCGTTCTGTTTTAGATGTTAAAACTTTAAAAAAAATTATTAGGCTAAAAATTCGGTCTCAAAGAGGGACGAATTCAAAGGCATTCAAATATACTCACGTTCTTCAAATAGATTAGTACGTATGGAGAAGGGTATTCTAGAAATACTTTTCTTTCATCAACGTTAATCACATAGTTGAATGGTATCATATTTTATAATATCATTGAGTATTTTGGGGATGGGGCATGTATTGCCTATTACCATGTTACATGCCATGTCGTACAATAGTTTAATTTTGAAGTTTTACTGAATTAAATTGTTTGTTTTTGAATTTGGTTAATTATAACATTTTATAATAATAAATACACTAAACCTTTATTATAATGATACTATATTGCTTTAGCAATTATTTAACAACACCGTGAAAATTATATATACATTTGACTAATTAAAATTACGGCATATGTTTTGAATTTTTGCGTATTTTGTGAAAATGATTTCCAATATAAGTATCATATTTAACGTTTTGATAAAAAAAAAGTCTAAAATCCTAATTTTTAAAGTTCAACAATAACAACCTTAAATGTCTTGTTATTAAAAATAAAAGTTCATGTAAGTTGATCATGTTGTTTAATCGGGAGAAATGAATGATTAATGATTAAATGTTCAGTAATATAATTGTTTGGTCTGACAAAATTTCAGAAACTAGCTGGTCAATGCGAAGGGAATGATTGTAAGCGCAATGAGGCATGTATGCCACGGGGACCGGATTACTTTTGCGTTCCATTACCTATTAAGTTATATGAATGTAGCACACGTAAGTTTTATATTTCATTGCATATGCATTTGTACAAATAAATCTGATCAACTGATGTTTTTCAGTCATGCTTTTAAATGTGATTATCCTTCACATTTTCTTGTGTTAGAGCGTCTTTGCATCAGCTCATCAGTAACTTTAGATTCATGTTTTTATTCGTGTAAAATGGTTATTTTCAGACAACTTTGTCATAATTTTATTCAACTTGTTTTTATCAACGGTTTTCTACAAAGCATGCAAAGCTTAACATTAAGTTGTTTTGTTGGATCTCAGAAAAAAATAATAATAATGGCGTTATAGAATATTTCCTTTTTTTTTTAATAATTAGAAAAAGTGAAATAACCAATAGTGTAAAAACAGTAAACACACTACTCTAGATTACTAATATATTAATATCTAAATCTTCAGGATAAGTTATCAAGTACGAAATTGTCAAATAGCAATCGTCATCAGTAACACCACACGTAGGGAGCTACCATTTGATTTTAGGTCATTGAAGGTAGCTAGGATTAACAATTTCATCCTGATTTTTTTAGTTGTAATTTGGTCTGATTATTGTTCTTATTTTTTAAGCCAAATTTTTTAATTTTTTAAAACTCATAAACCGTTAATCGTGTAACCCTGGAATCTTTTTATTTGAGATCCCTATGTCATAACTTAGAAAATGAGGTCAAGGTCAAAGGTGAAGGACAACTTGTCAATTTTCATTGTTTTTCCATTTACTGAAACACTTTTAAAGATATATATAAAAGGACAAAGGCAAAATGTTTGCTTTGCTGTAATGAAGATAATTGGGTTTCATTGGTCTGAAACAATTCAATGGCATCTAATGGCCACTGAAATGTCAAATTAGAAGGTAAATTGATTATTACTTTAACTTGGTTTATTATAAAGACGTATGACCTTTGACAAAAGGTTGGGTGACATATGACATTGAAAAATGTTAAGCGGAAGTGACCTTGATAATCCAGAAAGTAGCCATTCTGCACTTTTTCATGAAAAAGTACTCGGAGTCCATATATTTTGTAATTTAAATACTGTGGATTCATTAATTTTCGTGGATACTAATTTTCGTGGATTGAGGAAAACTTCCCTATTCGTGGTTATTTGAATTCGTGGTTTTCGTTAAGTCTCCATTCATTCCTTTAGAAAATATGTTATTCGTTGAACATCTAAATTCGTGGTTCGCGTGTACCCACGAAATCCACGAAAATTGGTATCCAACGAATTTTAATGAATCCACAGTACATTAACTTATCACGAAAGACCAGAAGTGAATTTTTATAAACCGGAAGTGGCCGATCATATTCTGGTTTCCAGTCAAAAGTATAAAAAAACTATGTATATTTGAAATCAGTGTGAAAGAAGCTATCATAGAAATTAAAATAAAAGTATTACATTATCTCCCTTATTTCACTCAAAAGTATTAAAAACCCAATTAATGGCATCGTAATGAAGAAACTTATGATTGGATGTCAATTTAAACTTTGAGTAAATGAGAACTAGCTTTTTTTCAATAAATTGATATGGAAAGACCCTTAAATAATTGTTTTTCGAACAATTGGTTTTTAATCTTTTACTATATTCGGTCTTGCCTCTTTTTTTTAAATTAATTTATCTTATTTTTTTTTTACAGAAATTGTGGTTCTGCTTTTTTGTAAAGTTGCTCATCCAGCCTTTTCGCTTTTACTCAAAACTCCATTCCTGCCACCCACCCCTCCATAAAAATTAAATGGTAGCTCCCTTGAATAAAAAAACAAATGCGGGTTCTGCATCAAGAGGGATAGGTACTTTACGTCGATGACTAGTATGACAAAGCATAAAAATTTCGAAAATGTTAATCTCTATAAAAAGTATTTTCACGAAACGTCGTCATCCAGTCGTTCTCTGGTTACTTTACGTATATATTATCAGAAATACGAAATAATGAATAAAATCTTAATTCACTTTTTAAAATAGCTTTACACTTCCGACCACGGGATTGCAGTGACCTTCCAATAGGAAGTAAATCAGGGGTATATACAATATGTCCATCAGATAAGAAGTTTGATGTTTACTGTGACATGGATACAGCAGGATTTGGTTGGACTGTAAGTGAAGTGAAGATGTAAATTTTATTTCACCTTTTTTTATAATGTTACAGTAGTGATATAATTTTTTCATACATAATACAGATATTAATGAGGCTCCTCATGGGGGGGTCCTAGTAATCACATAATCACCATTTTTTTGCCAATATAATCACATAATCATTAAATATTTGCTTATCTTTAGTAATCAAATAATCATAAACTAAAAATACAGTCCTAGGTAATCAAATAATCATGAAATATTTGGCTTAATAATCAAATAATCATTAAAAAAACGGCCAAGTAATCACATAATCAAAAACCCCATGAGGGCCCTCATTAATGTTGAGTGTTATTTACTTTTGAAAAATTAGTGTTCACTTTGTCGAACAAGTAAAATGAATATAAGTACAGTGTAGCTTACCTAATCCGACATCTCAGTATTCTAACATTCTCTTTAATCGACACATTTTCATGGTCCTTAAATATACGTATCCTTGCAGAAAAAACCTGAGAATTCCAACACTCTGCTTAATCCGACATGTTTATCAGGACCCCAAGTGTGTCGGATAACACAGCTCCATAATAGATTTCACGACACATTTGTCGCATCGAAAAATTGTTTTATTTGATAAAATAAATAATAAATAATACTAGTTTCCTTTTTTAATAGTGTTTGTTAGTGCTGTTTCCTTTTCCTTTTTTTCTTTAAATATTTGCTGTTCGTGAGGGGCTAGAGACAGTTGTTTGCAATTTTCTGTTTTATTCCCGGTTTCTTTTTTTCTTCAAACTTACGTAACTTTATTAAGCTAATTGTCTCTTTTTTCTGATTTTTTTTTTTTAATCATTCAAACTTCCAGAAGACCAATGTTAAGGTGGTACCTAACACTACAGGGAGATAACTCCGTAAAATCAGCTAAACGTTTTAATTAAGTTGTGTTGTAAAAGGAATATTAAGCTTCTCAAAGACCAATGTTAAGTGTTTGATAACTTGATGACACTTTATGAAAATGTCAAAAATATGGTTAATTCAAATTTAAAAAATAACATATGAAATTTCGCAAATATTGTATAATATAGTTATCAAAGGTACCAGGATTATAATTTAGTACGCCAGACGCGCGTTTCGTCTACATAAGACTCATCAGTGACGCTCATATCGAAATATTTATAAACCAAACAAATACAAAGTTGAAGAGCATTGAGAATTCAAAATTCCAAAAAGTTGTGCCATTGTGTTATTACTAAATATATTAAAAATCTGTGTCTATTGAATTTCGGTTAGAAGATGTAATCAATAAACAACACATAAACGTAACTGACATATACGATATAGATATTTATCATATACTTAGACTAAATAACATATGATTTTTACTGTATGATAATAGCATTCAATTAACGTAAAATTCCATATTTTTCAAATTGGTGCTTAGCGGGCTGATATGAAAAGTTTATCGCATGCTTCGATTGTTATCACATGCCTTTCCGTAACGTTATCGCATGGCATTCCAGTGATACTCGGCAAATTCCGGAAAATACACCTCAATGCTACGTTTTCGGTGAAAAACATTACAAAGTAGTGTACAAGACAATTATTTGGATACTGGAAAGTATGTTGTGTAAAATAATAGAAAAAAAACAAACAAAAAACCCAAACAAATTAATAAATAAATGCATTTTTTAAAAGTTTCAGACATGATTTAGAATGTTACTTTAAAATAGGTTGAGTTTTCCAAACAGTGTTCATTATGTCTCTGATTGTATATTGTTGAATTTTTTTTTTTGTCGATTCGTCAATATTAAAATATTTTTCTTCTCTGTTGAGGCATATGATAGAAAGATTTCATATCGAATGTACTAAATTTGGGATCCGACGTCCGCAAACTTTTCACTCTTTGAAGTTCTAATTGGGAACCACGTAAAATGATCAATATATGTATCTGTTATTTTTCTCCATTGTTGAAGCATATGATAAAAAGATCATAACATGTCATTTTTCATATCGCCTGTATTATCAGCCCTCGGTCAATATCAGCCCTCGAGCCATGCGGCTCTTGGGCTGATATTGAACCTAGGGCTGATAATACAGGCGATATGAAAATAGCCATGTAATAATCTGATAATATAGTCCAATGAGGAAAACACTATGGATATTTGGTTAATATTTAAAATACAGATAGGCCTATTCAAGTGACCTGTTACTGTTTATATATGCTTCAGAACCATTAAGGAGACTCGTGGGTACAAAATTTTCAGCAAAAATTTAAACCTTTATTTTTTCATTACAAATTCTATTTATTTCACTATTAGTTATTACTTTATCATGTTTATGATATGGTACAAAAATCATCCCAAAAAATCGATTCGGTTTGGCCCAGATGACGTTTCTGATTCAAACAAAAAATTCTCTGAAACCGATATTATCAAGATGCTTGATTTCTTGATTGACAACATATTTGTTACGTTCGGAGGACGTGTTTTTCAACAGACTGTCGGCATCCCAATGGGAACAAACTGTGCACCTCTACTTGCTGACTTGTTTCTTTATTATTATGAGGCTGACTTCATGCAGGAACTTCTTAGGAAGAAAGATAAGAAGTTAGCAATATCCTTTAACTCTACTTTCCGCTATATAGATGACGTTCTTTCACTAAACAATTCAAAATTTGGTGACTATGTGGATCGCATCTATCCCATCGAATTGGAGATAAAGGATACTACAGATACAGTTAAGTCGGCTTCATATCTTGACTTACATCTAGAAATTGACAATGAGGGTCGGTTGAAGACAAAACTTTACGACAAAAGGGATGATTTCAGCTTTCCAATTGTGAACTTTCCATTTCTAAGTAGCAACATTCCAGCAGCACCTGCATACGGGGTATATATCTCCCAATTGATACGATATTCCCGCGCTTGCATTTCCTATCATGATTTTCTTGATAGAGGGTTACTGCTCACAAGGAAGCTATTAAACCAAGAGTTCCAAATGGTGAAGTTGAAATCATCCCTTCTTTAATTTTACGGACGCCATTACGAGTTGGTTGACCGTTATGGAATAACCGTTTCACAAATGATATCGGATATGTTCCTTACGTCGTAACTACAATCCCCTTCCCTTTCATGAATTTGACCTAGCGAATTAGACTATTTACCGGATTTGTAATCACATAAGCAACACGACGGGTGCCGCATGTGGAGCAGGATCTGCTTACCCTTCCGGAGCACCTGAGATCACCCCTAGTTTTTGGTGGGGTTCGTGTTGTTTATTCTTTAGTTTTCTATGTTGTGTCATGTGTACTATTGTTTTTCTGTTTGTCTTTTTTCATTTTTAGCCATGGCGTTGTCAGTTTGTTTTAGATTTAAGAGTTTGACTGTCCCTTTGGTATCTTTCGTCCCTCTTTTAAAATGTTTATATCATTGAAAAAGCTCCAAATTATTTTTTTGGCATTAAATTTTGAATATCTTTTTTAACTCATCGGTGACCTATATTTCTATTATTGTTTTCAAATAAGCTGTACATAAACTAAATAATTTTAAAATTTAAGCGATTTCTGTAATTAGTTTTTATTTATTTCGATATAACCTCTATTTCTTCTATTAGTTCAACAGAAAAAAAGGACATTAACAAAAATGTATGCTTATTCCGGAGGCAGATTGTGAACTTAAATGAACGATAATCCCATTTTTTTATTTCATTTTTCTATTAAGTATAGGATAAAGTTCATTTATAAAGAAATAAAGCACAACCCTATATTAGAAAAAAAAATGATTTATACCCAGGAGCTCCCTTAATAAATATACTTTTAGATATATTTGACATTTTAGTTTTCTTACAACGAGTGTATAGATTAACAAGTTTTGATTTATAACATATCAAATTTCCAAGAATTCGGGGCTTAAACAATATAGCTTTACAGAATCTTCAGAGCTTTTTACTGTCAATAAGGAACAGTTATGGCTATCAAGCAACGTTCTTATTTTAATGGTTCCGTTTCCCGGATTTACATTCATCATGAACACTTAAAAACAAAAATATGACAGCGAAAGAGCTACAATTAGACACTTTAGTACACAAATTGATAGCTTTACGTATAAAAAACCTTAAAGAATAGAGATGTATCGAAATTACGATACTGCATCCAGACACAATTTTACTTCAGTGAAAATGAACGAATTGCTGCAAAAGTCGAGAATGTATTTTATTTGATTCCATTATTATTAATGATATATTACTTACCAAAAGGTTTTCCAAAGCAGAATGGACGGCACTGTTGATTTTTACAGAGGATGGTGCGATTATGAAATTGGATTTGGAAATTTGAAATCCGAGTTTTGGTTGGGTAATTTTTGTTTCTATATAAAAAAGAAGATGTGTTATAATTGCCAATTAGACAACTCTCCATAAGAGATCAAATGACACAGAAATTAACAACTATAGGTCACCGTAGGGCCTTTACTCTCCACAAGAGACCATATGACACAAAAATTGACAACTTTGGGTAACAGTAGGACCTTTAACAATGAGCAAATTCCATACCACATAGTCAGCTATAAAAGGCCCCAAACTGACAAATGTAAAACAATTTAAACGAGAAAATTAACGGCATAATTTATGAACAAAAAATGAACGAAAACCAAATATGTAACCCATCAACAAACAACGACCAGAATGTGACGGATAAACATGTAAGAGGGATCCGAACCCTCCCCTAACATGGGACAATGGTGTAACATTACAACATAAGAACGAATTATGAAAAATAAGTTGAAAAGGGCGTAACTCATCAGATGGATACACATAGAAATACTACACAGAGTCGGACGTTGCCAGGTACTTGTATATCCAAACAACAAAACGACACTAAGTACAGATATGAGAGTACTTGCAGTTACTGACAGCTAGTTCAAAGACACTAACAACGAATACAAAAAATCATGCATCTAAGACTATAACATCTAATTCATTTAAAGAAAACATCTTGTCCATTGAACACAGTTATTTCAGCCATCTGTGTTAGCTTATTTTTATCCTATTCGAGTACAAATTTTCAACCTTAATGAAGAAATATTGATAAATGATTTCTTTGTATAAGAATGTTAACAATACAAGAAAGTTAATTCACGTTCGATTGAAAAAAAAATAACTGAGCATGTTACTTAATTAGTTTAAACATTTGAAATAAGGTTGAGCTTATTTTTATCAGTAAGGCAATTTGATCTATATATCATTCACATGTCATAGATTAAATCAAAATAACAAATTAAACACCAGACCAAAATGATTTAAAATAAAAAACCAGAACTAAACACTTAACAATTTCTTACAACATTTGGACATAGGTTTCAACAAAAAAAGCTTTGTATATAGATGTAGGAAGATGTGGTATGAGTGTCAATGAGTCCACTCTCAATCCAAGTCAAAATAATAAAGTAAACCATTATAGGTCAAGGTACGGAGTAGAGGCTCAACCGAACAGTAAGCTGTATGTTTTGTTTTAAATGATTATTTTTGCAAGAATGATAGAAAAAAGTAAAACACAAAAAATACAGAACTGAAAGGAAAATCCACCGAAAAAAACGGAAATTCCCTGATCAAATGCTTAAACCAAAAGCTCGAACACACCAAACGAATGGGAAACAACTTTCATATTCCTGTTTTGGAACATGCATTACGAAATCGGTGGATTAAAACTTTTTAATATCTAGCTTACGGGTTTTAACTAGAAATGATAGGCCGAACGATTTACATTTGTTCGAATATTAATTTCTCATTTCTCTTTTGCACAGGAAATGATTTCATAAATTTTCTAACCTCTTCTGGAAACTACAAGCTTTACATACACCTTGAAGATTTTGACGGGAATTCTAGTTATGCAGTGTACTCCAAATTCAGTGTCGGAGATGCCAACACAAAGTATACTTTAAATATAGGTGGATATAGCGGTGATGCAGGTATAACTTAAAATTTTACTTCATTGTTTTGAATAAATTGAGGGCGTTTGTGACTCCATTCTCATTTAAACCAAATTTATTCAAGCTATAAACTGCTAATTTTAACAAAAATTTTGGATAATTCATATTCACAAATATTTTGAAAAGTTTTTGAATTCATTTTTATAGCGATTTCGTTTATAGAAATACAAAGAATATACACATATCAGCTATGGTGGGTACAAAATTTCTTCATTACCTATTGAAGAAATACGAATGTAAAATGTTTGATTGTATACTTATATATTTAAATCGAATTATTCCCGTCTGCATTACAAACAAATAATAAATTGTGTTATTTTTACCTTTTCATGCCTTTTTATCCATTTTTAGCCACTCATAATTTTCGAAATATAAATCATTATCACAATTTATTTTCGTGATAAATCTAACTTTAATTTTGATCGGTTAAGGAGATACAAAGTTTAATTTCATTTTGCAATATATTTTTAAAACGAATGAAATAACGATATGAGGTACTATCAACCTGTTTCTGAAAAAAAGTAGTCACAAAAATGCTCCGATGGACTCCGATGAAAATTCAAAACTGAAAGTCCCTGGTCAAAAGTCAAATGATAAAACACACCAAAAGAATGGACAACAACTGTAAATTGTGTCTTATATTTATAGATTATTTATGTTTTTTAAACGTGAATCATTTTCTCATTCTCACCTCATCGAAAGGGCGACAGCCCTGAGATGAGACGAGAATGAGAAAATGCATCGAGTTTAAAAAAACATAAATAATCTATTTATCGCTAATATGTGTTATATTAATTATTACAAATTCCAGCAAATAAATATCTTTTATACGATGATAATGCATTTTCTTTTTTTGGTACTATTTTTTGGCGCAGGCTTATTTGATATAAATATGTAATCACACAGCTTGTTCATTCAATTGAAAAAAAAATTTCAACTGATCATCCGGCGTGTTCAATTATGGCGAACACCATTTTCACTGTTTTAAGGTCAATGTTTGGTGGTAAATTAGATGTTTGATCAATATTTAGAGTTGTGACTTCTTGTTTTTCAGTTGTAGTAGTTTGATTTTTACTAAATGTCCAGTAATTGATATTTGGAACGTTAAGTGAAAATGTTGCAAATTGTTGTGTACATAAATTTTCCTGATATTCAAAGTTTTCTATGATTTGAAGCGTTGTATCTAGGTCGAAATCAGAGTCCCAAAATTCCGATGTGTCAATGACTGAGCATAGGGGATGTATTTTAAAAGCACACGAAGAAAAATACATGTATGTAGAAGAAATGCAGAGAGACTGACGATCAATTAAGAAGATTTATGTAAAATTGACATATTTTATTTGTTAGAAACATGATTTGATTACTTTTATTAACTATAAATTAATTAATTATTAAATTCACGGTAAAATTTTAAACTTCTTGCGAGAAATCATCTTTTATGCTGCAACTATAGCTGATTATTTCCTAAATATAGTAACAAAGCTATATTTTGTATAATGTCAATTTCATCATGGAACACTTTCTCCACAATTAGGGGTCCATTAAGGGATTAAGATACATTTGACATTTGTGTTACGATTTAAAAAGCTATCAATGTATTAATTTAAATTGCAGTATAAAAACAATATTAGGCCAATGTCATAAACATATAAACTTTTTTTGTACTCGGCGCAAACCTGAGGAAGGACTCGAGTGATATGAAAATTATCACAAAAAAATATCAAAGGAAAAATACAGATAATAGCGATAAATGAGTTTCAATGTACGTGAACTATATCAAATCTTTATTTATTTTCTCAGGAGATAGCCTTATGTACCACAACGGCAGCATGTTTTCTACTAAAGACAGGGATAATGACATATATTTAGCCGCCAGCTGCGCAATAAACATTCAAGGAGCATGGTGGTACAAGGCTTGTACTGAATCTAATTTGAATGGGAGATATTCAGAAGAACAGCAATGGTCTATCAAAAATATGATCTGGAAAGGATATAGATATTCACTGAAATCTACTAAAATGATGATTAAACGACACTAGGAACTATTTTAAGAAAGACGCACATTATTTTGTTTATGTTTCGGACATAAGAAGAACTTATATAAATCCGTCTTCCTTAACAAAATGACAACTTTTGGAGTAAAGTGTGAAGAAACTCGTTACAATATAATTTTTAATTCACGTTACATGTTTATTTTTTGGTTTGATCTTTACTCAGAAGATAGTTTGATCGACATTATGACCAACTCATTTCTTATTGTGGTCTGACAGGAAGCTGTGAAAATTTAAATGTTTTAAAGAGTCTATAACTATGAAATTCTAGCAGACAGTGTTTGCTGCTCACAACTTGTTCACACAAACTGAGTCTAGAAAGACAAAAAAATTCTGGAAAAGGTGTTCATTGAAGTCACTGCACTTAAACGCGATTCTTGCATACAGTATGTGGCCTTTTCTACAACCAGTATTGAAATATGAAGGGACATTTTAAATATTGTAATTTGAAAATTTCCAATGTGATGTTTTTATGAATTACATCTCTTACATCCTGATGAAGTCTTTTCCATTAACCATGTTAACGTAAAATAAACTTATCATATATGTAGGACACAAATCTATGGTGGGTTTCAAATCTATGGAAGATTCCAAATCTATGGCAAATGTGACGTCATGCCATACCAAATCTATGGCAGATGATATACAATCCTAATCTATGGCAAGTTTTGCAAGTCCCTATTCTATGGTGGATTTTTGTTAAACTTTGGCAAATTTTGTGCAAATGAAAAACAATGCAGTGCATTTACGAACAATGACTTTTCTTAAACAAGTTGAAATGTACGAAAACAGGACCATAACTATAAACATTTGTGAAAGAAGGTTCATTCTGGCTATTCCTACATTTTGAATTTTATAGGTAAAATAGTAAAATTTTATGTAGCAGTTCCATGATGGTCAAACAAATCGTGATGGCAACCATACAATTTCGTAAATGGTGAATTTATATACCTTATTGATTGAAATAATGTGCCTCTTAAATAATAGACATTTTATAATCTGTGCATGGTACCTTTTATCCCATTTATTAAACAAACAAGAACGCATTTTTTTAAAAATAATAAAATGATAAATTAAGTTTATATTTTCAAATAAAATTTATTTCATAATTAAAACATTTTTTTTTATTTGATGACGATTAAAATCAAATTTGTATCCGGTAATGTTATCTTTCACTTTATGATATTTGCCTGCAGTTGACAGTTAAATATTTTATATAACCCCTTTTCTCAAATATCCGGTACTGAGAACAGCTGTGCCCTTATTCATCGCGGGCTTCGGCCAGTACAGCACATTGTGTCCCTCTTTCGGATTATAGCTAGCTCGCGTCTTACTTTAAACCATCCGCAAACTGTTGCCGAGGGAAATACCTTCATCTGGAATGGTGTTAACATGTATGGGTTTCGCCATTGTTAGCGGCGGCGACGATGTTATAAGAAGAAAAAGGAGATGCTTTATTTCCATAAAATGGGCTCACACGGAGCATAATATAATATCATTATAATATTATTATTTTACAAATATTATAAACAATAACCAGGCTCAAGCTATCAGCCACTCGCTAGCAGCCACTACGCTAGCAGCCAGTTTTCGGATATGTATATGAACCCAGAAGTTGCATAAGATTCAAACGTACTCAAAATGTTTTTATTGATATATAACCAATATATAATCAGTGTTTAATATATAATAAAGCAGTCGGAGAACTATTCGATGAATTAAAAAATATCTAGTGTTGTTCATTAATTTAAGAAAATAGTAATCGATGTCAATATACCAAACAGCGTGCTCCCCGCTTTTGATTTTAATAGTCAACAGTTTTGAGTGTACATAGAATCGTAAATATGTAATAAAATTATTAAAATGCTTACAAAATTGCTTGTAACAGGGAATTGACATTGAAATCATAAATTAATTTTGTGATATTGTGTCAAATAGCTTTCCATATTCTCGGCATCCTGTCAAATAGTTCCTGAAAAGTTATTATTGTCCTGCATGACAAAAAAAAAGAAAGTTGCACTCGTGCATTAATACTTTTTTAAGCAGACAAATATCTTTTAACGAAACATTCTATTTCTGAAGCAGTTGATATCGGTTACTTTTAATTATACAAAAGGTTTATGTTTTGTACACAAAATTTGGTGGGCAAGGAAATAATTTATTATCCATTTCCGTAAGGGTGGGGTAGGGTGTCCGACCCAACTTTGGACAAAATTTAAAAAAAAATTAAGCCGAATATCACTCTGGATTATTTCTCAGGTAGACCTTAGCTATTCAGCTTCACATTGCACCTAGTGGCGAAAAAAGCATTGCCGTAGAACATTTTTTATTAACATATCCGTAAGGGTGGGGTAGGGTGTCTGACCCCATCTTTGGACCGATTTAGAAAAAAACTTAGCCGAACAACACCCGGATTTTTTATCAAGTAGACCTTCAAGTAGACCTTAGCTATTCAGCTTCACATTGCACCTGGTGGCGAAAAAAGTATTGCCGTAGAACATTTTAAAATAACATTTCCGTAAGGGTGGGGTAGGGTGTCCGACCACAACTTTGGTCCGAATTTAAATAAAAAACGAAGATGAAAAACACCCTGGACTTTTTCTCAAGTAGACCTTAGCTATTCAGCTTCACATTGCACCTTGTGGCGAAAAAAGTGTTGCCGTAGAACATTTTTTATTAAACATTTCCGTAAGGGTGGGGTATGATGTCCGACCCCAACTTTGAACCGAATTTAATAAAAACTAAGACGAACAACACCCTTGATTTTTTCTCAAGTAGACCTTACCTATTCAGCTTCACATTGCACCTAGTGGCGAAAAAAGTATTGCCGTAGAACATTTTTTTATTAACATTACCGTAAGGGTGGGGTAGAGTGTACGACCCCAATTTTGGACCGTATTTAAAAAACAAAAAACCGAACAACACCCTGGATTTTTTCTCAAGTAGACCTTAGCTATTCAGCTTCACATTGCACCTAGAGGCGAAAAAAGTTTGCCGTAGAACATTTTTTATTACCATTTCCGTAAGGGTGGGTTAGGGTGTCCGACCCCAACTTTGGACCGAATTTAAAAAAAAAACTAAGCCGAACAACACCCTGGATTTTTTCTAAAGTAGACCTTAGCTATTCAGCTTCACATTGCACCTTGTGGCGAAAAAAGTTTTGCCGTAGAACATTTTTTATGAACATTTCCATAAGGGTGGGGAAGAGTGTCCAACCACAACTTTGGAACAAATTTAAAAAAAAAAAAAACTAAGCCGAACAACACCTTGGATTTTTTCTCAAGTAGACCTTAGCTATTCAGTTTCACATTGCACCTAGTTGCGAAAAACGTATTGCCGTAGAACATTTTTATTAACATTTCTGTAAGGGTGGGGTAGGGTGTCCGACCCCAAATTTGGACCAAATTTAGAAAAAAAACTAAGCCGAACAACACCCGGGATTTTTTCAAAGTAGACCTTAGCTATTCAGCTTCACAATGCACCTGGTGGCGAAAATAGTATTGCCGTAGAACATTTTAAAATAACATTTCCGTAAGGGTGGGGTAGGGTGTCCGACTCCAACTTTGGACCGAATTTAAATAAAAAACGAATCCGAAAAACACCCTGGATTTTTTCTCAAGTAGACCTTAGCTATTCAGATTCACATTGCACCTAGTGGCGAGAAAACTATTGCCGTAGAACATTTTTTATTAACATTTCCGCAAGGGTGGATAAGGTGTCCGACCCCAACTCTGGACCGAATTTAGAATAAAACGAAGCCGAACAACACCCTGGATTTTTTCTCAAGTAGACCTTAGCTATTCAGATTCACATTGCACCTAGTGGCGAAAAAAGTATTGCCGTAGAACATTTTTTATAAACATTTCCGTAAGGGTGGGGTAGGATGTCCGACCCCAAGTTTGGACCGAATTAAAAAAAAACTAAGCCGAAAACACCCTGGATTTTTTCTCAAGTAGACCTTAGCTATTCAGTTTCACATTGCACCTAGTTGCGAAAAAAGTATTGCCGTAGAACATTTTTTACTAACATTTCCGTAAGGGTGGGGTAGGGTGTCCGACCCCAACTTTGGACAGAATTTAGAAAAAAACTTAGCCGAACAACACCCGGGATTTTTTATCAAGTAGACCTTCAAGTAGACCTTAGCTATTCAGCTTCACATTGCACCTGGTGGCGAAAAAAGTATTGCCGTAGAACATTTTAATAATAAACATTTCCGTAAGGGTGGGGTAGGGTGTCCGACCACAACCTTGGTCCGAATTTAAATAAAAAACGAAGATGAAAAACACCCTGGATTTTTTCTCAAGTAGACCTTAGCTATTCAGATTCACATTGCACCTAGTGGCGAGAAAAAACTATTGCCGTAGAACATTTTTTATTAACATTTCCGCAAGGGTGGGATAGGGTGTCCGACCCCAACTTTGGACCAATTTAGAATAAAACGAAGCCGAACAACACCCTGATTTTTCTCAAGTAGACCTTAGTTATTCAGTTCACATTGCACCTAGTGGCGAAAAAAGTATTGCCGTAGAATATTTTTTATTAACATTTCCGTAAGGGTGGGTAGGATGTCCGACCCCAACTTTGGACGGAATTAAAAAAAAACTGAGACGAACAACACCCTTGATTTTTTCTCAAGTAGACCTTAGCTATTCAGCTTCACATTGCACCTAGTTGCGAAACAAGTATTCCGTAGAACATTTTTTATTAACATTTCCGTAAGGATGGGGTAGAGTGTCCGACCCCAACTTTGGACCGAATTTAAAAAAAGCTAAGCCGAACAACCTCCTGATTTTTTCTCAAGTAGACCTTAGCTATTCAGCTTCACATTGCACCTGGTGGCGAAAAAAGTATTGCCGTACAACATTTTAAAATAACATTTCCGTAAGGGTGGGGTAGGGTGTCTGACTCCAACTTTGGCCCGAATTTAAACAAAAAACGAAGCCGAACAACAACCTAGATTTTTTCTCAAGTAGACCTTAGCTATTCAGATTCACATTGCACCTAGTGGCGAGAAAACTCTTGCCGTAGAACAATTTTATTAACATTTTTGTAAGGGTTGGGTTGGGTGTCCGATCCCACTTTGGACCAAATTTAAATAAAACGAAGCCGAACAAGACCCTGGATATTTTTCTCAAGTAGACCTTAGCTATTCAGATTCACATTGCACCTTGTGGCGAAAAAAGTATTGCCGTAGAACATTTTTTATAAACATTTCCGTAAGGATGGGGTAGGGTGTCCGACCCCAACTTTGGACCGAATAAAAAAAAATAAGCCGAACAACACCCTTGATTTTTTCTCAAGTAGACCTTAGCTATTCAGCTACACATTGCACCTTGAGGCGAAAAAGTTTGCCGTAGGAATATTTTATTAACATTTCCGTAAGGGTTTGGTAGGGTGTCCGATCCCAACTTTGGACCGAATTAAAAAAAAATGAAGCCGAACAACACCCTGGATTTTTTCTCAAGTAGACCTTAGCTAACAATTCACATTGCACTAGTGGCGAAAAAGTATTGCCGTAGAACATTTTTTTATTAACATTTCCGTAAGGGTGGGTAGGTGTCCGACCCCAAGTTTGGACCGAATTTAAAAAAAAACTAAGCCAACAACACCCTGGATTTTTTCACAAGTAGACCTAGCTATCAGCTTCACATTGCACCTAGTGCGAAAAAAGTATTGCCGTAGGACTTTTTAACTAACATTTCCGTAAGGTGTGGGTAGGGTGTCCGACCCCAACTTTGGACAAATTAAAAAAAACTAGCCGAACAAACACCCGGATTTTTTTCGAGTAGACCTTCAAGTAGACCTTAGCTATTCAGCTTCACATTGCACCTGGTGGCGAAAAAAGTATTGCCGTAGAACATTTTTAAAATAACATTTCCGTAAGGGTGGGGTAGGGTGTCCGACCACAACCTTGGTCCGAATTTAAATAAAAAACGAAGATGAAAAACACCCTGGATTTTTTCTCAAGTAGACCTTAGCTATTCAGATTCACATTGCACCTAGTGGCGAAAAAACTATTGCCGTAGAACATTTTTTATTAACATTTCCGCAAGGGTGGGAGTATGGGTGTCCGACCCCAACTTTGACCAAATTTAGAATAAAAACGAAGCGAACAACACCCTGATTTTTTCTCAAGTAGACCTTATTATTCAGATTCACATTGCACCTAGTGGCGAAAAAAGTATTGCCGTAGAATATTTTTTTATTAACATTTCCGTAAGGGTGGGGTAGGATGTACCGACCCCAATTTTGGACGATTAAAAAAAAACTGAGACGAACAACACCCTGGATTTTTTCTCAAGTAGACCTTATGCTATTCAGCTTCACATTGCACCTAGTTGCGAAACAAGTATTCCGTAGAACATTTTTTATTACCATTTCCGTAAGGATGGGGTTAGAGTGTCCGACCCCAACTTTGGACCGAATTTAGAAAAAAACTAAGCCGAACAACACTCCTTGATTTTTTCTCAAGTAGACCTTAGCTATTCAGCTTCACATTGCACCTGGTGGCGAAAAAAGTATTGCCGTACAACATTTTAAAATAACATTTCCGTAAGGGTGGGGTAGGGTGTCTGACTCCAACTTTGGACCGAATTTAAAACAAAAAAACGAAGCCGAACAACAACCTAGATTTTTTTCTCAAGTAGACCTTAGCTATTCAGATTCACATTGCACCTAGTGCGCAGAAAAACTCTTGCCGTAGAACAATTTTATTAACATTTTTGTAAGGGTGGGTTGGGTGTCCGATCCCAACTTTGGACCAAATTTAGAATAAAAGAAGCCGAAAAGACCCTGGATTTTTCTCAAGTAGACCTTAGCTATTCAGATTCACAATGCACCTTGTGGCGAAAAAAGTATTGCCGTAGAACATTTTTTTAAAACATTTCCGTAAGGATGGGGTAGGGTGTCCGACCCAACTTTGGACCGAATAAAAAAAAAATAGCCGAACAACACCCTTGATTTTTTCTCAAGTAGACCTTAGCTATTCAGCTACACATTGCACCTTGAGGCGAAAAAGGGTTTGCCGTAGGGAATATTTTATTAACATTTCCGTAAGGGTTTGGTAGGGTGTCCGATCCCAACTTTGGACCGAATTAAAAAAAAAATGAAGCCGAACAACACCCTGGATTTTGTCTCAAGTAGACCTTAGCTAAACAACTTCACATTGCAACTAGTGGCGAAAAAGTTATTGCCGTAGAACTTTTTTTATTAACATTTCCGTAAGGGTGGTGTAGGGTGTCCGACCCCAACTTTGGACCAAATTTAAAAAAAAACCTAAGCCAAACAACACCCTGGATTTTTTCACAAGTAGACCTCAGCTACTCAGCTTCACATTGCACCTAGTGGCGAAAAAAGTATTGCCGTAGGGACTTTTTAATTACCATTTCCGTAAGGTTGGGGTAGGGTGTCCGACCCCAACTTTGGACCAAATTAAAAAAACAATCTAAGCCGAACAAAACCCTGGATTTTTTCTCGATTAGACTTCAGCTACCCAGCTTCACTTTGCACCTAGTGGCGAAAAAAGCATTGCCGTAGGAAATCTATAATTAGCATTTCTGTAACGATCTAGTTAAATGTATATATGAATCCTATTTGAGGTACCACAAGGGGCACCTGTTGCTTCTGATCCAACTAAATGGGTTTCATTAATTTATAAAATTGCAACAGTTCTCAATATAGAACCTGATTCTTCAGAGGCTTGAAATCAGGAACGCCCCTCTTTTTTTTCGGCAAGATTAAAACCTGACAAGAATGATACAAAATCAGCAATTAAAATTTGATTAGGAGATAAAATTACTGGTATTGACATGATAAAAGAACAGGAAGCTATCTCTGGTAATTTGAAAATCAGTGTTGTTTGTGGCATCGATGATACGGCTTTCATGATTAGTAAAGATAACTTGAATGCTATAGTCCTCCTACGTTAAATGACAATATTGAGGAAAGGCTAGCTGTTGGTCATAAAGGCAATTGTATTAGGAGGTAGACCTAGGATAAGGGAAATAACTCTCAAAATCAGCAGTACGTTTGTGTCAACCATTTTCAAAGATATATTCTAAGCTTCTATGCTACATAGATTATTTTCAATCTGTTTCAGGTAAATGCTTAAAATACATTGATGAACTTGACTTTTACAAACGCTTAACTGATCTAAAGAGTTATCTCCCTGAACCAAGGTCTACCACCTTAAATCTAAAGTTAATATTCCACCCTTTCACAGAAAATAAGATAATAATTTTCGTCGTATGGACAACTCTGCCAGGGCACTTTTTGTAGCAGTTTCTTTTTTTTTGATGAGGCAGCTTGTGAAGATGATAGGATTGAAGGACGAAAAGCATTAATCAATTGCTTTAGACGTACAACCGTTTTTTGCAGTCAATTTTGTGCTGTACAATACTTAGACTCAGTCCCCGAGGGTATCATCGGCTCAGTAGTCAGTACTTCGGTACAGTACTGACATGATTTATAACAAACCTTTTTAAAATTGTCTGTTTATAAATTTTGAAATTATAAAGAAACTAAGGTTTCAAGACAACTCCCTCATGCAAAGTTAATCTTAGATGAATTTGGCTATTTGTTTTACGTATTTTTGTCATATACTTCTACAATTGTTTCAGTACTTATACACTGTTATACATCCCTCGGATTTC
The DNA here is from genome assembly GCA_019925275.1 of Mytilus edulis. NCBI lineage: Eukaryota > Metazoa > Mollusca > Bivalvia > Mytilida > Mytilidae > Mytilus > Mytilus edulis. The sequence continues at coordinate 27,114,135 of CM034354.1, forward strand.
AAATGTTAGGCTTTGAGCGTTCCTCATGAAGATATATCCAGAAAAGGGATTCGGACGCATGAAATTATAAAACGTGTTGTTTTCATTTTTCAAACACAGTACATACATCATTAGAGAAATTACAGGATGTTAGATAAACCCAGAATGTTTATAATAATTCTGGTAGTTATACCAAGAACTTTAACCAGTCTAGAGATGACATCACTCTTATTAATGACTTTAACAGAAAGAGGAAAAAAAGACTATTTGACAATATTGATCATGGAGCTAATAAGTTGCAAGAAGAAGCACTTATTCACAAGATAATTGTCGTTGTTGAAATTTCTCAAGGAAATGAAAGTTTTTTGGAAAGCAGTTGGGAGCCCAAAAGGTTTCCCAAATTCAAGAAAGTAAGTTCAAACCTTATACACACTGTAAATATAAGTCCCGAGGTAAGGACACGTTTGCTAATGTGTCACAGGAAGTGGACACAGATAACATGAGATAAATGGGTTTTATAAACTTTACTAGGTGGACTAAAACTCGAGTTTATGAATCATCCATGTTTAAACATAAAAGAGACAAGTGTTCTAAGATATGGTACTCACGAGTCGGTTATTTTAAAATAATTTTTATCAGAAAAATGTTATAGACATGTGTCTGTTGGGTAAGACAACTTGGGTTATTACAGCACAGTTTCCGTAGTTTCGAAACGACAAGAACGTCGGCCACAGCTTGTCAATCTTAAACCACTAAACCAATTAGTAGTGCCTTGTAAATCAAATTGGTTTTGTACTCCGTCTAGTTAAAAATTTTGGATTTCTGGTGAATGAAAAAAGTCAATCTTAATACCAATTTAACATATAAAATACTCGAGAGTCCTTTTGACGCTAGAGAAAAGGATAGTTACACCAACATATACAGGATTTCAAAGTATTTTGGAAATAATACATGCATTAGTAAACAGTCAACAGATTCAAACAGAATTAATGTAAAACTTACTAGATCTGATGGCTTTATGCATTTACCTAATACCCAGAGGCAGATTACACATGATGCCAATCCAACTTTATTTGTTAGCACTATGGAGGCCAAACAATAGCCATTGAATCAGTTCATTTCTGTACGGATGAGATTGACAGTACATTTACAATGGGTGACAAATCGGAAAAATATTTTCAAATGAATGCCTTTACATGAACCGACAATTCAGTTGACTTTGATTAATGCAAATGCTTGGGTGATCCGATTTTAATAGAAACAACAGGCTCTTAAAACTTCTCAGATTGTTGACCCACATTGATGACGACTAACCGGAATATTTCTATAAGATCTTCAATGGTAAAGTTACGTTTTCGAACAAGTTGATCTATGTTGAAGAACGTTATATGAAACATGGCCTAAAAGTTCATCATATTTGATAATGTAAAGCATTCAAAGTGACATGGATATGTTGTAATCGATAGTGATAAAACGCGGATATATAGTTATGGGTTAGGACATTACTTTTATCAGTTTACTGAAAGATAGCGATGATGTTTCTAGGCTTCTACCGTTCACTCAGGTAGAAAATCTCCAAGTGAATTCTCTTCTGTGGAACATATATGGAATGCATCAGAATCTCGTCCGAGTTTGCGTCCGTGGTTTAAAGTAATGGCAAGTTAAAAAAATCTTTTAGTTGATGGCGTTGTGGTAATGTAATAATGACTAGCTGATAAACCAGTGTTATCAGCCTCGGAATCAGAAGGGAATATTTACACCACAATTGGTTGAGACCTCACGGTTTGCTAAAGTTGTTGGGATACAACAACCCCACTCTATTAGCAGCTACACTTGTATCATTGAGGTATTCAATCTGCTGACCGTGCAATTAATAACCGATGTATCTAAAGAGGTAAATGTTACTATAGTGGACAAGGAATACAAGATTTGCATTTGGGTCGCCGTTTTTCATAAGTCTTAGCATCAAAAGACAACTCTCAGACGGATTGAAAACATATATTGAGTTTCGATGTTGATTCTTATTTCAGCATCTGAACTATTTACAGATGCTTCAGTTTGCGATTCGTATTCATGGACTTGATACTTTCATCAACAGACAAACCTTCTATGATACCAAGTAAATGATTCATTCATTTATAGCGATTGACGTAGTCGTGAATAGTTGTAATACCACTGCCTGAGATTATAGTGTTCAATGTTTTGCTTTTAGGTGAGACGTTGTCTTTATGAACTACATTATTCACAGTTTTCTCCTTTTTCAAAACCTTTGAGAGCTGCATTAATGGAGGCAATCATAGCTTTTCTCCCCAATGTCTTTGTGGTAGAAGAGGTAAACATGCATCCGTCTATATCAGTAATAAGTGTCAAACAGACAAATACAACTAACCATGTAAATTACACGTGTACCCTTCTTTATTCAAAACATATATTTCATAGAAGATTGAAATGATCTGTTTCTATTCCTAATTGTTGATTAAACCATTCGTATTCATGGTGTCGACGATGGCTACGATCTCATTGCGTAAACCACTGTTCCACGCTTAACGAGAAAAAACACGCATCTCTGATTGATCTAAGAGTTGATCAAATTCTGAGGATGGATATATGAGTTGTTGGAGTCCATTATCATATTTATCTATGGTTGTAGGTACTTGAGACGATAGTGTTCCATTTCTACTCTTACTAGCTTCAGGAGTTCTGGAATAGAATGGGTTTCCGTGGTAAATGACAGCGGTGTTATAGATCTCACCATAGTGCTCCAAATCAACAGGTTCACAATCCATGGGTTGCTTCATCATCTCGAGGTCCCATAAACCAGGGTTTCCTTTACAGCATACTCCATTTAAACAGAAAACATCTTCATCGATCATGACCTGTGGATACCTGATACGAAAGGCGTTCTATCTCCGTTCATTTGTTGAAACATCCAAAAGCACTGAAATTATTGAACTGTTCTTTTCTGTTTTTATAGAACATATGTTGCCATTGTTTGTAGAATTCAGAATACTAGTACACTCTTGTAAGCTGTCACCAACTTTTGCATTTTGGGATACGTTTCTTCGTTCGGTTGAGATATTGTTAAAGAACATTAGGTCTGAACGGAATGGGTTGAGGCTTTTACATTTTCAAACAGTAGCTACACTGTTGTCATACTTTTTCATTACCAATTGGGCTATCTACTAGGTGGTCACTAGCCTACATAATGGATATGTTGAATCTGCCTTTAACGGTCAAATCCGTCTTTTATTGAGGTGAGTTTTCAATCAGACAAACACCCGAAGCCTTTCATGGTATCTGGAGTGATATGGCTACAGAGAAAACTATTATTAAAGATTCCAAGGTTGTAGCGGCATCATAGGACTGAAAAGGACAAACCCGTTTTGCTTCGACGGATGCTTACAAGACACATCCTTGCGCATTTTAGTTCAGAAATAAGAATAAAATCGGAAATGGCAACAGACGCAGAAACTGATCACGAAGAAAACAAGCCAACGCTAATGACACGAGACGAGAAGAATGTATCTGATTTGATATGGTAATATGTGCATTTACATATGACCGATCCAATTAAGTTGCCAATCATCCTAAATCATTGATAAATATTTCTAATGGAAAGCAAGCCTCCAAAGATGTTCATGACTCTCTTCTCAAATCTCTCGAACGAGGCAACCAGATGGTTAAATCATTTGCGGAGGCCTGATTTAATTAGTCTAAAACCCATGTCTTCTACAGTCCTATTTCGAGGTCTCCTCTAAAGACCTTCGATGATCTGGTATAGCTCTCGCTAATTTTCGAGACGATATGACTGTAGACAGGATCTTGACATATCCTATTGGTCCCATACCTTCAGCTCTGTTCCATGATGATGGTACCATGGGGAAGTGTTGTAAATCTGATATATTTCACTACCTTGAAGAGGAAGTTTGCTCTTCTTTAAATCTACCAATCTCACACAGATTTGATACGCAATGGTATCGGAATTATTTAATATATGTATGCAAAGAAATGTAGCACATTTTGGTGATATTTTACAAAGCTACCTCTAAATTCTGCTGACATGTTTTTACAATGCTTGAACGATCGCTACGAATTAAAGAATTCAATCAAAACTGCGGAAAGACTCTGTCATTCGGAGCTAAGAAGGTGTATCAAGTTAATGAAGGAAGAGCAATTCGAGATTGGAAAAAGTTTCTGTGTAATGCAGAAAAAATAAACATTCACTAAACATATAACTTGGTGAGTATTGCGAGCGTTATACTAGTATTGAATAGTCCCCTTTAGAGGAAGATGTAGTGCTGTTTCTCTCGGGTGTTTTTAATAATCTAGAGGTGGGGAAAAAGATTTCATGCAACAGCATGTCAAACTCTGTTGACTTATTCAGCACACAGGAAGAAGCAGACACTCGAATACTGTTGCATTTGTTGTATGCAAATGATACTGATGCGTAATTGCTCTGTGTTCACTATTTTCACAAACATTCAAATGCTGAGGAGTTGTGGTTTTAAACGGGATCCGTATCAAACTTAAAAGACGGAAGGCGGAATATCTTATCAGTCCATGGAATATGTCGGTTGTTTGGACCTTCAATCTGTTATTAACTACCAGCTTGACATGCCCTAGCAGGTTGCAAACCAATTCTTCTTTTTTCGGTCTAGATAAGAAAACCGTGTTTAAGCTTTTGCAGAGAGATGCAGAAAAATTCCGATCTCATTCGATAATGTTTTCAACAGCAGATCAGGAATCCGCCTTTAACAATGGACGTGCATTAGTCACATCATTATTTGATCCCAAGGAACGTTCAGGAATCTACACGACAATTTAAACAAGCTAAGAGTTGAAGTTGACACCATAAAGAATGCCAATCTTGTGAGAATCCCCCCATGTGAAAACTTGTTTTTACAGCACATCCTTCGTGCAATGCTTCAAATGCAAGTCTGAAAGAGCTCTCGTATTTCTAAATCAGGGTTCATACTTACCGAAGACTAGTACTCTGGTTGGCAAGAGAGTGAAACAGATTTCCTTTGAGGGTCCTTTGTCAGCAGATTTCCTTCAAGACCTCGTTTGTACGTGCAAGAGCAAAACAGCTTGCAATACAAATGAATACTATGAAGGGTCGGATGATTGTCGAAATCATGTAATCCATCGAGTAATATTGGAAAAAGACGACGATAAAAAAGATGACTGATGTCAGGTTTTAAAAAATTGGTATGCCCTTTGTTTGTAAAAATATCCCTACAACCAACCATATTTAGGTTCCAATCTAATAAAGCCCCAAAAGTTCATAGAGCTAGAATATTCACAGAAGCTTCAGTCCTTCATTTAACTCGTTTGATTTAATTGTCTTGTGCAAAAAAAATGAAAACAACACGTTTAATGATTTCTTGCGTCCGAAGCGCTTTTCTGGATTTACCTTCATCAGGAACGCTCAAAGCCAAACATTTGAAATCCGAAGATGTATAAGTACCGAAACCGTTGAAGAGCTATATCTCAAAACTACCTAAAATAAATAGCCAAATTCATCTAAAGCCAACTTTGCATGAGGGAGTTGAAACCTTAGTTTCTTAATAATTTTAAATTTATAAACGGACAATTTTAGAAAAGTTTGTTAAATCATGTCATTACCGAAGTACTGACTACTGAGCTGATGATACCATCGGGGACTGCACATAAATATACATCAAAGCAAAAATCAAATTGATTTCGATTTTTTTTTTTAAATCGTTAAAATTACGAAATATATCTTCAGAAGTACATGTCTTGTAAAAAAAATGAATTTAGGGTCGGTTGTTGTTGCGTCTTGTATTTTCGTATTGTTATAAGTCTGAATTCCCCTTAAAATGGACATTTGGTGCTATTATTATTTTCAACTTTAGTCGAAAATAAAGTTTCAGTTTAATTCATTATTGATTTCTTGTTTAGTAACAATTCAGGTATTATTTGCTCACTTTTTATAACTTCTTGTGAAATAAATGAACACTAGTAAATAATGGCTGAGTTTTTTTTTTAAATTTGGTCCAAAGTTGGGGTTTGACACCCTACCCCACCCTTACGGAAATGTGAATAAAAAAATCCCTACGACAAGACTTTTTCGCGACAAGGTGCAAAGTGAAGCTGAGTAGCTGAGGTCTACTTAAGAAAAATCCAAGTGTTGTTCGGCTTAGTTTTTTTAAATACGGTTTAAAGTTGGGACGGACACCCATCCCACCCTTACGGAAATGTGAATAAAACATTCCCTACGGCAATACTTTTTTCGCCACTAGGTGCAAAGTGAAGCTGAATAGCTGAGGTCTACTTGAGAAACAATCCAGGGTGTTGTTCGCTTAGTTTTTTTTTAATTGGTCCAAAGTTGGGCACGGACACCCACCCACCCTTACGGAAATTTGAATAAAAGATTCCCTACGGCAATACTTTTTTCGCCACTAGGTTCAAAGTGAAGCTGAGTAGCTAAGGTCTACTTGATAAAAAATCCAAAGTGTGTTTCGGCTTAGTTTTTTTTTAATTTGGTCCAAAGTTGGGACGGACACCCACACCACCCTTACGGAAATGTAAATAAAACATTCCCTACGGCAAGACTTTTTTCGCCACTAGGTGCAATGTGAAGCTGAATAGCTAAGGTCTACTATAGAAAAAATCCAGGGTGTTGTTCCGCTTAGTTTTTTTTAAATACGGTCCAAAGTTGGGGTCGGACACCCTACCCCAACCTTACGGAAATGTTAATTAAAAAGTCCCTACGGCATTACTTTTTTCGCCACTAGGTGCAAAGTGAAGCTGAGAAGCTGAGGTCTACTTGACAAAAATTCCAGGGTGTTGTTTGGCTGACTTTTTTTTTAAATTTGGTCCAAAGTTGGGGTCGGACACCCTACCCCATCCTTACGGAAATGTGAATAAAACATTCACTACGGCAATACTTTTTTCGCCACTAAGTGCAAAGTGAAGCTGTAAAGCTGAGGTCTACTTGAGAAAAAATCCAGGGTGTTGTTCGGCTTAGTTTTTTTTTTAAATTTGGTCCAAAGTTAGGATCGGACACCCTACCCCACCGTTACGGAAAGGTGAATAAAAAAGTCCCTACGGCAATACTTTTTTCGCCACTAGGTGCAAAGTGAAGCTGAGTAGCTGAGGTCTACTTGAGAAAAAATCCAGGGTGTTATTTTTTTGTCGAGCCTGCAACTTTTGTTGCAGAAAGCTCGACATAGGGATAGTGATCCGGCGGCGGCGGCGTAAGCTAACTTCTTAAAAGCTTTATATTTTAGAAGGTGGAAGACCTGGATGCTTCATACTTTGTATATATATGCCTCATGTTACGAAGTTTCCGTCAGTCACATGTCCAATGCCCTTTACCTCATTTTCATGGTTCAGTGACCACTTGAAAAAAAAGTTCAGATTTTTTGTAATGTTGAATTCTCTCTTATTATAAGTAATATGATAACTATATTTGGTATGTGCGTACCTTGCAAGGTCCTCATGCCCGTCAGACAGTTTTCACTTGACCTCGACCTCATTTCATGGATCAGTGAACAAGATTAAGTTTTGGTGGTCAAATCCATATCTCAGATACTATAAGCAATAGGGCTAGTATATTCGATGTATGGAAGGACTGTAAGGTGTACATGTCCAACTGGCAGGTGTCATCTGACCTTGACCTCATTTTCATGGTTCAGTGGTCAAAGTTAAGTTTTTTAGTTTTTGGTCTTTTAATCTAATATTAGATGCCAAAGGTAAACTATATTTGGTGTATGGAAATATTTTATGATCTATATGTCAGTCCCGCAGGTTTTATTTGACCATGACCTCAATTTCACGGTTCATTGCACAGTGTTAAGTTTTTGTGTTTTGGTCTATTTTTCTTAAACTATAAGTAATAGGTCAACTATATTTGTTGTATGGAAGCATTGTTAGCTGTACATGTCTGCCTGGCATGGTTCATCTGACCTTGACCTTATTTTCATGGTTCATTGGTCTGTGTTTAGCTATCTTGGTTAATATTAAGTTTATGTGACAGTTGTAATAAAGCTTTATACTTAGGACAATCAAGTAATATCAATGATTAGCAAAGAAGGCGAGACATTTCAGTGTGTGTACTCTTGTTTTTTTAAATTTGGTCCAAATTTGGGGTCGGACACCCTACCCCACCCTTACGGAAATGTGAATGAAACATTCACTACGCCAATACTTTTTTCGCCACTAGGTGCAAAGTGAAGCTGAGTAGCTGAGGTCTACTTGAGAAAAAATCCAGGGTGTTGTTCGGCTAAGTTTTTTTTAATTTGATCCAAAGTTGGGGTCGGACACCCTACCCCACCCTTACGGAAATGTGAATAAAACATTCACTACGCCAATACTTTGTTCGCCACTAGGTGCAAAGTGAAGCTGAGTAGCTGAGGTCTACTTGAGGAAAAATCAAGGTCGTTGTTAGGCTTACTTTTTCTTAAAATTTGGTCCAAAGTTGGGGTCGGACACCCTACCCCACCCTTACGGAAATGTTAATAAAAAATTCCCTACGGCAATACTTTTTTCGCCACTAGTTACAAAGTGAAGCTGAGGTCTACTTGAGAAAAAATCCAGGGTGTTGTTCGGCTTAGTTTTTTTTAAAAATTTGGTCCAAAGTTGGGGACGGACACCCTATCCCACCCTTACGGAAATGTGAATAACACATTCCGTACAGCAATACTTTTTTCGCCACTAGGTGCAAAGTGAAGCTGAGAAGCTGAGGTCTACTTCAGAAAAAATCAAAAGTGTTGTTCGGCTTAGTTTTTTTTTAAAACTTGGTCCAAAGTTGGGGACTGACACCCTACCCCACCCTTACGAAAATGTGAATAAAACATTCCGTACAGCAATACTTTTTTCGCCACTAGGTGCAAAGTGAAGCTGAATAGCTGAGGTCTACTTGAGAAAAAATCCAGGGTGTTGTTCGGCTTAGTTTTTTTTAAATTTGGTCCAAAGTGGGGGACGGACACCCACCCAACCCTTACGGAAGTTTGAATACAACATTCCCTACGGCAAGACTTTTTTCGCCACTAGATGCAAAGTGAAGCTGTAAAGCTGAGGTCTACTTGAGAAAAATTCCAGGGTGTTGTTCGGCTTAGTTTTTTTTTTTAAATTTGGTCCAAAGTTGAGATCGGACACCCTACCCCACCCTTATGGAAATGTTAATAAAAAATGTTCTACGGCAATACTTTTTTCGCCACTAGGTGCAATGTGAAGCTGAATAGCTAAGGTCTACTATAGAAAAAATCCAGGGTGTTGTTCGGCTTAGTTTTTTTTTAAATACGGTCCAAAGTTGGGGTCGGACACCCTACCGAAACCTTACGGAAATGTTAATTTAAAAGTCCCTCGGCAATTCTTTTTTCGCCACTAGGTGCAAAGTGAAGCTGAGAAGCTGAGTTCTACTTGACAAAAATTCCAGGGTGTTGTTTGGCTTATTTTTTTTTATAATTTGGTCCAAAGTTGGGGTCGGACACCCTACCCAATCCTTACGGAAATGTGAATAAAACATTCACTACGGCAATACTTTTTTCGCCACTAGGTGCAAAGTGAAGCTGAGTAGCTGAGGTCTACTTGAGAAAAAATCCAAAGTGTTGTTCGGCTAAGTTTTTTTTAAAAATTTGGTCCAAAGTTGGGGACGGACACCCTACCCCACCCTTACAAAAATGTGAATTAAACATTCCCTACGGCAATACTTTTTTCGCCACTAGGTGCAAAGTGAAGCTGAATAGCTGAGGTCTACTTGAGAAAAAATCCAGGGTGTTGTTCGGCTTCGTTTTATTCTAAATTCGGTCCAAAGTTGGGATCGGACACCCAACCCAACCCTTACAAAAATGTTAATACAAATTGTTCTACGGCAAGAGTTTTCTCGCCACTAGGTGCAATGTGAATCTGAATAGCTAATGTCTACTTGAGAAAAAATCCAGGTTGTAGTTCGGCTTCGTTTTTTGTTTAAATTCGGTCCAAAGTTGGAGTCGGACACCCTACCCCACCCTTACGGAAATGTTATTTTAAAATGTTCTACGGCAATACTTTTTTCGCCACCAGGTGCAATGTGAAGCTGAATAGCTAAGGTCTACTATAGAAAAAATCCAGGGTGTTGTTCGGCTTAGTTTTTTTTTTTAAATACGGTCCAAAGTTGGGGTCGGACACCCTACCGAAACCTTACGGAAATGTTAATTTGAAAGTCCCTACGGCAATACTTATTTCGCCACTAGGTGCAAAGTGAAGTTGAGAAGCTGAGGTCTACTTGACAAAAATTCCAGGGTGTTGTCTGGTTTATTTTTTTTTTAAATTTGGTCCAAAGTTTGGGTCGGACACCCTACCCAATCCTTACGGAAATGTGAATAAAACATTCACTACGGCAATACTTTTTTCGCCACTGGGTGCAAAGTGAAGCTGAGTAGCTGAGGTCTACTTGAGAAAAAATCCAAAGTGTTGTTCGGCTAATTTTTTTTTTTAAATTTGGTCCAAAGTTGGGGACGGACACCCTACCCCACCCTTACGAAAATGTGAATTTAACATTCCCTACGGCAATACTTTTTTCGCCACTAGGTGCAAAGTGAAGCTGAATAGCTGAGGTCTACTTGAGAAAAAATCCAGGGTGTTGTTCGGCTTAGTTTTTTTTTAATTTGGTCCAAAGTTGGGGTAGGACACCCACCCCACCCTTACGGAAATTTGAATAAAACTTTCCATACGGCAATACTATTTTCGCCACTAGATGCAAAATGAAGCTGAGTAGCTGAGGTCTACTTGAGAAAAATTCCAGGGTGTTGTTCGGCTTAGTTTTTTTTTTAAATTTGGTCCAAAGTTGGGATCGGACACCCTACCCCGACCTTACGGAAATGTTAATAAAAAATGTTCTACGGCAATACTTTTTTCGCCACTAGGTGCAATGTGAAGCTAAATAGCTAAGGTCTACTACAGAAAAAATCCAGGGTGTTGTTCGGCTTAGTTTTTTTTAAAATACGGTCCAAAGTTGGGGTCGGACACCCTACCCCAACCTTACGGAAATGTTAATAAAAAAGTCCCTACGGCAATACTTTTTTCGCCACTAGGTGCAAAGTAAAGCTGAGAGCTGAGGTCTACTTGAGAAAAATCCAGGGTGTTATTTTTTTGTCGAGCCTGCAACTTTTGTTGCAGAAAGCTCGACATAGGGATAGTGATCCGGTGGCGGCGGCGTAAGCTAACTTCTTAAAAGCTTTATATTTTAGAAGGTGGAAGACCTGGATGCTTCATACTTTGTATATAGATGCCTCATGTTACAAAGTTTCGGTCAGTCACATGTCTAATGCCCTTTACCTCATTTTCATGGTTCATTGGTCTGTGTTTAGCTATCTTGGTTAATGTTAAGTTTATGTGACAGTTGTAATAAAGCTTTATACTTAGAACAATCAACATAATATCAATGATTAGCAAAGAAGGCGAGACATTTCAGTGTGTGTACTCTTGTTTTTTTAAATTTGGTCCAAATTTGGGGTCGGACACCCTACCCCACCCTTACGGAAATGTGAATGAAACATTCACTACGCCAATACTTTTTTCGCCACTAGGTGCAAAGTGAAGCTGAGTAGCTGAGGTCTACTTGAGAAAAAATCAAGGGTGTTGTTCGGCTTAAGTTTTTTTTTTAATTTGGTCCAAAGTTGGGGCGGACACCCTACCCCACCCTTACGGAAATGTGAATAAAACATTCACTACGTCAATACTTTTTCGCCACTAGGTGCAAAGTGAAGCTGAGTAGCTGAGGTCTACTTGAGAAAAAATCAAGGGTGTTTTTCGGCTTACTTTTTCTTAAAATTTGGTCCAAAGTTGCGGTCGGACACCCTACCCCACCTTTACGGAAATGTTAATAAAAAATTCCCTACGGCAATACTTTTTTCGCCACTAGGTGCAAAATGAAGCTGAGGTCTACTTGAGAAAAAATCCAGGGTGTTGTTCGGCTTAGTTTTTTTTTTTAAACTTGGTCCAAAGTTGGGGACGGACACCCTACCCCACCCTTACGGAAATGTGAAAAACACATTCCGTACAGCAATACTTTTTTCGCCACTAGGTGCAAAGTGAAGCTGAGGTCTACTTGAGAAAAAATTCAGGGTGTTGTTTGGCTTAGTTTTTTTTTTAATTTGGTCCAAAGTTGGGGACGGACACCCTACCCCACTCTTACGGAAATGTAAATAAAAAATTCCTTACGGCAATACTTTTTCGCTACTAGGTGCAAAGTGAAGCTGAGTAGCTGAGGTCTACTTGAGAAAAAATCCAGGGTGTTATTCGCCTTAGTTTTTTTTTAAAATTTGGTCCAAAGTTGGGGACGGACACCCTACCCCACCCTTACGGAAATGTTAATTAAAAAGTCCCTACGACAATACTTTTTTCGCCACTAGGTGCAACGTGAAGCTGAGTAGCTAAGGTCTACTTGAGAAAACATCCAGGGTGTTGGTCTCGGCTTATTTTTCTTTAAAATTCGGTCCAAAGTTGGGATCGAACACCCTACCCCACCCTTACGGAAATGTGAATAAAACATTCACTACGCCAATACTTTTTTCGCCGCTAGGTGCAAAGTGAAGCTGAGTAGCTGAGGTCTACTTGAGGAAAAATCCAGGATGTTGTTCGGCTTACTTTTTCTTAAAATTTGGTCTAAAGTTGGGGTCGGACACCCTACCCCACCCTTACGGAAATGTTAATAAAAAATTCACTAACAATACTTTTTTCGCCACTAGGTGCAAAGTGAAGCTGAGGTCTACTTGAGAAAAAATCCAGGGTGTTGTTCGGCTTAGTTTTTTTTTTTTAAATTTGATCCAAAGTTGGGGACGGACACCCTACCCCACCCTTACGGAAATGTGAATAACACATTCCGTACAGCAATACCTTTTTCGCCACTAGGTGCAAAGTGAAGCTGAGTAGATGAGGTCTACTTGAGAAAAAATTCAGGGTGTTGTTCAGCTTAGTTTTTTTTTTAAATTGGTCCAAATAGTTAATAAAAAAATTCCCTACGGCAATACTTTTTTCGCCACTAGGTGCAAAGTGAAGCTGAGAAGCTGAGGTCTACTTGACCAAAATTCCAGGGTGTTGTTTGGCTTATTTTAAAAAAATTTGGTCCAAAGTTGGGGTCGGACACCCTACCCCATCCTTACGGAAATGTGAATAAAACATTCACTACGGCAATACTTTTTTCGCCACTAGGTGCAAAGTGAAGCTGTAAAGCTGAGGTCTACTTGAGAAAAAATCCAGGGTGTTGTTCGGCTTAGTTTTTTTTAAAATTTGGTCCAAAGTTGGGATCGGACACCCTACCCCACCCTTACGGAAATGTTAATAAAAAATGTTCTACGGCAATACTTTTTTCGCCACTAGGTGCAATGTGAAGCTGAATAGCTAAGGTCTACTATAGAAAAAATCCAGGATGTTGTTCGGCTTAGTTTGTTTTTAGATATGGTCCGAAGTTGGGGTCGGACACCCTACCCCAACCTTACGGAAATGTTAATTTAAAAGTCCCTACGGCAATACTTTTTTCGTCACTAGGTGCAAAGTGATGCTGAGAAGCTGAGGTCTACATGAGAAAAAATCCAGGTAGTTGTTCGGCTTAGTTTTTTTTTTAAATTTGGTCCAAAGTTGGGATAGGACACCCTATCCCAATCTTACGGAAATGTGAATAAAACATTCACTACGACAATACTTTTTTCGCCACTAGGTGCAAAGTGAAGCTGTGAAGCTGAGGTCTACTTGAGAAAAAGTGCAGGGTGTTGTTCGGCTTAGTTTTTTTTTAAATTTGGTCCAAAGTTGGGGACGGACACCCTACCCAAACCTTACGGAAATGTGAATAAAACATTCCCTACGGCAATTCTTTATTCGCGACTAGGTGCAAAGTGAAGCTGAGTAGCTGAGGTCTACTTGAGAAAAAATCCAGGGTGTTATATTTTTTTGTCGAGCCTGCAACTTTTGTTGCAGAAAGCTCGACATAGGGATAGTGATCCGGCGGCGGCGGCGTAAGCTAACTTCTTAAAAGCTTTATATTTTAGAAGGTGGAAGACCTGGATGCTTCATACTTTGCATATGGATGCCTCGTGTTACGAAGTTTCCGTCAGTCACATGTCCAATGCCCTTTACCTCATTTTCATGGTTCAGTGACCATTTGAAAAAAAAGTTTAGATTTTTTGTAATGTTGAATTCTCTTATTATAAGTAATAGGATAACTATATTTGGTATGTGCGTACCTTGCAAGGTCCTAATGCCCGTCAGACAGTTTTCACTTGACCTCGACCTCATTTCATGGATCAGTGAGCAAGGTTAAGTTTTGGTGGTCAAGTCCATATCTCAGATACTATAAGCAATAGGGCTAGTATATTCGATTTATGGAAGGACTGTAAGGTGTACATGTCCAACTGGCAGGTGTCATCTGACCTTGACCTCATTTTCATGGTTCAGTGGTCAAAGTTAAGTTTTTGAGTTTTAGTCTTTTAATCTAATATTAGATGCCAAAGGTAAACTATATTTGGTGTATGGAAATATTTTATGATCTATATGTCAGTCCCGCAGGTTTTATTTGACCATGACCTCAATTTTACGGTTCATTGCACAGTGTTAAGTTTTTGTGTTTTGGTCTATTTTTCTTAAACTATAAGTAATAGGTCAACTATATTTGTTGTATGGTACATTGTTAGCTGTACATGTCTGCCTGGCATGGTTAATCTGACCTTGGCCTCATTTCCATGGTTCATTGGTCTGTGTTTCGCTATCTTGGTTAATGTTAAGTTTATGTGACAGTTGTAATAAAGCTTTATACTTAGGACAATCAACATAATATCAATGAGTAGCAAAGAAGGCGAGACATTTCAGTGTCTGTACTCTTGTTTTTTTGAATTTGGTCCAAATTTGGGTCGGACACCCTACCCCACCCTTACGGAAATGTGACTAAAACATTCACTACGCCAATACTTTTTTCGCCACTAGGTGCAAAGTGAAGCTGAGTAGCTGAGGTCTACTTGAGAAAAAATCAAGGGTGTTGTTCGGCTTAGTTTTTTTTTTAATTTGGTCCAAAGTTGGGGTCAGACATCCTACCCAACCCTTACGGAAATGTGAATAAAACATTCACTACGCCAATACTTTTTTCGCCACTAGGTGCAAAGTGAAGCTGAGTAGCTGAGGTCTACTTGAGGAAAAATCCAGGGTGTTGTTCGGATTACTTTTTCTTAAAATCTGGTCCAAAGTTGGGGTCGGACACCCTACCCCATCCTTACGGAAATGTATAATAAAAATTCCCTACGGCAATACTTTTTTCGCCACAAGGTGCAAAGTGAAGCTGAGGTCTGCTTGAGAAAAAATCCAGGGTGTTGTTCGGCTTAGGTTTTTTTTTATATTTGGTCCAAAGTTGGGGACGGACACCCTACCCCACCCTTACGGAAATATGAATAACACATTCCGTACAGCAATACTTTTTTTCGCCACTAGGAGCAAAGTGAAGCTGAGTAGCTGAGGTCTACTTGAGAAAAAATTCAGGTGTTGTTCGGCTTAGTTTTTTTTTTAAATTGGTCAAAATAGTTAATAAAAAATTCCCTACGACAATATTTTTTTCGCCACTAGGTGCAAAGTGAAGCTGAGGTCTACTTGAGAAAGAATCCAGGGTGTTGTTCGGCTTAGTTTTTTTTTTAAATTTGGTCCAAAGTTGGAGACGGACACCCTACCCCACCCTTACGGAAATGTGAATAACACATTTCGTACAGCAATACTTTTTTCGCCACTAGGTGCAGAGTGAAGCTGAGTAGCTAAGGTACTTGAGAAAAAATTCAGGGTGTTGTTTGGCTTAGTTTTTTTTTTAAATTTGGTCCAAAGTTGGGGACGGACACCCTACCCCACCCTTACGGAAATGTTAATAAAAAATTCCCTACGGCAAAACTTTTTTCGCCACTAGTAGCAAAGTGAAGCTGAGTAGCTGAGGTCTACTTGAGAAAAAATCAAGGGTGTTATTCGCCTTAGTTTTTTTTTAAAATTTGGTCCAAAGTTGGGGATGGACACCCTACCCCACCCTTACGGAAATGTTAATTAAAAAGTCCCTACGGCAATACTTTTTTCGCCACTAGGTGCAAAGTGAAGCTGAGTAGCTAAGGTCTACTTGAGAAAACATCCAGGGTGTTGTTAGGCTTATTTTTCTTTAAAATCCGGTCCAAAGTTGGGGTCGAACACCCTACCCCACCCTTACGGAAATGTGAATAAAACATTCCCTACGGCAATACTTTTTTCGCCACTGGTAGCAAAGTGAAGCTGAGTAGCTGAGGTCTACTTGAGAAAAAATCCAGGGAGTTGTTCGGCTTAGTTCGTTTTTAAATTTGGTCCAAAGTTGGGGTCGGACACCCTACCCCACCCTTACGGAAATGTGAATAAAACATTCACTACGCCAATACTTTTTTCGCCACTAGGTGCAAAGTGAAGCTGAGTAGCTGAGGTCTACTTGAGGAAAAATCCAGAGTGTTGTTCGGCTTACTTTTTTCTTAAAATTTGGTCCAAAGTTGGGGTCGGACACCTATCCCACCCTTACGGAAATGTTAATAAAAAATTCCCTACGACAATACTTTTTTCGCCACTAGGTGCAAAGTGAAGCTGAGGTCTACTTGAGAAAAAATCCAGGGTGTTGTTCGGCTTAGTTTTTTTTTTAAAATTTGGTCCAAAGTTGGGGACGGACACCCTACCCCACCCTTACGGAAATCTTAATTAAAAAGTCCCTACGGCAAAACTTTTTTCGCCACTAGGTGCAATGTGAAGCTGAGTAGCGAAGGTCTACTTGAGAAAACATCCAGGGTGTTGTTCGGCTTATTTTTCTTTAAAATTCGGTCCAAAGTTGGGGTCGAAAACCCTACCCCACCCCTACGGAAATGTGAATTAAACATTCCCTACGGTAATACTTTTTTCGCCACTAGGTGCAAAGTGAAGCTGAGTAGCTGAGGTCTACTTGAGAAAAAATCCAGGGAATTGTTCGGCTTAGTTCTTTTTTAAATTTGGTCCAAGTTGGGGTCAGACACCCTACCCCACCCTTACGGAAATGTGAATAATAAATTCCCTACGGCAATACTTTTTTCGCCACTAGGTGCAAAGTGAAGCTGATTTTTTTTCAAAAGATACTAAATATTGTTCTTGACCACCATACTTTGTGTACAAAAAATAAACCTTTGGTCTAATCAAAAGTAAGCGATATCTACTGATTCAGAACTAGAATGAGTCGTTAAAACAGATTTGTCTTTTTGAAAAAATATTAAACATAATAATAAATTCTTTATTTAAGGTGGTATGGGAGTCTAAAATAAAAATGATAGAATTTGTTCATACTTTGCCAAAACGTACTATCTATTGATATATGTTGAAAAATAATAATAAAAAAAATAGGTCACCGCGCATTTTCTCAAGCTACAAGACGTGACAAAATGACACATTTTGTATGGATTATACAGGAAAAAACACCATTTTGTGATTAGAAATTAAACAAAATGATAGAATTGTAAAATACTTAAGGAAAAGATAGCTTTCAGACAATGATTTGAGAATATTAAAAGAAAAGATAGGGTCACCGTACGTTTTTTCCGGCTAAAATACAAAATTGGAAAATTCCATGTAGAATCCTTCAGAAAATGCACTGTTATAGAGTTACCTCCCCTTAAAATGCCAATTAAATTTCTTTTTAAAGCAACCAAAAATAATCAATATTTGTAAAAGTTTTAATATGTATAAGTTATATTATTCTTATAAATTGGTTGTTTAAAATGAAAATTCATATTAAATATGTGCATTCCTGCATCAAATTTTGCTAACTTGATAGAAAATCTGGACCTCTGGTTCTCTGTTTTTTACAATCCAAGATGGAGGAAGACACCCATACCACCTTAACGAAGGTAACTCATTTAACATACAATTGTTAATCTCACACAAGGCCTTCACACATTTAAATGAATAATTCATATAACAATGCATATAGAACAATAACAAATAAATATGTACACAATTACAAATATATATGTATATGTATATACACAAGCATGAAAACAGACTGTAGAACTAGCATGGCAAGAATGTCATAAAAAAGTTTGTCTACTCATTTTGTTTTATGATAAAGAGATTAGCACATTTCATCTTAAAGCTTTCTATATGTCTTATATCCTTTATATCATTTGGCAAATTATTCCAAGTGATTAGACCAGAATATTGAAAAGTCTTTTTGAAGTACATGTATTCAGACTTTGGCCTTGGTACATGAAGATGTCCAGATGTTGTTGACCTAAGAGAATAACTATATAGATCACTGCACTGCATTACTTGTTAGATAATCTGGCGCTAGTCCATTCATACATTTAAACATTAAAATGGCTTGAAAATATTTTATCCGGGTAAAAATGGTCATCCAATTAAGTTCTTTAAACATAGATATTGAGGGATAATCAAAAGGCTTATTCAAAATTAATCTTGCTGTGCGCTTTTGTAGTTTATGAATCCGCTCAATGTTACAATTTGCGGTAAAACCCCATATGGTGCAACAATAATCAATTATTGGTAATATATAACTATTATAAAAAAGGATAAGACCTTTGCGAGGTAAATATCGTTTTAGTCTTTTTAGCAGGTATAATCTGCTTGAAAATATTTCACATACTTTATGAGGGGGGCAAGGGGGGTCCCAATAACAGCAAAACAGCAAATTGATTTGGCTTATAACAGATAACAAGGAATTCAAATGGACAAAAACAGATAACAGTAAATGAAATATTAAAATAAGTCGGGTCTTTGACAAATCCAGTATTTCTTATTACGTGTATAACCCTTTGTAATGAATTCCATTTTCTATGAAAATGTTTTTTAGAATTATGTATCTAGATATGTATTTGGTATATTCGTGTCCGTCCGTCGTCAACATGTCGGACATTAACTCAAACACTCTTTAACCATTTTACATAAAACTTTGGAAAATTGTTTATATCTATTGATGTGAGCTCCCTATCGCTTTTTAAAATTTTAGATTTTAAGTTTCTGAGTAATGGGGTTTTATTCAATAAAAATGGTGGGGTTTTTTTCTTCAGTTTTCTGATAATATCTCAAAAATCCTTTCACAAATTTTCAAGGAATTTTGATGAATTGTTTATATCTATTGACATGACCTCCCTTTCAATTTTTATGAATTTTAGATTTTACGTTTCCGAGTTAAGTTGGTTTTTTTTAATTAAAAAGGGGGGATTTTCTAGTTTTCAGACATTAACACAAAAACGTTTTCAGCAATTATCATGAAACTCTGCTGAATTGTTTATATCTATTATTGTAAGCGCCCTTTCGATTTTTATTAATTTTCGATTTTATGTTATTCAGTTAAGGGGTTTATTCATGAAACAAGGGTAAAACTATATGGCATCGACAACTTCGTTGAGGGGCCATAAAAAGATGGTATTTTCCAGTTTTCGGACAATAACTCAAAAAATGTTTTCAGCAGTTCTCATGAAACTTTGATGTATTGTTTATATACAGTTATGTGCAGCTTCGGAACCCAGTACATGGTGGGAACTTTCATTGTACAATGTATTTGGTTCTGCTTTGAAAGGTGCTGAGTCTATACCATATAATATAAAAGGTTAACTGGTTGTAAGGACCTTGTCCTTAATTGAGATCCTTGTCAGATATACCTGGCCATATGTTTTCCTTTTTGTCATATTAAGAATTGTTCTAATTTAATACGTTCGTACGGGAAACCAGAACATTATCCTCATACAAAAGAATAAGATAATTCTAAATAAATGTTCCAAAAAAAATGGAATGTATTACAAAGGATAATCATAAGATATACTGGAATATTGTCCTGGACCTCACTTCTGTGATGGGTATATGTTAATGGAATCCTTCTCCGAATACGGGACCAACATATTGGTAGTGGTAGACTCCAATGTCCAATGATCTTCAATTTCTACCGAATTTTGGCTGTCAAAAAAATGCTAACTTTCCAATTTTCAATAACAGTTAACAGCAAATACATTATCAAAATAACTGATAACAAAAAAACTAAAAGCCCAATAACAGCTAACAAAGAATAAGACAATAACAGCTAACAGCAAATAGATTTTCAAAATAACAGATAACAAAGAATTAAAATGCCCCATAACAGCATAACAGCTAAACCCCTTGCCCCCCCCTCCTTTATCTATGTGAATTGACGATGATAGATTTTTATCAATATGGATACCAAGAAGTTTTTCCACTTCTACATTGTCAAATGCAGTTTGATTTTGCGTTAATACACACAAGACATCGTTACAATTTTCAAGTTTTCTCTCAGATCCCATAAACATACATTTGGACTTCTTGTTATTTATTATCATATTGTTTTTAGCACACCATTCAATTACGTTTTCAAAATCTTTATTTAAATAAGAGTTTAAGTTTGAAATAGATTTGGACGATATATGCAAAGTTGTGTCATCTGCATATAAGCACGAGCGCAACTTTCTATTCTTGTAATGCAGAACATTTCTTACTTTTTAGGAACTATTTGACAGGATGCCGAGAATATGGAAAGCAATTTGACACATTTATCATAAAAATAATTTCTGATGTCTGATTAATATTGTCTTTCAGTTAATGAACCGTAAATGAAATTTTTAATTCTTCGACTGCTTTAATATATATATTAAAAACTCATAGTATAGTGGTTATAAACTAATAAAAACATTTCGAGGACGTTTGAATCTTATGCATTTTTTGGGTTCATAGACATATCTGAAAACTGGCTGCTAGCGTAGTGGCTGCTAGCGAGTGGCTGCTACCTTGAGCCTGGTTATAAAATAATGTTAGCGTTTATCTGTATATATTATGAACATACATTAATATAAATAAAATGTATTTGCTTTTTACTATCAACTCTCAATTTACTAATAAATCGATCTACGGTGACGTGGATAGTAAACTTGTAAATGATAGCAGATAGCAAATACACGTTATTCATGCGACATGGTATGTACAAAGTACAGAAAAAAAAGAAAACCGGATGTCTAGTCTGACTTAAAATTTCGTCCAATGACGGAAAAATATCCGGACGTAGTTTTTTACGTTTTTCGTCCATAATAACCCAAACTGAATAATCATAAGAATGGATGACAAATGCGACAATACATGATACCTAAAGGACAAAGAGGCATGATGATTAATTTATTGTGGAATGAAGAGAAGCGACACACCAAATGATGTCTTCTCGTTTAATAGTATAGAGTAAGCTTCATAATATTTGCTTGAGACAAACTTATGATAAAAATCAAAAACAAAAAATTCAGCAGTTTTTTTCATATAGATGAAGATGTATATCTCAATAATGGGAAAAAGTGAGGCCAACCAAATTAAGGATCCCAACCCTCCATCTAACCTGGGACAGTGGTGTAAAAGTACAACATAACGAACTAGAAAAATCAGTTGAAAAGGCTTAACTCACCAGATAGATAAAAATACAAATATAACTAATAAAGTGAACGTGGCCAAAAAGACACTTTAAGTTAGTACACACCTGAAAGTACTAGCAGTTACTGATAGCTAGTTCGAAGCCACCAACAACTAATAAAAAAAATCGTGCATACCTTTACCACATATATAACATTGAATATAAAAAAAATGTGTTTTAAGACGGTTTATCCCCATTGTGTAATCTCATGTGTATCTACATAGCATTTCTCTGAATACACCTTTTACCACATATCCCGACATTCATACAGTTCATCGGCAGTGTCTGTTCTCATGTGTATCTACATAGCATTTCTCTGAATACACCTTTTACCACATATCCCGACATTCATACGGTTTATCGGCAGTGTGTGTTCTCATGTGTATCTGCAGAGCATTTCTTTGAATACACCTTTAACCACATATCCGACATTCATACACGTTTATCGGCAGTGTGTGTTCTCGTGTGTGTCTTTAAGTTTGAATTGTCAGAAAAACTTTTCCCGCATACATCACATGCATTTATAGGGTTTATCACCAGTGTGTGTTCTCATATGAGTCTGTAAGGTTAAACTTCGAGCAAACCCATTACCACATATATCGCATTTATACGGTTTATTACCAGTGTGTGTTCGTATGTGGCTCTTTAAGTTTGAATTGTCAGCAAAACTTTTTCCGCATACATCACATTTATAAGGTTTATAACCAGTGTGTGTTCTCACGTGTGTCTGTAAGGTTCCATTTTGAGCAAACCCTTTACTACATATATCGCATTTATACGGTTTATCACCAGTGTGTGTTCTCATGTGCGTCTTTAAAGTTGAACTCGTAGGAAAAAAATTCCCGCATACATCACATTGATAAGGTTTTTCACCAGTGTGTGTTCTCATGTGTGTCTGTAACGTTAGACTTTGAACAAACCATTTGCAACATGTATCGCATTCATACGGTTTATCGCCAGCGTGTGTTCTCATGTGTGTCTTTAAGTTTGAATTGGTAGCAAAACTTTTCCCGCATCCATCACATTTATAAGGTTTATCACCAGTGTGTGTTTGGATGTGTGTGCGTAAGGTTATACTTTGAGCAAACCCTCTACAACATGTATCGCATTTATACGGTTTATCACCAGTGTGGGTTCTCATGTGCGTCTTTAAAGTTGAACTCTGAGGAAAACTTTTATCGCATACATCACATTTATAAGGTTTATCACCAGTGTGTGTTCTTATGTGGCTCTTAAAGTTTGAATTGTTAGCAAAACTTCTTTCGCATACATCGCATTTATATGGTTTATCGCCAGTGTATATTCTTATATGACCCGTTAAGCTCGAACTTTTAGCAAAACTTCTTCCGCATACACCACATTTATATGGTTTATCGCCAGTGTGTATTCTTATATGGCTCGTTAAGCTCGAACTTTCAGCAAAACTTCTTCCGCATACACCACATTTATATGGTTTATCGCCAGTGTGTATTCTTATGTGCCACTTTAAGCTAGATTTTTTCAGCAAAACCTCTTCCGCATACCCCACATTTAAATGAGGTATCGCCAGTGTGTATTCTTATGTGCCGCTTTAAGCATGAACTTACAGCAAAACTTCTTCCGCATACCCCACATTTAAATGATGTATCGCCAGTGTGTGTACTTATATATGTCTTCCTAAGGCTGAACTTTGAGCAAACCCTTTGCCACACATATCACATGTATTGTGTTTATTACCGGTGCGTGTTCTCATCTTGATTTTTCAGTTCAATGGTTTCTGTGCATTCTTTTCAGGGGTTAAAAAAATTTGTAACAGCTAACTAGCCCAGGACTTATTAGCAGCAGGATTTCACTAGCCCTGTTGGAAGAACTGCTAGTCCATCAAAACTAACCTGCTAGCCCTAGTATGCATTAAAAATTAAGAGTTTGCTGCATAATACAAAGTGTGTGTCCTTTGTTTTGAAGGAAAATTATACACTGTATTTCATATTTTTTGTTAATCTTCTATTTATTCTGTTGTTGCTTAACCTAACTTAGTTGTTCCCACATTCAAAGCAGACTTTTTATTGGCGTGCTTGGGGCAATAAACGGCAATTTTTACAGAGCATCGTCTTTTTTTTTTCATCAGCAACAGCCAACCTTGCCAGGGGAATCATTGTGTCCTAGCTCTGCCAACTTTTTTTACAGGTAGTAAATATGGTAAATGCGTGAGTTTTTGGCCAAATTGTAAAGATCAAAGAAAAAAAAACAATAGATCAAAGGCAAATGCTTCCAAATTAGCATGAACATGTGGGAATCTCGCACTAAAGACTTGGCAGGCTTCCTGTCTTGAACACTATAAAACCATTTCCGCTTTTCCCGGTCGTATTTGGCATTTTTGGGGATGAATTGTCAGTCTCATTACCCCCTTTGTCTACAGTTTTTCGTTTTGAAACTGATTAAATTCCTTGGGTTCCCGTATTAAAATATTAAGAAATATTTTGTTGCATGGTTTCGTGCTCAAGAGCTGTGCGACAAGACAGGTCAATACCGATCAATACATCATACCCCCAAATACCGTTAATTGAAAATCTCGGCACAAGCCATGTACAATACCCCAGGCCATGGTATGAGAAATCGATATTTAAAGTACGAGAATTGCAATCAACACATGATACCGAGCAGCCAGAGTTGTTTTTCTATTTTTAAAATATGTACAACAGGACCTGTACAAACCAGTTCAAATTCTTGGAATCCCGGATGACTTAATTGAATCGGATTGGCTAACATAGAATAGTGATGCTTTCTATTTTGGAAACGTCAAGAATTTTTTGTAACTAGTCCGTCGGGCATATCGGGTTACAAATTTTATCTGCCCGAGGCGTAAATGATCTAGTCCCGGGCGTCGGGCTAGTGGAATTTTTAACCCCTGCAGTTTTCGGCTTTTTCTTTGACTATAGTGAGGAATCTAAATAATAGAGGTAAACTTTTATAAAAAACAAATTTCAATATTCGGACATATGAATTAAAGTTGTAAGCAGTTAAAAAAAGGGATGATTATATACATGGATCTTTTTGTTAATTCCTTCTTTTTTGGGGACAGATTTTCTTTTTGCCCCTTCTAACAATGTAAATATATTCCCAACACGTTTTCTATGCATTCTAAATTTTATATTGTGTACTTGATATTATATTATATTAATGTGTTGAGACTTTAATAAACTATTGAATCTGAATCTGCACGCCGTTTCCTGATGATTTAAAAAAAAAGTAGAAATCAAAATTATAAAATCGCAGGCTAATGTGTGCTCTCAAAATATATCTTTAAAAGGTTGCTGAAAAACGCTGCTTTCAAAATAGAGAAAATTCATTTTGAAAAATATCTTTAAAATAAAAAAATAAAAAATAAAATTCATTTTGAAAAAGGTCAGATCTTTTTCAAAATGAATTTTATTTTTTTCTATTTTAAAACAGCGTTTTTCAGCCACCATTTTAAAACAAATGGGTTTCATAACAAAATTGCATAATTGTGGCACAAACATTCCTCGCTTTTTTTTAAAGTTTGGATATAATTTACCATAATTCATAGTACAAGCAGGCTAGCGTGGAAACTACGACAGAAAATGGTTTGTTTGAAAGAAGGATAATTGTCTTTGAACGCATGCTCCTTTATGTTCAAAGAGTAACCAGTTTCTGAAAATTATTGGACTGTACAGAAAATATGGTTCTGGTAGCTTGTAAAAATAAATTGCAAACAGTGTTATTGTACAAGCGCTAAGCACAAATTTACCATTTTAGAATGATTGGAAGATTGCGAAACCGAAAAGGGGCATTGAAAAGAAAATTACAAACACCATTCAGATCCCGTAACATATTTGTCAATACCTCCGAGTAAAAATAACGTTATTATACATTCAGTAACGTCATCCTAATCTGGTAAATTCTTTGCATATTGATCAATTTTGGAGCAGTTAATATTTTTTTTCAAATATGTTGGATTTGAGTAGGCAATGAGGCATTCATATTTTCCTGCATAACGTTCTGAGATATTCTCCCACATGCAATAACAAACACTTTCGGCATTCTTGATTTGTTTGTGATATATTTCGCAAGAAAAAAACATTTTCATATCATTAATAATATTTGTTTCTTTTTATTTTCATGAATATTTATTGATGAAATAGATATATAGCAAGCCATACTGGCAACAATACACCAGAATGCCATCACGGTCAACCGATGTTAAAAATCAGCCAAAATGCTTAACTGATGATCAGATTGATATAAACAGAAATGCATATATAAACAAAAACACGGCTTGGACGTAGCAGGGTACTTGAACATCCGAATAACACATATATAATGAAATGTACAAAAAAATACAGATCCTAGACTAACGGGGTACTCTCAGTTACTGACAGTTTGTTCAAAGCCACTCACAACTAATAAAAAAAATCATACATTTAAGATTATATAATATTATCAATAATTACACCTTATATAAGAAAGCCAGATTTTGATTGGTTGATAGCCAGTCTATTTTTCGCATATTCTAATATTTTTTCTTCATTTTGAAAGAATTTCCGTTTTTCACTCACTCCTGACAGTTAATTTGCCATTTTGGATATTCCTTTTAGTAATTACCCTCTCAAGCAGGTTCCCGCTGAAACTGCCGGAAGGGCGCATATACGTGTTTTGAATGTATAATTTACTAGTTATTTGAAATTTTATTCTTAAGAACGTCCGTGTAGTATTGTTTGTAAATTAATATATTTGTTAAACACAATTTTACATTTTTTAATTATTTGGCATTTCATAGACATACTTTATATCCCAGGATAAATGGGGGGTTCCCAACTAAATGTCCCCATTAAAATTAATGCATCGAACGTCTAAAAAGGGGGGTGGACCCACTCCCTTTCCCCCTTTGATCCACCCCTGTCAAGGGACATGCAGTAAGTTTGATTCGATATTTTACGTTTGAAGAAACAGCTTAAAGTATCAGCAAGCACAGGCACTTGGCACAGAAATTTGTTTTCCTATCTTATTTTAATATTAATAAAGGTGATCTACAAAAAAAAAACCATTCTGAGACAAGTGCCTGTGATTCAGTTCTGAAAAAAAACGACAAGAAATATATTCATTATACATAAATGATCAGTGTTTACAACACTACAAGTTTACCTTTTCTTAAATCAAAAACAACTATTGGTAATGTAGGTCGTCGTGTAAACACGTGTAGATGTATAAATTAACAACAGTGAACAGTATAGGGTAAAACGACAACTCGTACCTTCACCAACTCGTACCCAATTATGTGTTTGCGTTATCGTGTTCATAAATCAACTTTCATGTATTAGGTTATTTTGAACGTTTAATTGTTAGTTTTATTTTGAAATTTATCTACTGAAAGGATAAATTAATGGGTTCATTTTAACATTTTTATTGCAATCCTGCATACAAACGATATATATTACCATTTATTGAATATTATAATATATCTTTATTTGCAAAACATACAAAAACCAATTTTGGTTGTGGCAAATACATTGACAAACAAACATAATGAAACATAATGAAAACTCGACAATATTATAAGAAATATGATAAAACAGTTACTGTTCTCCTTTCCTCAGTTCTAATGACTCTTTAATAAAAGAAACAACTGCTTTTACATCATTTGGTGTTGATGGATTAAGTATTATCACGAGTTTATCAGTAAAATTAAGTGTATTAAAATTTACATATTTTTGTATATAATATTTTAGAAAGATTTCTCTTATATTTTTATTTATTTTACAGTTGAAGAAAAAATGAAATTCATCGTCTAAGATATTACATATTTTACATTTTCTTTCATTTCGTGGTATTTTGGTATATCGTCCAGTTTCTATGAAGAGACAATGATCGCTTATTCTAAATTTGGTTAACATTTTTCTTGTCTCTTTACTTGGGTGTGATAGGTAGTATTGCATTTGGTTATTTATATTAGATTTAAGAAATTTATATAGATATATTTTATTATTTTCATTTAAGTTATTTATTTTATCATCAATAAGAGTTTGATAATAGTTGATATAACTTTTTTTTTAATTGAATATTGAACAGATATATCATGTTAAGGAGGGGTATTTGCGAAAAATACCAGTCGAGAGAATGTTAAATTTCACGAGCCGTAAGGCGAGGGAAATTCATTCTCAAGACTGGTATTTTTCGCAAATACCCCTCAATAACATGATATATCTGTTTAATTACACCGAATGTTAATGTACTAAAACGCATTGATGATCGTGACGTTACAAGCGTCCAGTCGGATAGAGTATTTTTTGGCAAATACCACGGCAGAGAGGGTAAAAAAGGCATATCCTTTTAGCAAATACCCCGGCGGCGTTAAAAATGAACGATATTCATTTGATAACAGTAAATTGGTGAAAAATACACTGGCTATTAACCAATCAAAACCCCGGATTCTTACATAAGGTGTAATTATAATGATAATTAGAATATTGGCGAAGGATATTTTACTGATTTTTTCGTTGGACATGTGATCTTGTCATAATTGTTCTTGTATGGATAATGAATACCGCTTTCATCCCTTTGAAACCAGCAATCCAGCACAAGATTCGAATGAAACAAATTCAAATGTTTTAAGAGGCTTCCTATCGGCGGAGGACATTTTACTGAGCGCATTGATAGGACATTTTAACAAAAAATATCAGACGATAATTAAAGAAGAACAAATGTTTAAAACCAGCCAGATTTTTAACCAATTTTAACGAAAATTAGAAATATGCACATTTTAGCGAAATATAATTGTTAATCCATTATAAAAAATAATATAATCAATAAAAAAATAGAATCAAGAAAGCACAATAAAACATATCAAGTCCATTAGAATACAGCGTAAAAAGAGTAAAATGAAATAAATCAAATCTAAAGTCCGTTCTAGTCTGAAATTTATATCCTAAGTAAAATACACTACGAAATACAGTACAGAAATTCTCAAAGGTTGAATAAAATGTTAAATGTCCGTTCTCTGGACCTTTATTTGTTCGCTTTGAATTACACGGACTTCTGGCCAAAGCTGAGGTGGAACATAGAATCTTAGTAAGAAAGTTTCGATCGGATAATCTACGAATTCGACACGTCTCTGATCTGCTGGTGCACCAGACATGAACCAGTCCTGTAATTCATTGTTTGTTGTCTGTTGATGTTTTCCATTAATTATTTATGCCTTAATTATGCGGTTAGTTTTCTCGTTTGAATCATTTTACATTTGTCATTTCTGGGCCTTTTATAGTTGACCAGGTGGTATGGGCTTTGCTCATTGATAATTTTTCATTTGTGGGGCTCTTTTGGGGAGTTGTCTTATTGACCATCATTCCACATCTTCTTTTTTTATTTTATTTTTACAAAATAATCAGATACATCATGTACATTTTGATCATCTAGGAATGCCTGCATTTGATTACCCTATACAGTCATTCCCAAAAAATGGGTACAATTCGAATGTAGACACTGTTCAAAAATAAATTTCAACTGAGCGGAGAGAGTGCTGTTTTCTTTTGTGTCTATATCTAGTCTGTCATTTTTTAAATTTTTACTTTCACCATTTTAGTTGTTTTCAAGTTTTAGCATTTTTTGTAAGACAAGGTAAGTATGAACGTATCGGAGGTTAGTACGTGTTGTATAACGTCATCTTAAAAATTGCATTAGAGAAAAACACAAGGTTTAAATCAAGGCCCATGTGAAATGGGTTACATTTACCACCATAACAAACTGATTTATACGTATTATTCTGTATATATTGAAAGCAAATACCAATTTTAAGGTCTGAATTAATATAGCGTTTAAAAAATAATTCAAATTAGTAGTTTTCACAACTTATTTAGTAATGAATTTAAACTAATGAAATGTTATGCTGTATAATATTTTAGTTTCATAATACAGCTTTCCAGGAAAAACCCTATTATATATGTTTTGAATCACTTGTATGTATTTTTTATGGTTGTATTAATCCACACCCCCATCTTTGTTACGGAGGTTAATATCAAACCAGTATCTAAATGCTGATACATAGTAATACTTAACTCTTTGATGCTAGCTTTTCTAAACAATTTATTGACATTACAAACTAAAAAACTGTTTTCTATCAAGTTATATGTTTTTATTTAGTCAAATGGACTTGTTCTTGTCAAAATCTCCGTAACGATTCACGAACTTTCACTCAAAAATATTTTTTACCTAAACCGAATAATGTTCAACTTAATTTTATTAGCTCTATACAGATAATGTCATCTTCATTCACACTATAATGTATATATTATACTCAACTATGAAGTTTTGGAGTCAAATAGTTTCATTTCAAAAATTTCTATCCTCCATAACGACATTTAAAACCTCCATAACGGACAATTCTAGTTCTTACCAACACAAACATATAAATGAATGTAAATATTGGAATTAAATGACAAACAAGACAACAGAATTACACATTTTTCTTAGTAAATCCTTATCGAAGAAGGGTAGAGTCCTGTTAGAGAAAAAAAAATTTCCTTAAATTTCTATCCTCCGTAACGTAAATCAATGATGTCGTCTATGATTGACATCACCTTTAGATATTTATTAGCGATAATTGATGGACTGATTTGGTATCTATAACAATGTACAAGAATTTCAATTGGTATGATCGTGTTTACATGCATGTTGAGAATTTTTTTATTTGCATAACCTCCGTTACATTGATGGGTCCTAAATAATCTTGAAAATGTTTGCTATAAACCGCTGTTAAAGTTATGATTGTCGTCATTATGTAACAAGTTGTGTTGTAGACTATTTTAAATCTAAGAAAATGGCTGATATAACATGTATTAAACGTTATAATGTTGCTCACGTAATAGGGAAAAACAAGTTAACCTACCTTTCTCAAAACAACATTTTTTTTCTCAAAATATGTATTTTGTTTGTCTGTTTCCTTTATAATAAATGCTGTCTGGTACAAAAATGACTTTCGGCAGTGTCAGCACCGCTGATACTGATAAAAAAAGTCTGACAACTTAATTGTAAATTGTAAAAAAATAAACTGCGTCACGGAGGTTATTTTAACGGAGGTTAGTTTTATTTACATTATACATGGAAATATGTAACAATATTGTTGAGTTGCTTTCTCAAAACTGATTATTGAGAAGCTTTATGGGTGCTTTCAATGAAATAATCATCATTTGATTTGTTGTTGGTAAGTGCATTCCAGAATACGCGTTACGTAGGTTAGATTCTTATATGCGACAATCGAAAAAAAGAGAAAAAGAAGATTTTTTTTAATTTTTCGTTTCATTGCAATAAAAGTTAAAGGCAGGATTTTAATATTTGATGTATCAACTTTGCTTAAAGTCATTTTGGGCATGATATCCAATCATATAAATATGTTTTGACTGTACCTAAAGATACGTTACGGTAGGTTATACGTTTATCGGCGACATTGGTTTCATGGGTAAATCAAAGTGTATATTTTAACTTTTGATTCTAAAATATTTTTGTGGATAAAAATCAATATAGTGTCAAATAAAAAATGCAAATCTAATCATGATTTAGATGAAATATAAGTATTTTAATTCACACCGAAATTTGGAGTTTTTCTTGGCGACATTCGGAAATCGTGTGATTTCCGTATATTGAATAGAAAATCACACAAATATATTTACGATTTACATCACAAAAGAATATAATTTTATCTTAGTATACATATTAATCAGTTAGAACACGAAAAAGATTATCTGTGACATATGTTAAGCTGCATTTAGTGGTCATTTGCCGGCGACACTGTTATTTTGTAATTGTACCCATTTTTTGGGAATGACTGTATAACGTATTCAGCTCTTTACCCAACTTTTTGAATTTGCAATGCGCCCCTTCCAAAATAAAAGGTGATAGGACGTGACGCTGGAAACGGTCACATGGATGATTTTCGAGCTTAAAAAATAATGTGAATATGTGGTCATTTTTTGCAAAAAAAAAGTCAGGACGACAATTTATGTAAAAAAAGTCAGGATAAACTAAACTAGAGGCTCTCAAGAGCCTGTATCGCTCACCTGATTTTACCTGGGTTTTTGAAATCATATAAAACAAAGATAAAATTTGGCTTCAAAGTAACAACACTTGGCCAGCACCTCATTAAGAAAGGAACATTTATGCTATGTTTGGTTTCATTCCATTCAGTGGTTCTCTAAAAGAAGTCATTTGTATGCATTTCCCATAGGTCCTATGTTAAACTAAGTCCCCCGCTGGCGGCCATCTTGAATGATGGATCGGCTACAAAGTAACAACACTTGTTCAGCACCTCATAAGGAACATTCATGCCATGTTTGGTTTCATTCCATTCAGTGGTTCTCTAAAAGAAGTCATTTGTATGCATTTCCAATAGGGTCCTATGTTAAACTAAGTCCCCCGCTGGCGGCCATTTTGAATGATGGATCAGCTACAAAGTAACAACGTTGGTCAGCACCTCATAAGGAACATGCATGCCATGTTTGAATTCATTCCATTTAGTGGTTCTCTTAAAGAAGTCATTTGTATGCATTTCCCATAGGGTCCTATGTTAAACTAAGTCCCCCGCTGGCGGCCATCTTGAATGATGGATCAGCTACAAAGTAACAACACTTGGTCAGCACCTCATAAGGAACATGCATGCCATGTTTGAATACATTCCATTTAGTGGTTCTCTAAAAGAAGTCATTTGTATGCATTTCCCATAGGGTCCTATGTTAAACTAAGTCCCCCGCTGGCGGCCATCTTGAATGATGGATCGGCTACAAAGTAACAACACTTGTTCAGCACCTCATAAGGAACATGCATGCCATGTTTGAATTCATTCCATTTAGTGGTTCTCTTAAAGAAGTCATTTGTATGCATTTCCCATAGGGTCCTATGTTAAACTAAGTCCCCCGCTGGCGGCCATCTTGAATGATGGATCAGCTACAAAGTAACAACACTTGGTCAGCACCTCATAAGGAACATCATGCCATGTTTGGATACATTCCATTAGTGGTTCTCTAAAAGAAGTCATTTGTATGCATTTCCCATAGGGTCCTATGTTAAACTAAGTCCCCCGCTGGCGGCCATATTGAATGATGGATCGCTACAAAGTAACAACACTTGGTCAGCACCTCATAAGGAACATTCATGCCATGTTTGGTTTCATTCCATTCAGTGGTTCTCTAAAAGAAGTCATTTGTATGCATTTCCCATAGGGTCCTATGTTAAACTAAGTCGCCCGCTGGCGGCCATCTTGAATGATGGATCAGCTACAAAGTAACAACACTTGGTCAGCACCTCATAAGGAACATTCATGCATGTTTGGTTTCATTCCATTCAGTGGTTCTCTAAAAGAAGTCATTTGTATGCATTTCCCATAGGGTCCTATGTTAAACTAAGTCCCCCGCTGGCGGCCATTTGAATGATGGATCGGCTACAAAGTAACAACACTTGGTCAGCACCTCATAAGGAACATTCATCGCCATGTTTGGTTTCATTCCATTTAGTGGTTCTCTAAAAGAAGTCATTTGTATGCATTTCCCTAGGGTCCTATGTTAAACTAAGTCCCCCGCTGGCGGCCATCTTGAATGATGGATCGCTACAAAGTAACAAAACTTGGTCAGCACCTCATAAGGAACATTCATGCCATGTTTGGTTCATTCCATTCAGTGGTTCTCTAAAAGAAGTCATTTGTATGCATTTCCCGTAGGGTCCTATGTTAAACTAAGTCCCCTGCTGGCGGCCATCTTGAATGATGGATCAGCTACAAAGTAACATCAATTGGTCAGCACCTCATAAGGAACATGCATGCCATGTTTGAATTCATTCCATTCAGTGGTTCTCTAAAAGAAGTTGTTTGTATGCATTTCCCGTAGGGTCCTATGTTAAACTAAGTCCCCCGCTGGCGGCCATTTTGAATGATTGATCAGCTACAAAGTAACAACACTTGGTCAGCACCTCATAAGGAACATGCATGCCATGTTTGGTTTCATTCCATTAGTGGTTCTCTAAAAGAAGTCATTTGTATGCATTTCCCGTAGGGTCCTATGTTAAACTAAGTCCCCTGCTGGCGGCCATCTTGAATGATGGATCAGCTACAAAGTAACAACAATTGGTCAGCACCTCATAAGGAACATGCATGCCATGTTTGATTCATTCCATTCAGTGGTTCTCTAAAAGAAGTTTTGCATGCATTTCCCATAGGTCCTATGTTATACTAAGTCCCCCGCTGGCGGCCATTTTGAATGATGGATCAGCTACAAAGTAACAACACTTGGTCACACCTCATAAGGAACATGCATGCCATGTTTGAATTCATTCCATTAGTGGTTCTCTAAAAGAAGTTGTTTGTATGCATTTCCCATAGGGTCCTATGTTAAACTAAGTCCCCCGCTGGCGGCCATTTTGAATGATGGATCAGCTACAAAGTAACAACACTTGGTCAGCACCTCATAAGGAACATGCATGCCATGTTTGAATTCATTCCATTTAGTGGTTCTCTAAAAGAAGTCATTTGTATGCATTTCCCATAGGGTCCTATGTTAAACTAAGTCCCCCGCTGGCGCCATTTTGAATGATGGATCGGCTACAAAGAAACAACACTTGGTCAGCACCTCATAAGGAACATTCATGCCATGTTTGGTTTCATTCCATTCAGTGGTTCTCTAGAAGAAGTTCAAAATGTAAAATGTTAACGACGACGACGACGGACGACGACGACGACGGACGCCAAGTGATGAGAAAAGTCACTTGGCCCTTCGGGCCAGGTGAGCTAAAAATAAAGCAGGACCGGATAGAGTGAAAAGTAAAAAGGCAGGGCAGATATTACAACTTAAAAAAATGCAGGACAAAATTTTTCATCCTAGCCCCCCCCCCCCCCCCCCCCCCCCCTCCCCCCAAATAAAATGGTAGCTCCCTTAAACATGTAAAACATTGACAAATACATTACATTCACACACTGTGTGTGATATAAAATAAAAAAAACAGCATTGTATATGATTACAAAAGAGGAGAAATGGCATAGCAATTAAGGGAGCTACCATTTGATTTTTAGGGGGGGGGGGCTAGGATGAAAAATTTTGTCCTGCATTTTTTTTAGCTGTAATCTCTGTCCTGTCTTTTTATTTTTCACTCTGTTCGGTCCTGCCTTTTTTTTTTTTAGTTTATCCTGACTTTTTTTTACCTAAATTGTCGTCCTGACTTTTTTTTTTGCAAGTGTCTCATCCTGACTTTTTTTTTTACTCAAAACTCCTGTCCTGCCTATTTTTTTCAAATTTCATCCTAGCCCTCCCATAAAAATCAAATGGTAGCTCCCTTACAACTACAAGTCATTGTACAATGAGCAAAACTCATACCGCATAGTCCATGTAGTCTGCTATAAAAGGCCCTAAATGGTAAAATGTGAATCATTTCAAACGGGAAATAAAACGGACCGCCTTATTACAATAATGACAATGAACGAATAGATAATTTTATATACAATTTAATATGCATACAATTAGTCACAAAGTTTACATTACTCCAAGGATTTATATACAAATCCTTCATTACTCTTTACCCCACACGCGACATGTATTTAAGGTTTATCTCTAGTGTGTATTCTCGTGTGTCTCTAAGCCACAAAGTTTTCATTACTCTTTACCCCACACGCGACATTTAAAAAGTTCATCTCCAGTGTGTATTCTCATATGTCTCTAAGCCACGACGTTCGCATAACTCTTTACCCCACACGTGACATTTATAAGGTTCATCTCCAGTGTGTATTCTCATGTGTCTCTAAGCCACGACGTTCGCATAACTCTTTACCCCACACGTGACATATATTTAAGGTTTATCTCTGGTGTGTCTCAAAGCCACGACGTTCGTATTACTCTTTACCCCAAATGTGATATTTATAAGGTTCATCTCCAGTGTGTGTTCTCATGTGTTTCTGTAAGCCACGAAGTTTACATTACTCTTTACCCCACACGTGACGTTTATAAGGTTTATCTTCAGTGTGTATTATCGTGTCTCTAATCCACTAATTTCATATAACTCTTTACCAAACACATGACATTTAACAGATTTATCTCCAGTGTGCGGTCTCATGTGACTCTTTACATATAAGTCTTTGCCACACAAGTGACATCTTTAATGTTCATCTCCAGTGCGGGTTTTCGTGTATCTTTCTAAGCCATGAATTTTACACAACTCTTCACCAGATACGTCACATGTGTAATGTTAATCATCAGTGTGTATTATGATGTGTCACTACATATGCTATGATTAATTTGTTTACCACATATATATATCACATTTATAATGTTTATCCCCGGTGCCTATTCTATGCGTCACTGTGTCTTCCATGAATACATTCTTTACCACATTTATCACATGTATAAGGTTTATCACCCGTGTGTATTCTTATATGTATTTTTAATGTTGTACTTTGAAAAAACCCTTTATGCCACATTTATACTGTTTGTCCCCATGGTGTGTTCTCATGTGTCTTTGTATATAATTTCTCTGATTGAACCCTTAACCACATATATAATATTTAATCAGCAGGATAAGTGTGTGATTTCATGTGTTTCTTTAAACCATACATACTCTGACTAAATCCCTTCCCACATATATCACATTTATAAGGTTTATTGTGTGATTTCATGTGTTTCTTTAAACCATTACCCTGACTAAATTCCCTCTCACAAATATCACATTTAAAAGCTTTATAACCAGTGTGTGTTCTCATATGTGGATTCATTTGTGAACCATCACTAAACTCTTTGCCACATACATCACATTTATAAGGTTTATCTCCAGTGTGTGTTCTTATGTGGGTCTTCAAGCGTGTACTCTCAGAGAAACGTTTACCGCATTCATCACATTTAAAAGGTTTATCTCCAGTGTGTGTTCTCATGTGTCTCTGTAAGGCTGAACCTTGAACAAACGCTTTACCACATATATCACATTGATATGATTTCTCACCAGTGTGTGTTCTCGTGTGCCTCAGCATATCACTACTTTGTTTACTCCGTTTTCCACATATATCACATTGGTAAGGTTCATCACCAGTGTGTATTCTCATATGTGTCTGCAAATAGTTCTTCTCATAAAACCCTTTATCACATATTCCACATTTATACGGTTTATCACCAGTGTGCGTTCTTTTGTGTTTATTTAAAGTTGAACTTGTGTAAAACCTTTTACCACATATATCACATGTATATGGTTTATCACCTGTGTGTATTCTTATGTGTATCTTTAAGTATGCATTTTTAGAAAACCCTTTACCGCATATGCCACATGTATAAGGTTTGTCCCCATGGTGTGTTCTCATGTGTCTTTGAAAAAAATTTCTCTGTTTGAACCCTTCACTACATATTTCACAATGATAAGGTTTATAATCAGCAAGATCAGCGTGTTTTGTCATGTGGCTATGCAAGTTATGACTTTGAGTAAATCCTTGACCACACGTTTCACATTTATAAGGTGTATCGCCTGAATGTATTACTATGTGTACCTTTAAGGTTGCATGATTAGCAAATGCTTTCCCACACATTTCACATGTATAAGGTTTATAAACAGTGTGTGTTGTTGTGTGTTTCTGTAGGTTTGAATTCTCATAATAACTATAACCACATATATCACATTTATAAGGTTTATCACCAGTGTGTGTTCTCATCTTTTCATGTGCTTCTGCAATTGTGGGCTCTGACAACATTATTTCCGCCATAATAAAGCTGGTGTGTTCTAATGTAACTGAAGTTTAACCAAGGCCAAAGGGGGGTAATTGCATGTCTATCATGTCTATCTGTTGTTTTTGTTGCATTTTTGTACGACAATATTATTTTGGTTTCTGTACCCTCTTGGTCACCACATTTTCTTTGGGTTGTCTGGAGTCTAAAAAATAAGAAATTAACTTTAATTCTAAAAACAAATTTCAATACCGGGATATTTATGTTTCACAAGAATAAAGTCAATATAAATTTGACCAAATATTCTGAAATGACTTAGATGTTGGATGTGTACGGATTGTTAGTTTAGTTTTAGATGCATGATTTTTTTAATTAGTTGTTAGTGGCGATTTTGAACTAGCTGTCAGATAACTGCGAGTACTCTCAGATTTTGTCCTAGTGTCTTTTAATTTTATTGTCGGGATCATGTTCAAGTACCCAGCCACATCCACTTGTATGTCACAGTGTCCATCTGATGAGTTAAGCCTTTTTCAACTGATTTTTATAGTCCGTTTTTATCTTGTACTGTTATACCACTGTCCCAGGTTAGAGGAGGGTTGGCCTCCCACTTATATGATAAAACCCCGCCACATTATTTATGTATACATGTGCCTGTCCCAAGTCAGGATCATGGAATTCAGTGGTTGTCGTTTGTTTATGTGTTACATATTTTTTTCTTTCAATTTTTTTTATATAAATAAGACCGTTAACTTTCTCGTTTGAATTGTCTTACATTGTCACATGCCTTTTATAGCTGACTATGCGGTATGGGATTTGCTCATTTTTCAAGGCTGTACGATGATCTATAGTTGTCAATGTCTGTGTCATGTTGGTCTCTTGTGGTCAGTTGTCTCAAAGGCAATCATTCCACATCTTCTTTTTTATAGATGTTCCTAGACCTTAATGTAAATATTCTATTATTTTTTAACAGAGATTTTCCCTTTTGTACTTTCTATTTATTGTTCATATTTCTAAGCTCGTTCCTATACGTATCTGCAACTGCAGGCCCGTAGCCAGGAATTTCCAAGGGGGGGGGGGGGTCGTTGGACTCACAAACTCGACTTAAACAGTCACAGTTCGAACAGAACATTGACTTTAACAGTGCTTTTTTGTTGGCTACGGGTATGGCAACTGTGTGATAGCTGTCTCATTGTCACGAGAAGGCATTTAACTAATCACAACGCCTTGTCTGTGATTGTCATCGCTCCTTGGTGCTCCTACTAAAAGAGGGAGATACGGAACAAATATACATCAGGAAGATTTGGATAAATTCAGCTCTTAAACACACGTATATATACATAATTAATTAATCAATCAATATCCCTTACCGAAAAACGCAGGGCTAACATTTGCCGCAACCATTTTACCATGCAAATAAATTTTGCGGCAAGCTTGCTGCAAACATAATTATGCAAATTAGATTTGCCGCAAGCTTGCAGCAATTGTTTGTTGCAAACTTGCAGGAACTACTCAAATACAAATGGCATGTGTGAAGACACATTCAATTCGTCTCTTCCAAATTACACAGCAACATCTTTTAAATGTCAATTCCTGTCTTTATACAAACAGTCATTGAAAGAATTCTTACAAACTCATGAGATTTAACATGTTTAAGGAAATACATACATGCATTTGAGTTTTGAATAAGGGGCAGGAGTAATTCTAAAATGACATAGGCACTGGCTACGGTTACATGGAAAGGCCAAATAAAAATATATGTGTGGTTCCAGTAACCCTACCTTCCCTACTTTTTCAGCTTAAAAAAAAGCCTACCCTAAGGATTTTATTGTCATTTTTCATTAAGCACTGTTAAAGTCAGAATGTTGCTCCCATAGACTCAATGTAAAAAAAAACAAAAAAAATTAAAAAAAATCCCTACCTACCTACCCTAACTTTTTTTTTACATGAAAAACAGAAATGTACGTACGCTAGATTAATTAAACTTAAATCTATAGTTTTAGTGCTTAATTCTTTCATATGTACTAAATAATACTGGTAATAATGATAAATAATAAATATTATTATTCAACAAATGGTGAGTAAATAGTTTTACGTATTCATAGTTTTGATGTTCTTACAGATATTACTCCAGATTAGGAGTACTCCAAAGGCGATTCAATGGTTTCACTTTTAAGTATTTAAGTGCACACTTACTCTTATTACTGTCATTATACTTTTAACAATGGATGAAGAGATTCCAATTTTGTTTAGGGTGAACATTTAAAACTTGGGATGCGTTTGAAACGAAACTGAAACAATACCAAGACACAATCTTTACACAGCTATACAAACGCAGTTCTAAAAAAAATATTCATCAAAAGCAAAGTTTGCTTACTGGGAACATGCATCTGTTTACATGTATCCATGGAGGACGTAAGTTCGTTCATCAAAAATGTGTAGGACTTGAACATGCTTTTAAATACACTTACTGGATTCTTATGTAGAAACTGTCATTGTAAATAAAAAAGTTGAAGACATTATATTTGAAATTGTATGTATTGTAAATATAAAATAAATGTCTTAAACTTTTATTATTTATTACATATTACTAGTCCCATCGTACATTGCTGTTTTTCATGTAACAATAATGCAATGTAACCATAGCCTCAATAGTTATTGTTACATTCGTAATTAATCATGACTTTGTCCTTACCCAACCATACGTTTCGGCAATTAGTCTCCAATGTACATGTAACAATAATATTTTTATTATTGTAATATTTCCATGTTACCGTAGCCAGTGCCAATGACATAATACAACTGTATTAAAAAATGAACAAGGTAAAATCTCAAATGTGTATGGAGACACAACAGTGTATTGAAACTATAAAGCTAAGTTATACTTGCATTGCAGAATTTAACTTAATCTTTATACACATGATCATCATGATCATGATGGTACAGTACATCAGTCAGATATTCAAACTTATTATATAATAACTTTAGTTTTTCAACCACACATACATGTATATATAGTTGCTTACTTAATTATGTATGATGATAACATTTATTGTTTCATTAAAACATGAAGTTCTATGAATCATTTGTACTTACAAAATTACATACTGATTATCCCATATTATTGAACCAAAATGCCTCCTTGATCTCTTATATGTGAAATGCATTTCCAAACACAACCAACATGACCTAGCCACAATTTCAAATTGTAAACATCCAGGAAGTGCCAACTAGGCATGCCCAGTCAATATTGTGTAATTCCTGCAATGTTCTGGCAAACATACAGAATGGTCAAAGTTTTCTGCAATCTTGCGGCAAGCATTCTTCATTATTTTAAACTTTCTGGCAATCTTACGGCAAACATTGATGTTTCTGCAAACTTGCCGCAAGCTTGCAGCAATGTTTGCCAGAAGTTTGCAGCTAGCGGCAAACATCTGCAAACACTATTTTTGTGTTCCTGCAAACTTTTTGTTTGCTGCAAGCAAACAATTCAGTTTCATAAGGTAAGAGCCGTGTTGTAGTGGTAAGTGCATCGGACTAATGGCCCAAGACCAAAATTAAAGACCCCGCCTTTTCGTTTTGTCCACGAATATAGTTCCTTTTAATTAGAGTGTATTTTTCCTTAATTTTTTTTCTTTCCCTTCCTCACTCTTTTCTTTATTTTTTTTGGGTGGAAATGAAAGAAGAGAGGTGAAATAAATTTTTGGTTGTTGTAATTTAACTGATTTTGATATGGAATGAGTGATTAGGCCAAGTGCAAAAAGGTAATATTTACATATTTCGGAACATCTCTTGATTTGTCAATAGGGGTATGGATGTGTTTTGGCTAAATTTGTAAAATTGATTGGTTCAATCTTTCTGAATTTTGGATATATATTTGGACTAGGACTATACATTACACACACAAAAAAATTGACAAAAGTGCATGATGCAATTTTGTCAATGATGCAAAAGGTTATAAAGAACTGATAGAGGAATTAATTGTGGTCTGCAGCTTACTAACATTAAAGTTCCTGGTTGAACGTTCGATCCCATTTCATGGGAGAATATTTCAGATATAAAATTTTCGGCTCTCCCATAACACCATAACTACTTTTTGCGAGTATGGTCTTGAGAGAAATGCTGAAAGTCAGGCAGAAGGGGATACTATTAAAATGGCTCACCCGTGTTAAGAGAGAGCCATATCTCTTGCACGTAAAAGACAAACTTGAAGTTTCGAAAAAGATCAGGCTGATACAGCTACAATAAAGGCAGTACTCGCACGGTATTCGACCGAACCTTTTATTTCAGTGCTTAAATTTTTAATACTTGCTGTCAGAGACATATAATACATATACATGTCTCTTTTGCTGTCTAACATACCTGTTTTTTAACTGTTTGGTGGTCCAACGATTTACCGAACATCTTTTGTG
Source organism: Mytilus edulis (assembly GCA_019925275.1). Taxonomy (NCBI): domain Eukaryota; kingdom Metazoa; phylum Mollusca; class Bivalvia; order Mytilida; family Mytilidae; genus Mytilus; species Mytilus edulis. The sequence goes on from CM034354.1 coordinate 27,155,609, forward strand.
GAAGTTTTATGCAATAATCATAAATAGTTTCTGATAAAGTTTTAAGCAATAACCATTTATTGTTTTTGAGACATGGCGGGACATGTGAAACCCCCCACCCTGTTTTTTTTTACAAATATCACTAAAATAAAATTTTGAATCAAACCAAAAAGTAAACAGATCTTTAGATTAATATAAAAAGGAAGTGTGTACAGTTTCAAGCAATAATCATAAATTGTTTTTGAGATACGGCGCGACATGTAAAAAAAACCCTCCCCTTTTTTACAAAATACTCAATAACTCAATAATAAAATTTTGAGTCATCACCAAAAAGTATACAGATCTTAAGATTAATATAACAAATAAGTGTGTAAAGTTTTAAGCAATAATCATAAATCGTTTTTGAGATACGGCGTGACATGTAAAAACCCCCTCCCCCTTTTTTACAAAAAACTCAATAACTCAAAAATGTAATTTTGACTCGTCACCAAAAAGTTTACAGATCTTTAGATTAATATAAAAAGGAAGTGTGTAAAGTTTTAAGCAATAATCATACATTGTTTTTGAGATACGGCGTGACATGTAAAAAAAACCCTCCCCCTTTTTTACAAAATACTCAATAACTCAAAAATGTAATTTTGAATCATCACCAAAAAGTATACAGATCTTTAGATTAATATAAAAAGGAAGTGTGTAAAGTTTTAAGCAATAATCATACATTGTTTTTGAGATACGGCGTGACATGTAAAAAAAACCCTCCCCCTTTTTTACAAAATACTCAATAACTCAAAAATGTAATTTTGAACCATCACCAAAAAGTATACAGATATTAAGATTAATATAACTAAGAAGTGTGTAAAGTTTTAAGCAAAAATCAAGAATCGTTTTTGAGATACGGTACGACATGTGAAACCCCCCCCTGTTTTAGTTACAAAGTGCCGTAACTCAAAAAGTTTAAATCTTATTTTCACCAAAAAGTATACAGATCATTTGACCATCATAAAAAACAACTATATTAAGTTTCATGAAATTTAGATACGGTGCGACATGTTTACGCCGGACAGACGGACGGACGGACAGACGGATGGACACGGGACGTTTGTATACCATAATACGTCCCGTCAAAATTTTGACGGCCGTATAAAAAGGGCCTAAAAAAACAAAAAAAAACATTCTCATCAGCATTTTTTCGTATGTTTGTCATGTAAAAGTTTTGATAATTTTTATTGAAACTTTAAACTGTTGATTTTAAATAATCAAGTATACAGAAAGCTCTGTTAAACATATTCCTTTGCACATTGTATGTAAAGGGCCTGTGATATTTTTATATTGGTTAAGGTCCTTTATATTGCATAATTTGTTTTCCAGTAAATTGTATAATTACTAATAAAGCAGTTAACTTCCTTGTTTGAAAGGTTATATATTGAACGTACTACATTTGGTAGATTGTTTGGTTAATGTTTTTTCCCCCAACTTTTTATTTTGTTTGCCTGACATTGGGCAAAGTCCAGTACACATTGGTTTGGTCTAGTAGAGTGATATACATTTATATAAGTGACCTATGATAAAACCCTGTATATTTCATACAAATCTTCTTGTTTTTATGGTGAACAGGAATAAATACGGTTTAGGGGTGGGGAACTCGACCGTTTACAAGTTCTAAGTAAAGGGTGGTGGGTGATTCTTAGACGACTCTTTCATTTCATCAGATTTATTTTATTGCTCCTCCCATACATAAATATGGGTTAGTGGTGGGGACGAATGGTGCCATTAAAAAGGTAAAAGCACATTCTAAAATTGAAGGAGGTGGGTTGACCCCAGGGACTCCATCTATAATTTATTTGATTTATTGTCCTGTGATCAATATTGAAGTCTAGTGTCCATCATTTACTGTTTTCACGTAATATAGTAATTTGAAAATGTAAAAAAATAAAAACCATATATATACTATAAAAGGCTCTTTAATAAATCACCCCCTTATATAGACCCATCACAATACTTCTAAATACCCCCCGCCCCCCCCAAAAAAGAAGAGTAGTGAACACACTCAAGAAGTCTCCAAACTGTGGTAAACTTGATAACAAATAGTATATATTCAAAGTTTGTTATAATCCAAATTTGCAATGCCGATTATGTAATAGTCTGGCATGTGCCGAGATGAGATATCTTGATACTTTCCATACTCTGGGGATTTTACTATTTAATAAACATTTGTAAATCGTAGTTAAAATAGTGCGGAAATATGTAATTGTTAACACGGTATTTATTTTCTATTCAACCAGAGGACGGGAGGAAATTCCTGAGACCGGGTCCGGATTATTGTACTCCTGTCGGGAGGTTCATAAATGTGGATATGACGCATACATTTCTAGGGATAAATACTGATAAAACATAACGTAGAAAGTTTAAACTGCAGTACATGTATCGTGTTGATCATGGTGTGTATTGATTTTGTTTCCGTGCAGCGCAAATCCGCGAAGAAGAATAGTGTTTGTGATAGCAATTTTCAATATGAAGTTGAATTGATATAATCATATAATATTTGTCAATAGTAATATCTGGATAGATTTTGCAGTAAAGATAATCGAAAATCAAATTCTATCAAATTCTTATTATCCTAAAAAAAAAAAAATTTCTTTTGTTTTTAAATTATATATTACATGGTGCAATTTGAAATGATATAACATGATATTAAAATCGTATCCCAGGCCCCTCCCCCCCCAAAAAAATCAATTTGCTAGTCCACTTCGATTAAAAACCAGATGCTTCGCAGGGCGTAGCTTTATACGACCGCAGAGGTTGAACCCTGAACGGTTGGGGCAAGTATGGACACAACATTCAAGCTGGATTCAGCTCTAAATTTGGATTGTGATTAAATAGTTGACACAGCATAGGTTTCTGACACAGAATGAATGTGTTCTAATGAACTTAAAATTTTTGTTTTCTCTTAGAGCAATTCACTATGCTGTTCAATATTAATCCTCTCAGAATAATTTTTGAAGAAATTTTCTTTTTATTTATGAAATTTCAAATGAGAAAAATTGAACCCAATTTTTTAATCACATCCCCCTTTCCCTTATTCCAAAACTAATCTCAATTAAAATATTCTAATGGAGTTTGCAACAATAACTACTCATTTAAATACATCATAAAATAAACTGTAAATAAAATGTAAAAAAACTGCTTGTTATCACTGAATGGTAAAGATTATTTAAATTTATCAGTTGGTAGTAAAAAGTGAATATACATTGTATATTGTATATAACAAAGATTTAAGTTGATTCTGGACAAAGAAAGATAACTCCAATTAAAAAAAATTCTTGCAATAAGATATTTCTTGCTTACTATTTTGGACAAAGAAAGATAACTCTAATTAAAAAAAAAATTTGCTATTTCACAATATTGTGAAATTAGATATTTCTTGCCATTGCACAATACTGTGCAATTGAAAAGACTTGCTATTCCACAATACTTAATATAATAATTTTAGATCCTGATTTGGACCAACTTGAAAACTGGGCCCATAATCAAAAATCTAAGTACATGTTTAGATTCAGCATATCAAAGAGGCCCAAGAATTTAATTTTTGTTAAAATCAAACTTAGTTTAATTTTGGACTCTTTGGACCTTAATGTAGGCCAATTTGAAAACGGGACCAAAAATGAAGAATATACATACACAGTTAGATTTGGCATATCAAAGAACCCCATTTATTCAATTTTTGATGAAATCAAAAAAGTTTAATTTTGGACCCCGATTTGGGCCAACTTGAAAACTGGGCCAATAATAAAAAATCTAAGTTCATTTTTAGATTCAGCATATCAAAGAACCCCAAGGATTCAATTTTTGTTAAAATCAAACTAAGTTTAATTTTGGACCCTTTGGACCTTAATGTAGACCAATTTGAAAACGGGACCAAAAGTTAAGAATCTACATACACAGTTAGATTCGGCATATCAAAGAACCCCAATTATTCAATTTTGATGAAATCAAACAAAGTTTAATTTTGGACCCTTTGGGCCCCTTTTTCCTAAACTGTTGGGACCAAAACTCCCAAAATCAATACCAACTGTCCTTTTATGGTCATTAACCTTGTGTTTAAATTTCATAGATTTCTATTTACTTATACTAACGTTATGGTGCAAAAACCAAGAAAAATGCTTATTTGGGTCCCTTTTTGGCCCCTAATTCCTAAACTGTTTGGACCTAAACTCCCAAAATCAATACCAATCTTCCTTTAGTGGTCATAAACATTATATTTAAATTTCATTGATTTCTATTTACTTAAACTAAAGTTATTGTGCGAAAACCCAGAATAATGCTTATTTGGGCCCTTTTCTGGCCCCTAATTCCTAAACTGTTAAAACCAAAACTCCCAAAATCAATCCCAACCTTTCTTTTGTGGTCATCAACCTTGTGTCAAAATTTCATAGATTTCTATTAACTTAAACTAAAGTTATAGTGCGAAAACCAAGAAAATGCTTATTTGGGCCCTTTTTGGCCCCTTATTCCTAAAATGTTGGGACCAAAACTCCCAAAATCAATACCAACCTTCCTTTTATGGTCATAAACCTTGTGTTAAAATTTCATAGATTTCTATTCACTTTTACTAAAGTTAGAGTGCGAAAACTAAAAGTATTCGGACGACGACGACGACGACGACGACGACGACGACGACGACGACGCCAACGTGATAGCAATATACGACGAAATTTTTTCAAAATTTGCGGTCGTATAAAAAAATGATATTTTTTTTTTTTTTCTTTTCTGTTAATTGTAACTTTTTTCTGTAAGTCGTCAGACCAGTGTATCTACTGTGGCTGAAATCATGCTATCATAATCAATAGTGCTAATTATGCGTTCCATAGACACATGTTATATCGGTGTTACGTGATCTGTGTATAAAATCATTTAAAAAATAAACTATCCGAGTTATCTTTGTATTATCATGATTATATTTTAAAGTTAGATACAATATCTGAAGTTGAAGGCAAGGGAGATTTCGTTGTCAGTTCGTATACCTTCAAATACATATTTATTATGTTGGTCCAAGTTTTTTAGTAATTTGTTCTTTCAGAGACATAAGTTTCGCAATCAAGTCCGAAACCACTGACATCATATACATTGATTACATACAATACATAATAACTGTCTAGTTAAACATTTTTAAACGACTTACGTTTATCTTTTCTTGATCAAACACAAAACGAATCAGTCGGATAAATAACCATATCCAAGGGAGATAACAAATTTACAAATACGTATGGAACGCCTGCTGTAACAAAGCAGTCTGCATTTTACCAACAGTAGTGTATTTTATTAAATGGATTTAATCATTTTAAGGTGGATAGAATCGGATAGAATTTCCCGTCATTCTATACCACATTTTTTTTTACCATGAAATTAAATATTATAGAAGCATGGATCACTGTGCTTTTTGTTAAAGCTACAAATCTTGCAAAGCTACCTGATTTTGAATTGGTTATAGTTTGAATCATCATAAAATAAAACACACACATATGTTTTGTTTTCTTAAAAACTTGTTATTAATTTTTAAATATAAGAATCAACTATTTTTCGAGTGTAAAATTTCCTTTGGATGTTTTAAATATTATAACATGTTTTTTTCAGGCGGCTGACAGTTTTGACTTTTTAACTTTAAACTTCCACACAATCTCATTAAACAATATGTGTTTTAGTTGCCCAGACTAAAGCAGTCTCGTTTGAATTGTTTTACATTGTCATTTCGGGGCCTTTTATAGCTGACTATGCGGTATGGGCTTTGCTTATTGTTGAAGGCCGTACGATGACCTATAGTTGTTAATTTCTATGTCTTTTTGGTCTATTGTGGACATTTGTCTCATTGCCATTGGTAATCATACCACGTCATCTTCTTTTTTTATATCATGAGGAACTAAGGTTGTTACCCGGTGTTGGAAATGTCATAGCTGACTGGATTGTGTCTACGAGAGAGACATTTGGTAGTTTATAGTCTCTTTCTGAAATACCAAGACTACGAATACATTAAGCCTTGATGGATTTGACAGTTTTTCACCAGTTACACGACAACAAGAATACAAATCACAGACACAGTCTAGTTATGATCTACAAGATTATGTTGACTTGAATGAGGTTAAGACATCTGCATTTCATTCGGAATATTCAAAATAAGAAGCAGATCTCAATGACTTTTCAGATTCTGACGCACCTTCTGTGAATATTTGATTAAACCTGAGCTTGAGGAAGTCAAACGTGAGTGATCACGTCCCATTTCAGCAATGAGCAAGCCTGTTGATTCACTTACCCGCTTGGAGATCATCGGGTATTCATTAAAACTGTCAAGACCTGATGAAAAAAATCGTTACTACAAACCGAGTTTTAGGACCGAAATAAAGTTAAAGATTTTCAAAGTGATCGACAATCTAAGCCGGACAACATTTATAGAAAAGATGAACTAGAACGCATCAATTTAAACGTTGAGGAATAGAAAACGTAATTATTCACGTAACCAAAATACACAGCAACATACATCACAATTTGGATGGCAACAAGGACCAAATAAGCACATGCAAACATAGATCAGAAAGGCAAGTTCCAGTCCCAATAACATTGAGAATGGAAATGGGGAATGTGTCAAAGAGACAACAACCCGACCATAGAAAAAAACAACAGCAGAAGTTCACCAATAGGTCTTCAATGCAACGAGAAATTCCGGCACCCGGAGGCGTCCTTCAGCTGGCCCCTAAACAAATATATAATAGTTCAGTGATATTTAACGCCATACTAATTTCAAAATTGTACACAAGAAACTAAAATTAAAATGATACAAGACTAACAAAGACCAGGGGCTCATGACTTGGGACAGGCGCAAAAATGCGGTGGGGTGAAACATGTTTGTGAGATTTCAACCCTCCCCCTATACTTCTAACCAATGTAGAAAAGTAAACGCATAACAATACGTACATTAAAATTAAGTTCAAGGGAAGTCCGAGTCTGTTGTCAGAAGATGTAACCAAAGAAAATAAACAAAATGACAATAATACATGAATAACAACAGACTTCTAGCAGTTAACTGACATGCCAGCTCCAGACTTAAATAAAACTGACTGCAAGATTATGATTTCATCATATGAACATCAGGCACAGTCCTTCCCGTTAGGGTTTTAGCATGAATAAGACTTCATCAACAGTTTAGAATCACATACACCATCAACTATAATCCGTCGCAGAATACCTTCACAAGAAATATTTAGGAAATTAATATATCCCGTGAGAACAATAAACAGAAACATGTGCTCTTCAAGACCATTTTTAAATTATGAGGAGTCACCGCAATTAATGCTTCTATCTAAATAAAAAAAACCTTAGAAATACCAAAAGGACTGAAGTATGATGGTTCATAAATTTTTAGGCGTATGTTGATCGTTTATCATGGACTACCTAGGCTAGTGACATAGGTTTGTTAACTGGTGATTCCTGATAATTGGCCACTTCTCTAGGCTAGTAATATGACTTTGTGAACTGATGATTCCTGATAATTGGCCACTTCTCTAGGCTAGTAATATGACTTTGTGAACTGGTGATTCCTGATAGTTAGCTACTTCTTTAGGCTAGTGACATGACTTTGTGAACTGATGATTCCTGATAATTGGCTACTTCTCTAGGCTAGTGACATGACTTTGTGAACTGGTGATTCCTGATAATTGGGCACTACCCTAGGCTAGTGGCATAGCTTTGTTAACTGGTGATTCCTGATAATTGGCTACTTCTCTAGGCTAGTGATATGACTTTGTTTATTGGTGATTCCTGATAATTTATCACTACCCTAGGCTAGTGATATGACTTTGTTAATTACCATAAATTGGCGATTCCTGATAACTGACAACTACACTAGGCTTGTGACATGGCTTTGTTAACTGGTCATTCCAGATAATAGACCACTACCCGAGGCTAGTGACATGGCTTTGTTTTCTTATCATTTCCGAAAATTGACCAATACCCTAGGCTATTGATATGACTTTGTTGACTGGTGATTCCTGATAATTTGGCACTACCCTAGGCTAGTGATATGACTGGAAAATCATGCTTATTCAGTTATTGATCACTATCCTAGGCTTTTCATATGACTGATGACTCATGCTTATTGACCACTAGCCTGTGCAATTGATATGACTGATGTCTGATGGGTCATGCTTATTGATCACTACCCTAGGCTATTCATATGACTGATGGATGATGACTCATGCTTATTGTCCACCACCCTATTCTATTCATACGGGACAATATCCCTAATGCGCCTTGAAATGAGGAATTCAAAAGTCACATGTAAACAAAAAATCTCGGTGTAGTGATATTTGACACATTATTATGATGAACAAATGACTGAGCTGAACCATTTGTGTTAATGTAGAAAGTAAGAAAACACAGAATAAATGTGTGAAAACTATAAAGCTATTAAATGTGTTCAAAGTATTAAAATTTCCAAAGAACTTATTGTGTTAAAAATGGGATTTTTTTACCATGAGGAGCCACATCGCAAAAGACTCCTCGGGGTTTGCTAGTTTACGGAAAAATGAATCACACTTCGCACCCCGAAAATTTAACAACAAATGTAGAAATGTCTCAGCTTCGAAACAAGCCATCATACGGATACAAGTTTACGATATGGACTGAAGACAGAAGAAAACTTTACCATTGCCACCTATGGAGAAACAATTACGCATATTGCCCCTTATGACTCACCCTTATTGACCATTAGCCTGTGCTATTGATATGACTTTGAAGGCTTACATGACAACCTGAATTTGTGTACCTTCAACTGCAGCTGTCTAAAATCATTAGCCATCTCTCCAGTTTCTTTTTCTATAGATGAATATTATCAACCTATCCAGTCACTCAAAGTGTTATAGTCAATTGCAAATAAATATACAACACATAATAAGTAACTGGAAAGGTACAGCAATTACTGAAACAAGAAATGTGGAAAATAAATACATGTGCTCCTTCATCTTAGTTTTTGGTATAAACATGATTAAGTGGACTAGTGAAATTGATATATTTGACATAAGGTTGATTTTTTATTTTAAAATTGTCTGAATTCCCTTACCAGAAAATTCCCTTACTCCTAGTTTTTTCTAAGAACTTAACAAAAAGTGATCATCCTAGCTTCTTTGAACACAATATATCATTTGGTAAATTTACATTTTAAGAGCATATGTACATATATTTAAATTATTAATAAAGATACAGACATCGAGAGCTAACCATCCAGCCAATACACCGAAACAATATTGGCGAATCTCTCTCTACTATCCGTTTCTAGATCACATGATCACAGAACTTGATTCTCGACTCCTGAAGTCAGAAAACCGCTTTAATGCACAGTATCTTCTTCCGTGTGTGGTCGAACAGATAACTAATGATCAAATTGTCATAATTCATCAGACCTACTTGATGGATAATGGGTTGTCTTTAGAAGATTTCAAGAGAGAACTTGAACGCTGGAGAGCTCGCTGTCGAATTTTACAAGTGCCGACAACACTGTGTCAAACGCTTGAAATCGTTAACCCCGCATTGTATCCGTCTATTGATACAATACTGTGTGTTCTCCTAACAATGTCCGTTGCTAGTGCTACAGCTGACAGGTCGTTTAGCGCACCGAAACGTTTGAAAACGTACATCCGTTCCACAATGAAAAATGACAGGTTGTCGGCTTTGGGTTTAATGCACATCCACCGTGATTTTGAGGTTAATTTAGACAAGGCAATGGACGTGTTTGTTGCAGCTAAAAAACGAAGGGCAGATTTTTGAAAACTATTGATGTTTCTAAATAAAATATGACCAAAATCAGTCTTAATTATTTGTCATTCAAACCAATTTTAGGCCCTCAGAACCCACCATTTTGCGTCTAGTAAAAAAAAAATCTAGAGGGGGGCAATCCCCCCTGGTTGGCGTGCACTTCAAAGGGACAACAGCCAGATGTCTGTACCAAAACACGTAACTGTGCACAAGATGAAACAAACACCCTAGCCCCCATCCCCTTTATTATATGTTTATGATTGGATCATTAGTAGCAGTAGCCTTTCTAGACATCATAATTATTTGTCTAATCAGGTACTGAGTTAGGCTAAAGTTTAGTTCTAAATTAGTTTATTCTAAGATAAAGATACAAGTGTATAAATTATGTGTCTCTCTAACACTGATTTAGGGGGGCGAGCAGGGTGCATTGGTCACCCCTCTAGTTGGTCTATAAAGGGAATCAACCAGACATTACTGAAGCATAGGGACTGGATTACAGATCAGACAAATAGCAAATAAATCGTCTGCACTAATGCCAGAGGAATACGTTTTTTTTAAATGGATGTAGACGATTGACATGGACTGGAACTATCCTCCTGATGAACATTTCAGCATGTTACTGTCGCTCATTTAATAAAGCTCTTCTGTATGTTTTCATGTGTAACAAAAAATCGCCATTTGAGTGCCTGTATGCCGTCTCTGTACAATGTCTAAAGCTAATTCAGTACTGATTTTCTAATTTTTGTATTGTCTCTGTTCCAGTGATATATGTCCTTCATCTTGGGTATTATTTAAGAACTTCTAATATTTGTTTGTTTTTCGCTATCTGCAAGTTCTCATGTTCTGTGAGATAATCGCGCCAATGTCGTGATCTCGTATCCCGCGTTGCTTCATAAAACTCATGAATATCCATACTACCCTAGGCTAGTGATACGCAGAGCTTTAATACGGGTATGGTTCAGGGACAAAACATTTTTTTTATAGTTTGTTCTTATGTTGTATTGTTACATCACTGTATCAGGTTATGGGAGGGATGGCGCCTTGAAACTAGTTAACCGCGTATCATTCTGTGTAATTTGTATCTAAAATTTAGGATGAATTATATAATTTGAATTATTTTAATGGAATTGCTTGATCGAGTTTTTTTTTGTCAATTCGCCTTTTTGGAATCTAACGAATAATCGGTAATTTCATTGTTCGTACCCCAAAATCATATAAATTATTGTTCGACACTTGACAAACTAATTTTAAGTTAATGAATAATTAATGTTTCGTGAGAATACAATCCTTATCTTTTCCTAAAATGGCATGCACATATTATATAATAAACAACTATGCATGTATCATGGGACAAAATATCAAATTAAACAAACGATTAATCGTTTCTAAACGATCTCACTTTGTCATATTAGATAAATAACTTATGTTACATGATATCAAAATAAAATTCTATCCCAACTTGATCAGTAACAAAGACAAGAATAACTAGATAGTTAAAACGTCATTACAAAAGTACAATCCCAACAAATTTATAGCTAGTGAAAATAATATAGGCATTTCTAATGCTTTTTTATTTTTATGTATACTATTTTTTAAGTTCTCTGTGACCTTTGTATTTGCATGGTTTTATGAGAATAAACTATCTAGTAGTAGGATTACACAACTTAAATCGAGTAAATCCGCTACTCTCCTTCTATCCGTTAGATCAAAGTACGGAATCGACCGATCTTTGACGTATGTAAAACTTATCAATCGGCAATCTTCGGGAGAATCCGCTTCTCTCCTTCTATCCGTTAGATCAAAGTACGGAATCCGCCGATCTTTGACGTATGTAAAACTTATCAATAGGCAATCTTCTGGTGAATTCGCTACTCTAATTCTATCCGTTAGGTCAAAGTACGGAATCCGCCGATCTTTGACGTATGTAAAACTTATCAATAGGCAATCTTCTGGTGAATTCGCTACTCTAATTCTATCCGTTAGATCAAAGTACGGAATCGACCGATCTTTGACGTATGTAAAACTTATCAATAGGCAATCTTCTGGTGAATTCGTTACTCTAATTGTATCCGTTAGATCACAGTACGGAATCGACCGATCTTTGACGTATGTAAAACTTATCAATAGTCAATCTTCTGGTGAATTCGCTTCTCTCCTTCTATCCGTTAGATCAAAGTACGGAATCGACCGATCTTTGACGTATGTAAAACTTATCAATAGGCAATCTTCTGGTGAGTTCGCTACTCTCACTGTATCCGTTAGATCACAGTACGGAATCGACCGATCTTTGACGTATGTAAAACTTATCAATCGGCAATCTTCTGGTGAATCCACTACTCTCATTCTATCCGTTAGATCAAAGTACGGAATCGACCGATCTTTGACGTATGTAAAACTTATCAATCGGCAATCTTCGGGAGAATCCGCTTCTCTCCTTCTATCCGTTAGATCAAAGTACGGAATCCGGCGATCTTTGACGTATGTAAAACTTATCAATAGGCAATCTTCGGGAGAATCCGCTACTCTCCTTCTATCCGTTTTGATCAATTTACGGAATCCGCCGATCTTTGACGTATGTAAAACTTATCAATAGGCAATCTTCTGGTGAATTCGTTACTCTAATTCTATCCGTTAGATAACAGTACGGAATCGACCGATCTTTGACGTATGTAAAACTTATCAATAGGCAATCTTCGGGAGAATCCGCTTCTCTCCTTCTATCCGTTAGATGAAAGTACGGAATTGGCCGAATTGTGACGAATGAGAGGGACTTGTGAAAGAATTTAATATGTAATTGATTCATATAACATGTAATTCCTTTTACATGTTTACTTGAAACAACTAGATATAGGTTTCAAATTACTTACTGATGCTCAGTTTTCACAGGGTATCGATTCTTTGCAGTGGAGATTGGTATTAATAATGAAAAAATGTTGATACAGTCCAAATGAGAAAAAAGTAATTGAAAGGCTTAAAATTAAGGACATACATTGTCATGACAACTTTTCTCTAAAATTTGCACATTAACACATATTTTTTTCTATAAATAAAGGCAACAGTAGTACACCGCTGTTCGAAATTCATAAATCGATTGAGAAAAAAAATTAAAGACACATCCTGGTTACAAACTAAAACTGAGGGAAACATATCACATATAAGAATAGCTAAGACACAACAGAAACACAACTTTAAATTGTTAGACACACAAAGAAACGAACTATAATATAACAATGGCCATTTTCCTGACTTGGAGCAGGACAATTTAAGAAACAAAAGGTGGGTTGAACCTGGTTTTGTGGTTTCTATATGTATGTCTATGTATTGGTATAATGCATAACACAAACCAACTTATTTGAAAAGATGAGTGAGAAACTGGTAATGCATATTTGTAAAAGCAACTTATTTATCCAAAGTGCCTTCAACTGCATCACTTTTTACCATTTCAATTTTATTTTATTTTTTGGGGTGGGGGGGGGGGGGGGGGGGAGGAATATTTTTCAATGTTATGTTTTGTTTATGAAAACAATCTACTTTTTGTAGGTTTATTTTTCCTCTATTTGAAACTTTAAATTATCTTAAATTCTTAATTATTGAAAGTTTGTATTTTCTTACTTCCTATGAACTTTTTTTACAGACTGTTCCAGGATAAAGGACTATCCACTAGAATTTCATAAATGGTTTGCAAGTAAATATTGAAAGGTTAAATGGAAAATTTCAAAAGCTGTATGAAAAGACAAGTGGATATTTAAAACAAGGAAAATCATTTAAAAATAAAGCATCAGATGTTTTTATGCTCCATGGTTTCTCATCAGAACACTGAAGTCATTAGCTTCGTTTTGCAATAATGACGAAAATCAATTTAGCAAATGTCACTTTCTCGTGAATTATGCAGTGTAAGTTTTATGTTGAGCGTTTATTTATTATTGTTGCATTTAACTTGAAATTGATTCAAATCATCTTTTTGAATCATTATTTCATATTCAATTATTTTTAAAGGCCAGATAGGCATGCGCATAAATTTTCATTATTTTCCGACCCATTTTGAACAGTTCCCTGACAACTAAATAAACAGAGACTTGTCGATCTTATCATTGTGAAGATTGACACTTAATTAAACACATTCCACATTTTTGCGGAAAAAGCAGAATAAAAATAACTAATTGTCCATGCTACAATGTATTTCAATAGGCACAAAATGTTTCGTTTGGCAGTTTTGTGTTTTTCCCTATTTGCCTGGACTATATGTGAAATAGTTGTTATACAAAAACAAAAGGATGAAATATATAGTGGCCACGTGCTGTTTGAGCTATCTATGCCTATGTGGTCATTGTGCGCCCAGTTTTGCTCGAGAGTCGAGGTATGCAAATCTATAAACTTTATAGCATCGAATAAAACTTGCCAGATAAATAATGCTGAACCCGGGGAGAGTGAATGTGGACTCATTGAAAGTGAAGGGAACAGCTTTATTGGTGCCTCAACCTTTCCACAGGTAAATACGATCCATAAATTTTTAAACAAATAATGGCTAAATATTCAAAAATACATGGATAATAGTAAAAAAAAATCTTTCAATGCTTATTTCGACATAAACAAATAAAATTAGTCCACATTTGATAACAAATTTGTTTTTTAAAAATATTCTAGTCATATTATCGTGCGCATTGATAACTATATATCATAGCTTAGAGGATGATAGAGCATAGTGTCAACCGCGGCCAAAGTTTACAATGCTTTTTCGCGGAGTACCAATCTGCTCTATTAACCTCTCAGCTGTGTGTTATTCAATTTATTTTACTGTATGTCCTATCATCATTGTTTTTTGCAGCTGTGAAGCAAGATGTTTTCTCATTCTTATTCTAACAGTCAACAAGGTCAATGATAAAGTTTTGAACAAAACGTAGAATCAAATCATTGTCTTTCCTTAAATACTTCAATTTCATTTTATGGCCATTTAAATCATCGATTTTTAATTGGTTAGCACCAGAAGGCGACATTCAAAACTGTACTTTTTCTCCCGCTTAACAATGGAATAGAGTAAATTATCTCTCGTATAAGCCAATTAATATCTGGCATTTTTAGTACGATAAAAAAAATGCTATTTAGAAAGGCAAGTATTTAAAAGTTCTTGATATTGTCTGTAAATTAAGAACACATGCAAAATATTTACCAATTTGAAAAAAGCAACGGTAGCAGGTTTGCAAATTATAAAACCTGTGATTTGTAGCTTCTGTCGTAAATTGTTTAAAATCGGCACTGCATAGTCAGCTATTAAAGGCCCCGATAAGACAATGTAAATCAATTTAAACGAGAAAACTAAAGGCCTTATTTATGTAAAAAGAAATGAACAAAACACAAATGTGTAATACATAAACAAACGGCAACCACTGAATTACAGGCTCCTGACTTGGGACAGACACAAACATAAATAATGTGGCGGGGTTGTTAGCGGGATCCCAACCCTCCCCCATAACCTGGGACAGTGGTATAACAGTACAACATAAGATCGAGCTATAAATATAATGTCTAGATATTGAGTGAAAAACTTTGTTTTCAAAATGTGTTTTCAGTGTGTATTTAAATATTATATTATATTACACTTTTTTAACACTATTTTTTTGAGTTAGTTCACAATGCTACAAATTTTAAACAATTATTATTAGGTCTATCCACTTTTCTGTGGAAATACCTTTTGTATTTGTTCTGATTATTAGATCTTTTCCCTTTTTTGTATGGAAAGGCCCATTGAATTTGTTCTGGTTATTAGGTCTTGTCGGTTGAGTTTTATTCAAATTTGGACTTTTCCTGGTTTTTGTATTTTCTTCAAAAATATATATAACAGAACAAGTGAATTTTTTTGCTTTATTGTTATGAAGATAATGTTACATTTGGTCTTTAACAATCAAATGACATCTTATGGGAGTGAGTGCCCTTGCAATACCTAATTATAAGTAAATTTATTATTACTTCATCCTGGTTCATTATAAAGCCATATGACCTTGAATAATGAAAACCGGAAGTCACATTTTTGCTTTTTTTTATGACAAAGTACTCATAATC
The DNA here is from genome assembly GCA_019925275.1 of Mytilus edulis. Lineage (NCBI taxonomy): Eukaryota > Metazoa > Mollusca > Bivalvia > Mytilida > Mytilidae > Mytilus > Mytilus edulis. The sequence goes on from CM034354.1 coordinate 27,171,443, forward strand.
CATATATTTTTCAATTTAAATACACAAACTTATCACTAAAGACTTGTAGTGATTTTCGATAAAGTGGAAGTGGCCAAGTATCTCCTGATTTACAAGCAAAAATATATAGAAACTTTAATTGGTTTTTATTTAAATATTTTTTGTTCTTGCGATAAATTTTTGTTTCGCAATATATCGCTTAGATATTCCTTATATAGTATCCTACCGTTTACGCACTTTCAAATTTCACCATGCAAAGCCGAACAATTTTCTTTGTATGAGTTATCTCCCTATTCACTGTTTATGAAATGTGTGCATCATCTTCGTAACAACAAAAAAAGATATCGACAAAATTCATTTTCTAAATTGTATGTTACACACTTAGGAATTTTTGGCTAATTTTGTTCGATGAAATTTTATATTAGTTATCTACCTTCACGAAATAAATTTGGCAGTATGTGTTGTTAACTTTTAAACCATTGACCGTATAACCCTGGATTTGTTTTCATTTGAGGACCCTATATCCCTACTAAGAAAATGAGGTGAAGGTCAAGTTCAAAATTGTGACTTTTTCCCTTGTTATAGCAATTTCTCCAACAATTTAAAATATATGTACAAATGAAAAATGAAGATATGTTACATTTGGTCTAATACAAACGTATTGCATGGTCTATAGTGCCTAACAAGATTTTGTGAGGTGGGCGATATTGACTTTAAAACGATCGTATTGACTTTTGATATGCAGATCGGACATATTTTGACTTTATTTACTTACTTCTTAAGTTTGGAATTAATTGTAATCAACATATTTCAATGAGACTGAAAAGTGCTTTTTTTTATTATGATAAATAATAATTTTACCTGCCGTAGTCGTGCATAAAATATATTTCGGCATTTCTCTTACAAAAATGACTTGTTTAATGGAACAAAACGTATTATTTGTAAACTTTCTCTCTAATCTTCACAATAGGCTTTTAAAAAATTACCTTTCAACTGTATATTCCGAATATTTTGTGAAAATAGAATAAGTGACAATTCTTACCTTTCATACCTTAACTTTCATCGATAAAACATAATATTGACTCGTCCAGTGTCCAGTTTGAAGGTCATTTTAGTTACCGTACACATTTATGCACGTTCTAATTAATGAATAGTCATGTATGAAAAGCATAAACAAGTTTGAAGGTAAACTAATAACAACTTAATCCAATCAAATTGTCTACGATTCAATAGCAATGAACAGTCCACATCATAAAAATGTAAAGGGGTAAACTGGGTAGGGAGAAAATGTCAGATATTTTAAGTTCATTATTTGCAATAACGAATAAAAATTTGTTAACCAATAGATTTGTTATAATTTCATAAACATGTCATTATGTATTGGTATAGTTTTTGAAACCTTCATTAGCGTATTTAAGAAAGTTTGGCCTTCAAAAGTCAACATAATCATTGACTTTATACAGAAAGTTCGCCTTTTTAAAAAAAATAATGTTTCACAGAAAATACGCGACAACAAAGCAAAATCATTTCTTAAAACACTGCCAAAAAATTTGGATTGATGCAGTGGTATTGTCAAAAATTGCACTGGAGTGAACAGTGGTACAGCAAAAGTCGAATTCCCTCACACAATGTTATCACACACTATAGTAGTCAGTGGCTCTGAAATGTCTAATTATAAGGGTAATTGATTATAACTTTTACTTGGTTCATTATAAAGCCATATGACCTTAAACAAAAGATTGGGTGACATATGATAAATACATTAATGTATCACTCAAGAATAAGAACTGACTTTTGACAAACCGGAAGTGGCCAATAACTAAAGGTAAAAGTATATAAAAACTTTATATTTTTTTTAATCATAGTGAACGGAGCTATCATATGAGACCGGAAGTGACATTTACTTCATCGAAAGAAGCACATTATCTCCCTTATTTAACTCTAAAATACATAGAAACCATTGTTTTATCGAATCAGTATGAAGAAACTATCTTCTTTTAAAAATTTCTTTTAGCTGGAAAGACTTTCAACTGTTCTTTGAACAATTGGTCTTTATTAGGTCCTTCCACTTTTCTGCGGAAAGACCATTGCATTTGTTTTGATTATTTTTTTTTCATCCGCCTAATGCTGTTCCTGTGATAAATGTTTGTTTCGCAATATGTTGCTTACTAGATATTTGGTATATGATCTCGAACAGTTTGTGCACCTTTGAAATTTATCCTGTGTAACCAAATATTTTTTCTGTGTAGGAATTATCTCCCGAACACTGTTTTTCCTATGACTACATCTCCGTACTCCGTAACCGTAAAAGAAATCGACATATATATATGACGCCCGACAAGCAAAAACGACCCTTATGGCAAAAATTATGAATTATCAGATTTTAAATAATTAAAACAGAAAATACTTATGCCGACACAATGTAAAAAATTTGAAGACGATCGGTGAAAAATTAGTTTAGAAATTTCAATTTTGGTAACACATGAAATGTTCTAACGTAAAATTGAACGTAACGTTGAAATCATACACTTTGACGTCGATTTCAGTTTGCTGCAATTAACTACTTTACTCTTCTCCTGGTGCTTGACAAAATGTAACCTGATATCCCTTCCTAGCATAAGGACGATTTTTTAATACATGTATAGATGTTCCTACCTAACACGTGCAGTTCTGGCTGCATGAATATCTACAGGACGAGCCAACTTATCGAACTAATATCAAGAACGATGCAGAGTATCTATTTCTTTTTATTTTGTGCTTTTTTTTGGGGGGGAAAATTAATTTCTGATTTATCATGAGCAACGATGAAATAATGGTACTTTCTGATACCATAGAATAGGTTTAATCTAAACAGATAAAATTGGTTTCTAATCTATCCATTTTTTAAGTAGTTTCATCATTCTCTTGCCTACAATGTTAACCGACTTAACTTATTGATGATGATTTTGGGAATAATTTTGTCACATGCGATACAGTATCACAGTTTGATCGTCAATATTTTTTTTAGCTTGACAAAATCTACCAAACGTTTAGTATGACCAAAGGCTTATTTTTCTAATATTGTCCAGTTACATGTAGCACACACAAAGCAAGACAGTCAGTCATAAACCGATTTTTTTCTCCTACAATAACAGAACAATAAAGACCTTCATTTGTTGGATTTTAAATATAAAAGAAGTGTGAACTCCTGATTCTTACAGGGCACTATCTGTTTTTCATGGGGTTCGTGTTGCTCAAACTTTAAATTTCTGTGTTATTTTTTGCATCACTCGTTTGATTTTAAGACATGGTCATCTGAGTTTTCTGTTTATGATTTATAATTTTACGCGTGGTGTCTGTTTGTATTTATTTGATATTAAATAAGGATCAATTTGACTCATTTTTACTCTTATTCGATCTTTCTCAGGTTCAGATTGAAACAATTCATATTGCCAGTTAAAACAATTTGGCCATTCAAAATCAAATTGACAATAAAATTAGAAATGGAATATAGATTAAAGGAGCACAATGTGGGAATTTGTCGTGGAAGGTCAGTGTTTTGAACATTTAATCTAAAGGAGTGGAATGTATTTTGCCAATATAGGGCGTGTAATACTGGTATTAATTTACAGCCGATTCTATTAAGTGTGAAGGCAAAGGTAATATATTTGGTTAGCTTGATTCGCGACTAGCTAAACCGTGAAGTCATTTTTAGTTCAGGTAAACTACACTCCTTTAAATGTAAATTCATCCGTCAGATAACCAATCTATCTGTCTGTTATAAGACCAGGCTACTCCGAAAGGATGGGCGTATACCTTAGCTAACCAAAGTTATTACCCTTGCCTTCACACTCAATGGAACCGGCTGTAATTAATTTAATTGTTTCATATTTTTCATATCGGGGTCTTTTATAGCCGACGATACTGTATGTTTTATCTCAATGTTGAAGGCATATACGTACGACATGTGACTATTATACTAGTATAAGAGTCCCAACCACGACATCAGAATATATAGATGCAAATATTATGTGCGGACAGCAAGGCGACCAGACATTTGTTCATTCTGTTCAGTGGACATATCTAGTCTATAAATGGTCCGTGTTAAAGACCGTACTTTGACCTATAAGGGTTTACCTTTTTAAATTATAAAATGGATGGTGAGTTGTTTCATTGACACTCATACTCATCTTCTAATATCTACATCCAGTGCCATTTGTCTGAAATGCTGGTACATATGTGTCAAAACCCGACTGTTTTGATTCACAAGAAGATATAACAATCTGAGTTTCAGAGTCATGTCTGTTATGAGGTACTGTTTGTGGTAAACCATGCAGACTAGCTTATTTTTTCAAATATTGTACCATATTTGAAAATTCCCTCAAAACAGTCTATAAAATTTTGATATTTTCTGGGTATTTTTATTACTGTTGATGTGTTTAGTGAACGGGACTCTCAAATACTATAGGTAATAGAAATACATCTCGACAAACTTATCTGTGCCAAAGGTTTAATGTAAAATTTTGTTTGCTTTCGCTCTCCGATTCTAGAACGGGATTTATCTACGCCTTTTATTTTAATTTACCCAATAAATACGTATCTTTGCCTTCTTTGGATAGTTCATTTCTACATGTATTATCTTCAATGTTATCGTTAAATGAGAAGTGCAGCTGCGTGTGCAATTTCGTCTGTTTCAGATATATTTCTTGCAATAAATATAAACGCATGTAAATGTTTACAAAACAAACTAAAACGCACGTTAAACTAAAAAAAATTTAAACGAAGAATAACATTTAAATAAAAACTTTATATATTAAAGATATATCTCGAGTGCGAAATTTCAATCTGTCCGTCTTCGTAATAAATATTAATTATTTTTCGCTGGATATCCCTTATCAGAGAAATTCGATTCGAAGTGAACTTGAAAATTTCAATATTATGCAAAAGTAAAATAGATTGTTTTTTAACATCTAAAGTATGACATTTCAAGATTGAAAAAAATATGAAGAACAACAAGATTATTTGATGTGATCTAATTATATTTTTTTTTCAGCTTGTGCTGCCTCAATTAGTCCTTGCCTCATGTTTACAGATCATTGTAATATATCCAGCATCATCTTTTTTGAAAATTAACGCAATATTGCAAACTTGCATTTGTTTTTGTTTCTGATTTTTACATGGCGTTTAAAAATTCCATTGAAAGTTTATTATCGGAGTGTTAACCTTATCTACCCGTGAATTCACGGAGATTTACACGACGGGTGATACAGTCAATGACTTCTGATCATTAAGTCAAAAACATCAATTTAAAAATTGTCTTCTCGTCGTTGTATAACCTTTCGTACTGGAGTTGCATATTTATTTCAAGAAAGTTAACAACTCAATTTAAGTCAAACAATATCCCGCATCTCGTTTTATTCACAATCAAAGAAAATTAAGACAAATGAAATTAAATTGCGACCATTAAATAGTATACATTTATTTGACAACATTGTAACAATGATTATCCAGCTTAAGCAATCTCGTGTATGCATCCAAAATTGTTAATCATTTTTTGAATTAGCTCAAGCCTCTAGCATCTTTTATTTTCTAATGATTACTGTTGTTTTTTCTAACTTTCCTTGTTGTTTTGTTTCTTCATGGCCTACCACACAGACCATTTCAGAATATAAGATTCAAAGAATTTTGTTTCGAATGGAAGCAGAACACCTATATTTTGTTCACTTTTAGAAAATGTAAAACCGTGATTACGATAAAACTTGTCCTGAATAAAATTGAGGAATGAAAATTAATGCAGAATCTGCCAAAAAGACAACATCCTAGCCAAAGAATCGTATTGTAGGTTTATTATAGTTTTTGTGCCATATGAGCCGAGTTAATTCCATCCCCTTTCCACTTAGAAGATGAGTGGCCGGGACCTCTAAAGCCGGTTTTGGCGATTCTAGTAGGAGATTTAAGTAAACTTTAAAGCATGTAAAACAAGTGAAACTTTTGAGTTACTGCTTACGGAAGATACCCCCGCCGAAATATTTCGGTAAACAGGAAGTTGTTAGGAGATGAATCTGAAAACGCATCGCACGACATAACTGATTTATATAAACCCTGAAACAAAATTTCAGAAATCCTTTTAATGCGACGAAAATATTCATGGGACGAACGGTCGGACTGAAGGATGAATTGACTAAAGGACAGACAGAGGAAAAAAAGTATACCCCCACTTTTTTTAAAAGTGAGTGATATAATTATAAACTGATATGTGTTTCGTATTTACAGTTTTAAACGCATTGCAAATTTGTATGCCCCACCTACGATAGCAGAGGGTCATTATGTTTTCTGGTCTGTGAGTCCGCCGTTCTTTTGTTCGTTCTTTCGTCCCAGTTCAGGTAAAAGTTTTTGGTCAAGGTAGTTTTTGATGAAGTTGAAGTCCGATCAACCTGAAACTTAGTGTTATATTAAGGTATATAGGAGGGAAAAAAATCTGAGACAAGTGCCTGTGTAAAATACTCATAGCATGTTTTCATTTGAACAAACTGGTTTATTGTTTTATGTACAGTAGTAAATATTGCGGATTAAAGCGTGGCAAAATAAAAGACGAAATATTTCAGACAGACTTTCTTCTCTTAATTTCTTGAAAGCAAACTCTCTCGTGTGATTAACCATGCAAGATTTTCTGCATTTGGCATACATAATGATGTGCCAAATATTAAATTATTTTCTTGGGTTCTTCATACAATAACTTACCGTATTAAAAGTATAAAAGAAATCTAGCTGCGCGGAAAAAAAAACTTTTAGTGTTTTTTAGAAAATATTTAAGTGTTTTTTTTCACACAACATTGGTATTATTTATATATTGTAGATGGTTAATACGTAAATCATCACATATCGTGGATGTATGTCATAATGAGACTTGCTGATGTGTGGGATTTTATTATATTGTTTATAAATCATTTCTCTCAAGACAGTAATATTATACAGCGTGTCAAAACAAGCATTTGAAAAGTTTTAATAGAAATTTATTACAAAATTAATTTTAAATCGTAAATACGGCATTATTTCACAGAAGTATTTAAATGCATTAATATAAGAATATACTATTCAGTTCACATGGATAACGCTATGTTTAGAAAAAATATCTCAATTTCAACGTGCAATTTATCGGTTTGTTCTACGTTACATTCTAGCGTTGACTACCGATAACGACGTCAAATGCGATAAGGGTGGTTTTTGCTTGACGGGCGTCATATATTTATTTAATAAATCGTCCCTTAAGGGCATACGATACAGTTTTGATCCTGTATTTACAAGTTCGTGAAACTTTGCAAATAGGCTATTTTTTACCAGATTAAATCAAATATGTAATAAAAAAAATACCTTCATTTGCTACTTTTTGAGTAAAATGAGGTCGAAATTTTGTATATTTGCTCAAAATTCAGATTTGTGGCCGTAATTTCTTTTTCGAACTTTTTTGTTATAAAAGATAAACACAAATTGTTTTTTTGTTAAATAATCGGTAATTCCTGTGTTTTATAAATATCCTTCAAAATATGCAATTTTTTATTCAGAAATAACTCATATTTATCAAATGTTCATGAATTGAGGAAAAAAACGTCATTTTTTACTGCATGTTTATCAAAATTAAAAAAAATCCTCTATTTACAGTTTTATAAAATTTGGGTCACATAATCTCCCTGCAAAATGAAACAAAATGCCGTTTTGAAAAATAGGGGTCCATGAACTCGTTTTAAATTAAATCAGTTTGAATGATAAAAATCAGTCGAAAAATACATCTTTTCCCGATATGTCATAGTTTGACGTCGCGAAAATAACAAATTTTGTTAGCAACGTCATTACCGTCCCTGTAACTGTATCGTATGCCCTTAACAAATGGATTACATAACGTATATCAAGAAGAGTTTTTTTTAGGAATACTTTCCCTTCATCAACATTAATAACATAATTTGATGGTATCTTATTTTCATATATAAGTGTATTTTAGTAGTGGAACATGTAAGTGTTAAGTGCGAACAAAACGGATTACAATAGTATTATTTTGAACTTTTGCTGAATTAATTGTGTGTGTTTTTTTTTAAAAGGGTTGATTTTAAAATATTGAATTATATCAAATCTTCATTATACCATATAGGTTTAGCAATTATTTATGCAACAAATTAAAAATTAGATATATCTTTGATAGAAAAAATAAATCAGATTTACGGTATATGCTCCAGTATTTTTAACGTTCTGAAAAAAACACCTTTCAGAAACTAGCTGGTCAATGCGAAGGAAATGATTGTAAGCGCAATGAAGCTTGTATGCCACGGGGACCGGAATACTATTGCGTTCCATTACCTATAACGTTATCTAAATGTAGCACACGTAAGTTTTATGTTTAATTGCATATGCATTCACACAAATACATCTGATCAACGAAATGTTTTGAGTCATGATTTTAAATATTATTCTGATTTAGAGTAATTTCTTGCAATTTGATTGGCTGATATTGTCCTGAATGTTTTCAGTACAATTGGAATAAATTCGCATATAACATTGACCTAATAAAAAATGTGTGGTATCTTTTGTTAGCTTTTATTCGTGTTTCTCTGTCCTATATGTTATCCTATTCATTTGTATTGTAGTCATGTCATGCAATGCTGTCATTTAAATGTTTTATTTATCATTGTTTTAAAAGCGGGAGTTTTGGTATGCCACAAAAACCAGGTTCAACCCACCATTTTTTCTTCAGATCTCTTGACCAAATCAGGAAAAAGGCCATTGTTATATTATAGATCGTTTCTGTGTTTGCTACATTTTAATTTTTGTTTCTGTTGTGTTGTAGTTCTCCTCTTATATTTGATACGTTTTCCTCAGTTTTAGTTTGTAACCCAGATTTTTCTTCTTCTCACGATTGTTGAATTTCTAATAGCGGTATACTACTGTTGCCTTTATTTTTTTATTGTCCTACTATTTTGAATTTTTTACAGCTTTAGATTAAATATCTAAATAAATTTGGTTGATGTTGTCCTAATAATTGAATTTCAATATAATGATATGTGATACAATAAAATCAGGATACATTAGTTACACCATGTGTTATTGTTCAAATACGCTTCGCCCGATATGAATTTCATTGACCCGATAAATTCTTGTATTACGAAAAATGCACACTGTGTAACTTATAAGTTTAAGGATGAACTTTTTTATTTTTTCCTGCATTCTTTTTGTTGTAATATTTATCCAGCCTTCTATTTTGTTGTAATCTCTGTAATGCCATTTGTTTTTACTAAATTCGGTCCTGCCTTTTTATTAGTTTATACTTATTTTGTCATTCTGCTTTTTTTTTACCAAGTTGCTCATCCTGACTTTTTCTTTCACTTTTACTCGAAACTCCTGTCTTACCTGTCTTTTTTTCCAATTTCATCATAGCCTGTATCCACTCCATAAAAATCATATGGTAGCTCCCTTAAATCAAAAACAGATGCGGTCCTGTATCAAGAGGAATATGTACTAAACACCAATGACGATTACGACAAAATGTAAAAATTGGAAAAATGTTAAGCTCATATAGAAAGCAATATCACAAAATGTAATCAGATATATGAAGTAATGAACAATATCTTGATTCACTTTTTAAAATAGCATCATCTGACCTTTGTCCACGGGACTGCAGTGACCTTCCACAAGGAATTTGTTCAGGGGTATATACAATATATCCAGCAGATAAGAAGTTTGATGTTTACTGTGACATGGATACAGCAGGATTTGGTTGGACTGTAAGTGTAGTGAAGACAAAGATTTTATTTCATTCTTTTCCATGGATCATTTTTTTTCATACACAATACAAGCTGTTAATGTTAAGTGTAATTGACTTTTGAAAATTTAATTTTCACTTTGTCGACCGAATGAAATGAATATAACTATATTTTTGTGAAAGATTTGACGACACATCTATGTTTTGATTCATAACATATCATGTTGAAGCATTTAGGGCATTATTACTTCCCAAATCCGTTAATCTTAGGGTTGATCTGAATAGGTTCAATCCTACCAGATCACCTATCTTGAGTTTCTTCGTGCTGCATTTTTTCTTCTGTTCTGCAGAAGGGTATACAGTAGTCTTGTGATTGTTTGTTTGACCTGGGGTATCAATATTTGTTGTGAGGATATTTACATTGTCAATTGGACATTTTATATTATGATGAAGTAATATGATATAAACAGAGACAGGGTGTTTAGATATTGACCTTAGTGAGCGTGCTGTTTAGATCGACAACTCCAGGTATATAAATGGATTGGGAAGTATTATTTTCGAACTGTAAACTATTGTCTATTACAATACCTTCATCATGAACGATCAAACAAAAATATGAAAGTGAAAGAGGTATAATTAGATACACACTTGAAAAGTTCTAAATTGAAGAAGATAACTAAAAAAACGATGTACTGAAATAACTCTTCTGCCACAAAACACAAATTAAAAGAAATGGACTAATCGCTGCACATTGAGGAAGTGATTATTTGAAGTTATTGCTAATATTGTTTATCTTTTTATAAAGGTTTTCCAAAACAGAATAAACGGAAAGGTTGATTTTTACAGAGGATGGAACGATTATAAGATTGGATTTGGAAATTTAACATCCGAGTTTTGGTTGGGTATATTTCTCTTTATAATCCATTGAAAAGCAATGGTTATTCAGCACAGCTATTCGAGTAACGTTTTAAAACTTAAACGAAGAAAGAATAAAAAATGATTTTTTGTACAATGAAAAATTAGGAAGATGTGCCAACGAGACAACTCTCAATACAAGTCACAATATGTAAAGATTTAACAATTCAGAATCTAAATTATCGTAGGTAGTTTCATTGTTCGTACACCAAAATAAAAACAATTTCATACCAATTCAATTGAGTAAAAACTTAGTTTGTTAAACAAACAATACAATCACATTAACCCATAACGTCATGTTTAGCCTAGTTAAGAATTATAGATTTTAACAACAAATAATCTGCCGATTTATTGACATTTGTTCTCAGATTTATCTCTTATTTCACTTTTGCACAGGAAATGACTTCATAAATGTGCTAACCTCTTCTGGAAACTACAAGCTTTACATTCACCTTGAGGAATGCGAAGGGAATTATAGATATGCAGAGTATTCCGAATTCAGTGTCGGAGATGCCACAACAATGTATACTTTAAATGTAACAGGATATAGCGGTGATGCAGGTATAACTTCACACTTTTTATTGGGGTGTCTTGAATAAATAGACGGCGTGTATGGAATATTTCAATAATTTATCAATCCAACAACAAACAACATTCTATCTGCATAAGAAAAAACGGAATTATATCTGTTCTAAATGGTTACTAAAGTATTCCATTAATATTGAAACGAAATTGATTAAAATATAACCGGGGTTTTTTTTTAACAAAATATGTAGACAATTCTCATTTACAAGTATTTTGAAACGTTTTCAATACTCTTTAAATTTATTCACAGCGATTTCAAAAAATAGAATATAAATATTATACAAATATCAGGTATGGTTGGTACGAAAATTCTTCATTACCTATTGAAGGGGAACAACTGCAAGTTGTGTCTTATAAATAAGTTTTTAAATCCAATCTTTATTTATTTTTTAGGAGATAGACTTAAGTACCACAACGGCATGATGTTTTCTACTAACGACAAGGATAATGACCTGTCGGATAGATACATATGCGCACAAGGTACCAAAGGAGCATGGTGGTACAAAAATTGTTATCATTCTAATTTGAATGGGAAATATACAGTACATCAATCGTCTTCTCTCAAAAAGACCATCTGGGGAGCATGGATAAAGTACTCGGTGAAGTCTGCTAAAATGATGATTAAACGAAACTAAGAACCAATGTTAGAAGAGACTCACAATTTTATTTCACAAAAGAGCATTGAAGAATTCATTTTTTGAAATTGATTTGATGACGGTACCCATGAACAATTGGAAGATACTCACTGACTGTTATACCTACGGAAGAAAATAAATTTCCTGATTGAAATTGTCGTATTCTTTCACATTACCAACCCTAATTTGCGAACTGTTTAGCGCAAGTTCAATTCTAAATTGCTTTCAAACAATATAGCAACCAAATTAAAGACGTCATCGTGCTTTTCTTTTTAGTTTAAGACCAGTTAGGTAACTTATACAAACGACACACAGCAGAAACGATATACGAAAAATACAAGAAACCATTTACATCCCAGTTCTATTGTTATACCTTAAAATTCTATTTTCGAAACAAATTAGTGTAAATTGAATAGATCTATAGTAACTAAATCAATGGATATTGACCACAAAGTGTGACGAGCGATATTTCATCCCAAAAACACAATTCATTTTTATTCATAACAACAGAAAAATTGATTTTTTTTTTTAAATAGCATGAACATACGAAATGTTGATCCCTACAATTTGTTCCAAGATATTGAAAAACACATCAAAGGAAATTTCAAATAGCGAAAAAAATATTAAGAATCCTTTTTGAATAAAAAATGATTCTTTGCTAGGAGGTAAAAAAATTTGATCCCCGCAAGGGAACCAGCCAATTTTAAAAGAAGATTCCCAACCGATGGATAAAAGAGGATGGGCGTTCTAACCATATGCCCCATTCATAGGCATTGTTCATCTCACAAAAAAAAGAGTTTAAACCCTCTCACTCCTTCCCAGGGACCCGCCACTGATCCCAGTCTTGTGTAGACGAAACGCGCGTCTGGCGTTTTAAGTTATAATCCTGGTACCTTTGAAAATTTTTACACCACTGGTTCGATGTCAATGCTTGTGGACGTTTCGTCCCCGTTGGTTTCATCCCAGTAGTCAGCACCTCGGTGTTGACATAACTATCAATTATATGGTCTTTTAATTTCCTGTTTACAAAACTTAGAATTTTTAAAAAAACTAAGGATTTTCTTATCCCTGGAATAGATTACCTTAGCCGTATTTGGCACAACACATTTTGTGGAATTTTGGGTCCTCAATGCTCTTCAGCTTTGTACTTGTTTGGCTATATAACTATTTTGATCTAAGCATCACTGATGATTCTTCTTTAGACAAAACGCGCGTCGTGCGTATTAAATTATAATCCTGGTACCTTTGATAACTTTTTGTGTCTCTCTTCTCAAGCATTGAATTAAAAAAATGGGAATTCTAAGTCGAATGAACGAAACGGTCAACGATGACATGCTAATCTATATGACACTAGTAGCACGATTTCAGTCTGAAACGGTCATTTTGGTCTGATCACATCTTGATTGACTGGATTTACCGCTAGAGAAATTCGTCAAGATATTTAAGATCGTTTAGTCGCCGTTCAGATCGATAGCCTCCGCAGGTTAGTTAAGGTCGTTTCAAGAAAATTTCCATTTTTATAACAAGAAAAATCATATTGAACTCAGAGTTAGTTTTCTCTGTCTAAAAGCCAAAAAACACGTCATATGAGTAATCGGGGGGAAAAGGGTCTATTCTTATTTATATTACAAACTTTTATTTTTAGAAAAATATAAATACACTAGTGTCACGTGACTTCAAACTGAAAGTAAAGACATTTCCCAAAAAAGTCAAAAGTGCAGGTGCAAGATGAAATCGGATCGCCCTGATTTTGGGCTCGTTGTAATCAGGATAACTTGTTTTACTGGAAAAGTACTGCCACTTAATTTTCATTAGAGGTTTTGTAATTAAAAAACAAAAAAACATGGAGAATTAATCGATTTATTGATTTTTGGCACTTCGGGTTGTGAAATTTCTTTTACACGAACGCTATATAACTAGTAGCAGCACTTTTCGAAAAGTTTAAAATGTGGCCTTTCTACCAATACCAGAATGAAGTGGGTTGGTATAGCTCTTGCACCTGCACTTTTCAATTATTCTAACATGTGGTAGCACAATCGCCCTAAAATGCACGAAAAAAGCGTTTGAAAGACCCTCTAAAAGAGGGACGAAAGATACCAAAGGGACAGTCAAACTCATAAATCTAAAACAAACTGACAACGCCATGGCTAAAAATTAAAAAGACAAACAGAAAAACAATAGTACACATGACACAACATAGAAAACTAAAGAATAAACAACACGAACCCCACCAAAAACTAGGGGTGATCTCAGGTGCTCCGGAAGGGTAAGCAGATCCTGCTCCACATGCGGCACCCGTCGTGTTGCTTATGTGATTACAAATCCGGTAAATAGTCTAATTCGGTAGGTCAAATTCATGAAAGGGAAGGGGATTGTAGTTACGACGTGAGGAACATATCCGATATCATTTGTGAAATGGTTATTCCATAACGGTCAACCAACTCGTGATGGCGTCCGTAAAATTTACGAAGGGATGATTTCAACTTCACCATTTGGAACTCTAATAGTCGGATCGGCTGACGGAAAAACTACTTGTATATTTTGTTTTCACCGGCGTTTCATTTAATAATATATGTTTGTGCGAAGTTTGAAACAACTATTCTCTTATTGCTATTTAAATTATTGAAGGCAAAAAAACATAATTATTCAGGTCATTATTATACACCCCAAACGTGGGTTACATGCATGTAGTGTTGGCACGCAGCCTTCCCCCCTTTTTTGTTCAAATGCGGAATCGCATCTCGGGTGCTTGTATAGTTCTTGTTCTACAAGTCAAAGTACAATATATAAATTAATTTAATATATAAGCCTACAATGTCATTATTATACACCCCATACGTGGGTTACATGCATGTAGTGTTGGGGCATGCAGCCTTCCCCCCCCTTTTTTTGTTCAAATCCGGAATCGCATCTCGTGTGCTTGTATAGTTCTCGTTCTGCAAGTAAAAGCACATTATATAAATTTTAATAGATTAGCCTACTAGGTCTCTTCCTTTGTTTGTGTATTGTGAATCATTAACATTTTAATGAAAAAAAAATTTATAAAGAAGTTGGGTGTGTCATTGGTAATGTTTAAATTATAAATATACTTAACTCCTACCTGCATCACATCAATAGATCGAGATTTTATTTGTTGAATTTCTCCTGCTTATTAAGTGTGACTGGTATCAATTGTAAATCATGATTTGTCACTTAGATTCATTCTGGTGATTCTTTTGCATCTATGTTCACCAGCTGCTATGCCAGTTTTTTTGTATGGCTTGCTTTTTTTTTATTATGTCAGACTCCATAGTTATTTCCTGCGTCTTATTACACAGAATATTCCCTTCAACCAATCTGGAGCAGTATTTGACGTATTCGAATATCCTTACAGTTACTTGGTAAAATTATTCTGCCCTACTTTTACTGATTTTATTATGTTTGTAATTCAAAGGCATACATTTTAAAATTTGTACACCAGCATTAAGATGGGGGATATAATTCCTTTTTTCATAGAATGTGTGAGTTTCAATATTTGCACAAACTACCTTTTGGAGTAAAGATTAAAAGATAAGACATTGAGTACCCCAAATTTAAAAAAAAACTGCCCGACAAGCAAAAACGACCCTTATGGCAAAAATTATGAATTATCAGATTTTTAATAAATTAAACAGAAAATACTTATGCCAACACAATGTAAAAAATTTTAAAACGATCGGTGAAAAATTAGTTTAGAAATTTCAATTTTGGTAACACATGAAATGTGTTCTAACGTAAATTTAAACGTAACGTTGAAATCATACACTTTGACGTCGATTTATTAAGTTTGCTGCAATTTACTACTTTACTCTTCTCCTGGTGCTTGACAAAATGTAACCTGATATCCCTTCCTAGAATATGGACGATTGTTTTTTATACATGTATAGATGGTCTTACCTAACACGTGCAGTTCTGGCTGCATGAATATCTACAGGACGAGCCAACTTATCGAACTATTATCAAGGACGATGCAGAGAATCTATTTCTTTTATTTTGTGCATTATTTTTTGGAAAATTAATTTCTGATTTATCATGAGCAACGATGAAATAATGGTACTTTCTGATACCATAGAATATGTTTAATCTAAACAGATAAAATTGGTTTCTAATCTATCCATTTTCTAAGTAGTTTCATCGTTCTCTTGCTTACAATGTTAACCGACTTAACTTATTGATGATGATTTTGGAAGAATTCTGTCATATGCGATACAGTATCACAGTTTGATCGTCAAAATTTTTTTTAGCTTGACAAAATCTACCAAACGTTGAGTTTGTCCAAAGGCTTATTTTTTCTAATATTTTCCAGTTACATGTAGCACACACAAAGCAAGATAGTCAGTCATATACCGATTTTTTTCTCCTACAATAACAGAACAATAAATACTTTCATTTGTT
Source organism: Mytilus edulis (assembly GCA_019925275.1). Classification (NCBI taxonomy): domain Eukaryota; kingdom Metazoa; phylum Mollusca; class Bivalvia; order Mytilida; family Mytilidae; genus Mytilus; species Mytilus edulis. Next base: position 27,187,697 of record CM034354.1, read on the forward strand.
GGAATTCAAATATAAAATAATTCTTTTTATTTTGGTAGAAATGTTAGTGTTATCTAAAATGTAATAAAAAACAACAACACTGAAGTGTGAACTCCTGATTCTTACAGGGCACTATCTATTTTTCATGGGGTTCGTGTTGCTCAAACTTTAAATTTCTGTGTTATTTTTTGTATCACTCGTTTGATTTTAAGACATGGTCATCTGAGTTTTCTGTTTATAATTTATGATTGCACGCGTGGTGTTTGTTTATATTTATTTGATATAAAGGATCAACTTGGCTTATTTTTTCTCTTATTTGAACTTTCTCAGGTTCAGATTGAATCAATTCATATTGCCAGTTAAAACACTTTGTCCATTCAAAATCTAATTGACAATAAAAGTAAAATGAAATATAGATTAAAGGAGCTCAATGTGGGAATTTGTTGTGGAAGGTCAGTGTTTTGAACATTTAATCTAAAGGAGTGGAATGCATTTTGCCAATAGGGCGTTTAATACTGGTATTAACTTAAAGCCGATTCTATTGAGTGTGAAGGCAAAGGTAATATCTTTGGTTATCTTGATTCGCGACTAGCTTAACCGTGAAGTCATTTTTGGTTCAGGTACACTACACTCCTTTAAATGTAAACTCATCCGACAGATAACCAATCTATCTGTCTGTTATAACACCAGGCTACTCCGAAAGGATTGTCGAATACTTTAGCTAACCAAAGTTATTACCCTTGCCTACACACTTAATGGAATCGGCTGTAATTGATTTAATTGTTTCGGATTTTTCATATCGGGGTCTTTTATAGCCGACAATACGGTATGTTTTATCTCAATGTTGAAGCATATTCGTACGACATGGGACTATTATACTAGTATAAGAGTCCCACCTACGACATAAGAATATATAGATGCAAACATTATATGCAGACAGGAAGGCGACCAGACATGCGTTCATTCTGTTCAGTGGACATATCTAGTCTATAAATGCTCCGTGTTGAAGACCGTACTTTGACCTTAAGGGTTTCCCTTGTTAATTATGACATGGATGTTGAGTTGTTTCATTGACACTCATGCTCATGCTCGTCTTCTTATATGTACATCCAGTTCCATTTGTCTGAAATGCTGGTACATATGTGTCAAAAACCGACTGTTTGATTCGAAGAAGATAACACAATCTGAGGTTCAGAGTCATGTCTGTTATGAGGTACTGTTTATGGTAAACCATGCAGACTTGCCTATTTTTTCAAATATTGTACCATATTTGAAAATTCCCTCAAACGTCTATTTAAATTTTGATATTTTCTTTGTATTTCTATTACTGTTGATGTGTTTAATCAAAGATTTTAAACGGAACTCTCGAATACTATAGGTAACAGCAATACATCTCGACAAACTTAACTGTTGTCAAAAGTTTATGTAAAATTTTGTTCGCTTTCGCTCTCCGTATTTAGAACGGGATTTATCTGCGCCTTTTTATTTTCATTTACCCAATAAATACGTATCTTTGCCTTCTTTGGATAGTTCATTTCTACATGAATTATCTTCAATGTTATCGTTAAATGAGAACTGCAGCTGCGTGTGCAATTTCGTCCGTTTCAGATATATTTCTTGCAATAAATATATACGCATTAAATGTTTACAAAACAAACTATAACGCACGTTAAACTAAAAGTGATTTAAACGAAAAATAACTTTTAAAAACTTTATTAAATAACATTATGTATTACTATAATTATAATAAGTTTCGTTGGATATCGATTCGAAGTGAACTTGAAAATTTCAATATTATGCAAAAGTAAAATAGATCGTATTTAACATCTAAAGTATGACATTTCAAGATTGACAAAAAATTAAAGAACAACAAGATTATTTGATGTGATCTAATTATATGGTGTTTTTTTCAGCTTGTGCTGCCTCAATTAGTCATTGCTTCATGTTTACAGATCATTGTAATATATCCAGCATCATCTTTTTTTTAAAATTAACGCAACATTGCAAAATTGCATTCGTTTCTGTTTCTATTTATGATTTTTACATGGCGTTTAAAAATTCCATTGAAAGTTTATTATCGGATTGTTAACCTTATCTATCCGTGAATTAAGAGATTTACACGATGGGTGATACAGTCAGTGACTTCTGATCATTAAGTCAAAAACATCAATTTAAAAATTGTCTTCTCGTCGTTGTATAACCTTTCGTACTGGAGTTGCATATTTATTTCAACAAAGTTAACAACTCAATTTAAGTCAAACAATATCCCGCATCTCGTTTTATTCACAATCAAAGAAAATTAAGACAAATGAAATTGAACTGCGACCATTAAATAGTATACATATATTATACAACATTGTAACAATGATTAACCAGCTTAAGCAATCTCGTGTATGAATCCAAAATTGTTAATAATTTTTCGAATAAGCTCAAGCCTCTAGCACTTTTTTTTTTCGTTGTTTTTTCTTCCTTTCTTTGTTGTTTTGTTTCTTCATGGCCTACCACACAGACCATTTAAGAATAAAAGATTAAAAAAATTATAGAAATCCTTGTAATGCGACGGAAATATTCATGGGACAAACGGACGCAGTAAGGATGAATTGGCTTAAGGACACACAGAGGCAAAACGGTATACCCTCATTATTTTTTTTAAAGTGAATGATATAATTACGAACTGATATTTGTTTCATACTTACAGTTTTAAACGCATTGCAAATTTTTATGCCCCGCCTACGATAGTAGAGGGTCATTATGTTTTCTGGTCTGTAAGTCCGTCGTTCGTTCGTCCGTCGTACCGTTCGTTCGTCCCAGTTCAGGTTAAAGTTTTTGGCCAAGGTAGTTTTTGATGAAGTTGAAGTCTGATCAACTTGAAACTTCAATGCCAAATTAGAGTTTTTTGCCCATTTTCACGGTCCACTGAACATGGAAAATTATAGTGCGAGTGGGGCATCCGTGTACTTGGGACACATTCTTGTTTGATATATTTTCTGATAAAATACTTCATTTGAACAAATGGTTTATTGTTTTATCTACAGTAGTCAATATTGCGGATTAAAGCGTTGCAAAATAAAAATTTCAGACAGACTTTCTTCTCTGTCGTACTTAATTTCTTGAAAGCAAACTCTCTCGTGTGATTAACCATTTAAGATTGTCCGCAGTTGGCATGCATAATGATGTTGTGCCAAATATTAGATTATTTTCTTGGGTTCTTCATACAATAACTTGCTGTATTAAAAGAATAAAAGAAATCTAGCTGCGGAAAAAAACTTTTAGTGTTTTTTAGAAAATATTTAAGTGTTTTTTTTTTCACACAACATTGGTATTATATATATTGTAGAAGGTTATTACGTAAATCATCACATATCGTGGAACTATGTCATAATGAGACTTGCTGATGTGTGGGATTTTATTATATTGTTTAAAAATCATTCCTCTCAAGACAGTAACAATATACAGCGTGTCAAAACAAGCATTTGAAAAGTTTTAATAGAAATTTATCACAAAATTAAATTTTAAATCGTAAATACGGCATTATTTTACATAAGTATTTAAATGTATTAATATAGACTGTTCAGTTCACATGGATAACGTTATGTTTAGAAAAAATATCTCAATTTCAACGTGCAATTTATCGGTTTGTTCTACGTTACATTCTAGCGTTGACTACCGATAACGACGTCAAATGCGAGAAGGGTGGTTTTTGCTTGACGGGCGTCATATATATATATATAAAGCGAAATACCAGTTTGACAAATTATTTCAGATGCATACATTGTATATGACTTATTTTAATCTCATCTGATTTGTTTCAGATTTAGGTACATGTACAGTGACATATGATTCAATCTGCAGCCTTGTAAATATATCATCTTAATTTCTCAACCTCAATAGACATCAAGGAATACAATTCTATCATGAAGTTGGAAATAGTGACCTATTTTTTACTGCCGCTCATTTCATATTAAATTCCTGCCTTCTGTGCAAAGTGTCCACCAATACAAATGGACAGCAAAGAAATAGTCATATGTGCTTATGTGACATTCAGCACAATCAATCAATTGTGTTTTCATTATTAAGTCCCATAATATTTTAATTCAGGTTCATCATGTTCATCTTAAAGATGTTAAAATCAGAAAACTGATTTCCTATCACCTGCTGAGATTGGAGTCAACTGAAATGGTATTTCTTTTCTGTTCTAATAGAAGAAATTTTATGTACCAGAATATACATCTAAATACAGAAATAACTAACTTAATATAATTTATACATAACCACAATCCCTAAGTGTCAGATCAATCAGAATGAATCGATTTCCATGATATAGGGGAAAGTACAAAATAGTCAGACGGAAACTCATAAAATGATACAATGTATGTACGTGTTAACCATGTTAACGCTTATAGAACTACAATGTACTGCCTACCAAAAATCATGGGTTAATCTTTACCTGACCCAATCACAAAAATAACACAACTTAATTGTTAATCAAAACTTCATTGGCAATTATACCATATCATCTTTTTTTTAATCAAATTCTAGCTGTACTACATAATTACATGTATGATACATTCAAATTTAAAATATATAGAAAGTAATTTCTGTCTGTGTGTTGGGAATGCTGTCTCATTGCCATACAACTGTACATGTAAAATGTTTTATGTATGCATATGGTAATATAATGTGGTACATGTATATCTAACATCATTTGCTAATCTTGCTAGATATAAGAATTTTTTATACTGTGGAAATATTCAATCACAAGTTTCCAAGTATACCATGTATACCAGTAGAAAATTAAATGCATATGAACATGTATGTAAATGTACATATGTACAAAAGAGCAGCTACATGATAAATGCAAGCAAAGAAAAATATCCAACATTTTTTGGTTCAAACATTCTGTGGATGTTACATTTGTACATTTGTACAGAGGTCTTGATCATTATTGAAGGCCAACATCAATATGACCAACAACTGCAATCAAAACACTTTATAATGCTTTTGAACATTTTGTAAACCTGTATAGGGTGTGTTATGAAATGAGATTGAAATATAAACCATGACAAAATATGATTTTCTTGTTCTCTGGTGGCTAATACATGTATATGACTAGTTGTTCTCTGATTGAGAGTTGTTTCATTGGCAATCATATGTCATGTATGTCATATTCTCACTATTATAATTACATGTACATGTAACTACATAGGTGGTGCACTAGTGAATTGCATGCTTACATTTGTACATGTACAATGTACATGATGTAATTTGTATATGTCTGAAATGTACATATGATATCTGTAGGTTTTCTGGTAGGATTAATATCTATATTGAATTACTTTTTACATCGGTTTCCTGTCATGCCTGTAATTGCCATAAAAATAACAAAACACTCATAGAAGTCTTATAAATGAATATTTCAAAATTCCCCTTTACCATGTTTACAGTTCAACTGAATATCATGTCTATCTGTAGATCTCTCACTCGTCTTGGTTAGATATTGCAGATTTTTTAAAACATTTCATGAAAGAGACATGAAATTACATTTCTGACATCCGTGAAATACAATATTTTAACTGAAATCCTTTTTGAAACTCCTATTTTAAGAATATTCACAAATCTCCAAACTGCCTTTATTATGTATATTTGGTATTCCTTTTAACTGTCAGAAGTAAAAACTCTTTAAGATGGTATACATCAACTTCAATAATGATGAAAAAGAAGTTAAATTGTCCAATAAATAATATTCCTCTCTCTTTCAGCATCAATACACTAAATTCCAATTCATTTGGTTTTGAAACAGTCAATGCTTCTACTTAGTACGGTGCATTATGTAGAATTGCTGTCATTTTTCTATTTTTCATGGACATATTTGGTGGCTTTCTAAACAAATTTTAATCAGATCTTCCATAATGGCCATGATGAGTTATAAGTAACTTTTAACTGGTGTCTGACTGCAGGTCTTCATCCCTGAAATATAAAAATGCAAATATAATACAAGTACAATGTATATATCAAATGAAATTTTCAATATATGAGAAAAGTAATCAAAAGTTAGTGCAAACATACTTCTTCAAAAAAGTACTGTTAAAATGCTAAAAAAAAAATTCTCGTCCTTTTTTACCAGTAGTAATGTCTTCATTCAACATTTGAACAAAAATAAATTTTCCAAACACATTTTAATAAGGCGCACTATGTAATAAATATTTAAATATTATGTTGAACTTCATTATTTTGTATCGTATCTCCTTTTCCAAATGTGAACAATGACAGGAATACTTCAATATCAACATGATCAATATCAGTAATCAACAAGAAATTTTAGCTAGCAAGTTCAGTATATTATTATCATGATTATAGGCGTATCTGTCATGTTTTTGTAAATAAATATTATTGCTGGTACATATATATATATACAGACACTTCTTTTTTAATTCAGAAATTATCATGATTTATATTAAGTACATTAATTATTGTATTGCAATTCTTGGAGAATGGAAAAAAAAGTGAATTTGTAGGATACTTATACAAGTGAATCTTATTTACTTGTATAGGTAAACAAAAAATTGGCATAGTTATGTCCATTAAACATTCAGAATGTTTTACATTGTACTTGTTTTACTTGTACAAATGTATAAGTAAAAATATCATCCTTTTTTCTTTCTTGTATTCTTGAGATTTTTTTGCTCTAATCCAATTTTAAATTGTGTACTCTCTAGATCTGCAGATGTCTTTACCAATCATTTAAGTGTAATTTCATAGACAATGAAAATCCCATGTGTCTGTTATCTTCACAACACTGCTCATTTACAAGCCCCAACAATGCCCAAAACTTTTGGCAAAAGGAGCAATTTTTGAAGGCCTTGCACAAATATACAAGATCTTTGCTCAATCAGTTTCTTTGATGAATTTATATAATGAGATGAAACATTGAACTTAAAATTTAATAAAGGGCTGCGCTTTAGCGCATGATACGCCCGTTGCTCTTTTAACTTGTCTTTTATGCTTTAAATGAATTTATATGATCAACTAGAAATATATATACAAATCAAAAGAGATGTTACATTAATATATTCACCAAAGTTTCATAAAATCCCCCTTTTTTAGGTATAAAAATTCATTACTTAAGAAAACGTAAAATCTAAAATTTATAAAAATGAAAAGGGAGCTTATGTCAATAGATATAAACAATTTATCAAAGTTGCATAAAATTTTGTGAAAGTGTTAGTTATTGTCCCAAAATTCGAAAATCCCCCCTTTTTTAAGCATAAAAATTCATAACACGGAAATGTAAAATCTGAAATTTATAAAAATTGAAAGGGAGCTTACATCAATAGATATAAACAATTCACCAAAGTTTCATGGACATTGGTGAAAGCCTTTTTGAGTTATTGTCCGAAGTGTTGAAAATCCCCCTTTTTTTATGAATAAAGCCCCATAAATCCAAAACTTAAAATCTGAAATTTATAAAAATTAAAAGGGAGCTTACATCAATAGATATAAACAATTCACCAAAGTTTCATGGACATTGGTGAAAGCCTTTTTGAGTTATTGTCCGAAGTGTTGAAAATCCCCCCTTTTTTTTATGAATAAAGCCCCATAAATCCAAAACTTAAAATCTGAAATTTATAAAAATTGAAAGGGAGCTTACATCAATAGATATAAACAATTCACCAAAGTTTCATGGACATTGGTGAAAGCCTTTTTGAGTTATTGTCCAAAGTGTTGAAAATCCCCCTTTTTTTATGAATAAAGCCCCATAAATCCAAAACTTAAAATCTGAAATTTATAAAAATTGAAAGGGAGCTTACATCAATAGATATAAACAATTCACCAAAGTTTCATGGACATTGGTGAAAGCCTTTTTGAGTTATTGTCCGAAGTGTTGAAAATCCCCCCTTTTTTATGAATAAAGCCCCATAAGTCCAAAACTTAAAATCTGAAATTAAAAAAAAAACGAAAGGGAGCTTATGTCAATAGATATAAACAATTCACTTAAGTTTCATGGAAATTGGTGAAAGTGTTTTTGAGTTATTGTCCGAAGTGTGGACGACGGACGGACGGACAGACGGACAACGGTATACCATAATACGCCCCGTCTAAAAGACGACGGGCGTATAAAAAAATGAGCCAAACTGGGAAAAATCATTAAAGGCATGATTCACATCACAAAACTTGAGGATTTTTTTAGGATTGAAAGAAATGTTTACTTGTACAAGTAAGTTTTTGAGAAAACTAAGGCTAGATTATTCAAACATTATCTATTTACTTATATGTGTATATTTTTTTTTACTTCTTCAGGTAAATATAAAATAAACTTGTACAAGTAGTACCCCTGACTATGTAAGTGTCTGTAATATTTAATTGAGCACTTGTTGTTTGTTGCTGTTTGCTTGTTTGTTTGTTCATTCACTTATTTCTCACATAAATAAGGCCATTAGTTTTCTCCTTCAACAGGTTTATTAATATTATGATTTGGCGCCTTTTAGAGAAGACGATGTGGCGGAATGTTTTTTTTCTCATTGTTGAAGGCCATAAGGCCTAAATGATGACATATAGTTTTTAATTTCTGTTTAACTTGGGACCCTTCAGGAGAGTCTTCCCATTGTACATGTATAATAGTTAGATAATTGCAGGATAAAACAATTTACCTGTCTATAATACATGTAATGAAGCTCTCCAAATTCAAACCATTACTTTATATTTCATCACAGCTTGAATGGCATACTGTAACCCCAGTCCTGTTATTGTCAGGTGACCTAAAAAAAAAAAGAGAATGAATTATATACTTCTTTTTTTTTAAATAAAGGAGCATGAAAAATTGAGAACAACACGTTCAATAATTTCATGCGTCCATAGCACTTTTCTGGCCGAGTCTGGATTTACCTTCATCAGGAACGCTCAAAGCCAAACATTTAAAATCCAAAGATGTACAAGAAGTGAAAAAAATTACAGAGCTATATGTCAAAAATAATATGAACCTGTGTATACATTGTCATGATTGTTACATGTATAATCATGATAATGAGTCATATATTTTTTAAAATAAAGAAATCACTTTTGCCAAACAATAGAAATACAATGTAGGAAGATGTGGTGTGAGTGCCAATGAGACAACTCTCTATCATGTCCATTCAAATAACAATTTATAAAAGTAAACCATTATACATGTAGGTCAATGTATGGCCTTCAACACGGAGCCTTGGCTCACATCAATAAACAAGCTATATAGGGCCCCAAAATTACAAGTGTAAAACCATTCAAACAGGAAAACAAACGGTCTAATCTATATAAACTAGAGGCTCTCAAGAGCCTGTGTCGCTCACCTGTTACTGTATTTACTGATGTCGATCATCTTGGTTAGTAGGTGGGGTCATTAGACACTTTTTTTTAAATAGATACCATAGTAATGATTGTGGCCACATTTAGTTTAATATGGCCCATAGTTTTAGAAAAGAAGATTTCAAGTTAAAAAATGACAAAAAGTTGTTCAAAATTGACTATAATGGACAATAACTCCTTAAGGGGTATTCTTACAATTTTTATCATGTTTGACTTATTTGTAGATCTTACTTTGATGAACAAAATTGCTGTTTACAGTCTATCTCTATCTATAATAGTATTCAAGATAATAACCAAAAAACTGAAAAATTTCCTTAAAATTACCAATTTTAGGGCAGCAACCCAACAACGAGTTGTCAGATTCATCTGAAAATTTGCGAAGGGATAGATCTTATTCTGATTGACATTTAAATCTTGAAAGATTTGCCCTAAATGTCTTAGTTTTAAAGATATAAATCAAAAACTGCATTTTACCACTATGTTCTAATTTTAGCCATGTCGGCCATTTTGTTTGGAAGGCGGTGTCATCGGACACATTTTTTAAACTATATACCACAATGATAATTATGGCCATATAGTTTCAGAGAAGAAGATTTTTGTACAAGTTACAAAAACTAACGAAAATTTGTTATAAAATTGACTATAAAGGGCAATAACTCCTTAAGGGGTTGACTGACAATTTTGGTCATGTTGACTTATTTGTGGGTTTTACTTTGCTGAACATTATTGCTGTTTACAGTTTATCTCTATCTATAATAGTATTCAAGATAACAACCAAAAACTGCAAAATTTCCTTAAAATAACCAATTCAGGGGCAGCAACCTAACAACGAGTAGTCAGATTCATCTGAAAATTTCAGGGCAGATAGCTCTTGACCTTATAAACAATTCAACTCCATGTCAGATTTGCTCTAAATGCTTTGGTTTTTGAGTTATAAGCCACAAACTGCATTTTACCCCTATGTTCTATTATTAGCCATGGCAGCCATCTTGGTTGGTTGGCGGAGTCACCGGACACATTTTTTAAACTAGATACCCCAATGATGATTGTGGCCAAGTTTGGTTAAATTTGGCCTAGTAGTTTCAGAGGAGAAGATTTTTGTAAAAGTTTAAGGACAACGGACAACAGACGACGGACGCCAAGTGATGAGAAAAGCTCACTTGACCTTTCAGGTCAGGTGAGCTAAAAACAAGAAACGAGAGACACTTATAAATAACATTAACAAACGACAACTACTGTACATGTACATCAGATTCCTTACTTAGAACAGGTGCAAACATTTGCAGCGGTATTAAACGTTGTAATGTTTAAATTAATGCAAATTAAATGAACCCAGGATTTGCATGTTGCTAATTTTTGCTTGTCTTAATGTAATTTTTATGATTAACTAGAAGTGCTGAGAGCACTGCTCACAATAGCCAGCCCCCTCCCCCACAAAAAAGATTAGGAAATTCTGTTTTATATTTTATCATATTGTGTGTGGACAATGCTCTCTCAGTCTTTATTTATATTTGCACATTGGTCTATTCTTAGTCTAAAAAGTAATGACATCTTGCAAACCAATTTAATTTAGCTTTGAGCATTACTGCGAAAAATGAAATAGCTAGACTTCTAATGTAAGACCTTATAATTATCTGAACAACATGAACTGCTATTATAGACCTACATGTAGTCCAAATAATTATGACGTCTGGCAAGGCCATTTTAAATTTTTCCTTCCTTGGTGCCTCTATCTAAGATAAGAAATAAAAAATCGTCTTGCCAGACATCATAATTATTTGGACTATTACAGACCAAACAAAAAAATATGATTGGTATGGATGATTTACATGATTAATTGAAATTTAAAGTTGGTTTTCAGGGTTCTCACTAGGATTTTTTCATGGACTCATCACTTTAAGAAATGGTGAGTCCCAAAAGATTTTGATGAGTCCAGGATGCATGTATTTTTCTATGTCATAATATAATGAAATACGATGTAATACAGCAGGAGTTAAAAAATGCACTAGCCCGACGCCCGGGACTACAGCATTTAGGCCTCGGGCAACCAAATTTGTAACCCAATATGCCCGACGGACTAGTGACAAAAAATTCTTGGCGTTTCTAAAATAGAACGGGGAAACTCCCCTCATCACTTTTCTATCTAAGCCAATCAGATTCGACTACGTCATCAGAATGTAAACATATTTTGTACAAGTTTTAAAATAGACCAAATAACTCTGAATGGATCCCTAACTTTCAATATCGATGTATCAGTACAGGATTTATATTAAACCTGATTGCACCTCCTTCTGAATAATTTATTGCAATATAAATGTGAATCCTTTGCAGCAGAAACATGACTTTTGTCAGATATAACTTTTGAAACATGTTATGGACGCCATTTAGTTATTGTTTACATACTGTAGAGAAGCCCCCATAACCATGATCTAATCATTAACAGTCTCGGAAAACTTAAATAAAGACAACAGTAATATACCGCTGTTCAAAACTCATAAATCCATGGACAAAAAACAAAATAGGGGTAAAAAACTAAAACCGAGGGAAACGCATTATATATAAGAGGAGAAAAAGTACACAACACTAAAAATGTAACACACACAAAAACGGACTAAGCATCAGACAAAATCCCACGAGAATAACAAATATAACATCATAACCAAAAACATGAATTTGGGATAGACAAGTACCGTGACACGTATTGACGGATTGATTGATTGATTGTTGGTTGCTTAACGTCCAGTGGCAAATATTTCATGCATATTCAGGACGAGAGCAAGTTCACAATAAATACAATAGGTAGGTTGTTACAATAGAGGCCATCAGGGATGATGGTCGGGGAAATTTGGACTGCCACCGGAAAAGGAGGGTACATTGGATAGGGACAGAAGTTTAGCCTTGCAACAGGCCACCTACGGACCCCTCAAAGAGTTGTTGCAAGGGTTCTTAACGTGCAAAAAGCGTGGCACTCTCTTTACACGAGGCATCGGATTTAACGTCCCCCTTCTGACCGGACGTGACTGCGAACTTGATGCATCCCGCACAGCCAAACGGACGCCCCACTTCGGCAAGCGTTTTACTGCCGGTCGGGAGAAGACCAAGTGGCCATATTTCTATACCCCAGTCACCCTTGGACGCAATGTAAATTTACACTAAAAATAAGAGAAAACAAACGATGCACCGTTAAAATGTAACACACACTAAAACGAACAATGATATAACAATGGCCATTTCCTGACTTGGTACAGGACATTTTAAAGGGAAAAATGGTGGGTTGAACCTGGTTTTGAGGCATGCCAAGCCTTACACCTAAATGGCAATGTTAAATATAACATTGAAATGACAACATACAGGACTACAATACAAATAAATAGGAGAACATATTAGACATAGAAACACATGATTAAAAGATAACAAAAAGCAAGTCCAAGTGTTCCCGAGCATAATCCCAGATAGCCTCTATTGTATCAACCTACCTATTGTATTTATTGTGAACTTGTTCTCGTCCTGATTATGCATGAAGTATTTGCCACTGGACGTTAAGCAACCAACAATCAATCGATGTTTTAAGTAATAATTTTTTTTACAAATACAATTTCAGTTCAGTTAAAAGGCCGTGCTTAGGTTGTAATCTATTAAAGGCCACAATTAGCTTACCTGTAATAAATGTAAATATGGACATTTCTGAACTTCGTTTATAAAACAATTATAAAAGATAAAAGCTATTGATGGTGATATTTATTCACATAAATATTAGTGGTTATAATTTTATAAACTGATAACAAATATATGAGCATTACATTATTAATCAGCTGATAATTCTTTTAAACAAACGCGATAATGTATCTGGTAAAAACCCTCCAGTATTTGAAGACTTGTATCATGTCGGGATTTGGGCAACTCTTTATTTAATAATATTCAGTGAATATTCAATACTAATTACTTATATATATATATATATATCCTAATGCCAGTAATTGGAAAGTTTTGAGTATCCAATTTGCACAAATCTACTGTAAAATGGATAACAATTGTTAACTTTATATAATTCATTTTTTTGCAGAAAACTCTGAATTTGTGAGGCATACTAGGGCTAGCGGGTCAGTTTTGCTGGGCTAGTAGTTCTTTCAACAGGGCTAGTAAAATCATGCTATCAATTAGCCATGGGCTAGTGAGCTAATACAAAATTTATTAACCCCTGATACAACTTAAGCGATGAGCTTTGGGTTGGTAGTTTTTATCTAATCAATAAAAATTATGACCTCTTAATAGTTATTGTTCAAAATATATGCATGTAACAGACTTCTTTCTGGGTCTATCATATTCTTGATGTGGGGCCACATTAAAAAAACTGTTGGTTTGCCAAAGCCAGGGTTCCATGAAAAAGATCAGGCGATAGGTAGGGTTTTAGGTTTTTTTTTTTTTAAATGAATGGATATTTAAATAATAAACTCAGTTAAAAATTTGTCTGGTCATTTTTAGCTACCAAAATTGATTAAAATTACCAAAAACAAATAACTTGACAAAACCATTTTGATGAAGAATAATTAGCCCCGGCAAAATTATAACCGAGTCAATGGTAGGATTAGTCCTAATAATTATAACTTGAAAGTTTTCATTTTTTGACGTGTCCTGCCGGTTGAATATTACTTTGGACAAATGGCATGATGTAAATTATATAATTACTATATAGAGGGGGGATAGGACCTTTATCACCTTCGGGACTCCAGAATCTGGTGTTTTTAAGCTCGGGATTTCGGGATTTACTCTTTCGGATCCGGGAATTCTTTTTTTCAAATTTCGGGATCTGGGATTTTTATTTATTTAAATACGGGACCTCAGGATTTCATGTTTTTAAGCCCCGGGATTTCGGGATCATGACCCCTCCTATCCCCCCTCTATATAGTACAATGTCTACATAACTGATGGCATCATGCAATTGAAGTATTTGCCCTTGATATTACAGTTAATGCATATTATTATCAAAGAGGCGGTAAAGGCACAAGCACATTTTTTTAATTTTATTTCTTCATTTTCCCAATTATCTGACACAAGAGGAAAGTTCATAATTTTTGTGGACCATATGGCATATTATTAACAAACCCCTGTGTGTTCGGTGTCTTTCGTATTAAAATGATGGATATTGGCCATGGTTTAAAATTAAATATTGCATCAAGTGGTTAATCTGATCTCTTAGTGCACCAGCCATGCCCTCTGCATTTTTGTATATAACGTGACGGTACCCAAATTGCACCTATTTTGACAATTTTTTCACCTACGTTTTTTTATGATCAAGAAAAAAATGTCCATACTGTGTTTATTTTGTAGCCCTATCCTTCTTGATTGTAAAGGTACACCAATTGAGATTTTAATCCATATTGAGTCATTGAAAAATGGGTTTGAATCAACCTCCAAACTATCCATGATTCTATAATGAGGAGTACCCAAATTGCATCCATGCTTAGATTCACATCGTCAAAAGTCTAATAACCCGGCTTTTGTTTAATTTCTTCAAATATTTTGAACAATTGGATATTTGTCCATGCTGACTCTTCATATTTTACGAAATGGATAGTTGTAATATATTGTATTTGCTAATTTTAAAAAGATGACGTTTTGATGACTTCGCATGGTGACGTTTTCGTACATTTTGTTTTTTTTCAGTAAACAGTCCATCTGTTGATAAATACTGTGAACGTTTTGTGTATATCTGAATATGTTTACCTATGTTGAAAGACGTGCATAGTATCAAATCATAAAAATACAAATTGTTTAGTCTCTAGGAAATCTTGTAAGATTTTTGTTGCTATTTTTTTCTAAATAGGTGCAATTTGGGTACCCTTCCGTTATATCTCTAGATTGTAATACCTGAAAGCGATAAATTACACCTAAATCGTGTTTTGTCCTGACATTGGATCATATTGAATACATTTTCCATTTGTTCTCATCTGTTTCTTCAACCAGGTCGTTATAATCTCAACTGACAAGTGCACGGCTACTTCAGTTATTTTCAATTAACCAACTTGCAAACTGCAAGCTTCGCAACTACATTGAATTTCCAAATAAGGTAAACAGGTGGGCGGAGCTTAAACTCCGCTTGCTATTTTTCTTTCGATAAATACAGCTTTCACTCAAATAATATCCATTTCTGGATGTGAAAATACATTATAATATGAAAAAAGACACTATATGACATATATTTCATTATTCATGCGATACGCGTACCTTACCTATTGCTACATTTGTTAATGTGTCTGCACCGTCAAAAGTCGCCCGCCATTACACATTCTGATCTAGATAGGGGAAATAACTCCTGCACTATTTTTTTTATTCTGTTTTGCGGGAAAACCACCTTAATGTCGCTGCGTTGATAAAACACCTATAGAGAAGTTACATCTTCAGTTTTGTAAATATAATACACTTGGTATAAGGAAAACTTCATCAAATTTAGGTGCAAGAGCAGATCTGGGGAGACTTCCCTGGAACTTAATATTAAATTTCAATCTATATTGTATCTTATTAGATTATATTCTGAGGAAATTAATCCTCTTTTAAAAGAATCCTTTATTTTGTCTCAAAACTCACGACATGACACAGTGAAATATCCTATGAACTAGAATGAAGTGACCAGTGTCCAGTAAGAAAATCATTTGAGCTCTTTTAAAACTATATAATGTCATTCCAAAATCATTTCTGCCTAGAAAAACACGAAAACTTACATACGTTCTAAATTTGAGGGAGTAATTGGTGGTATGACACCTTTTTTGTCATTTTTCTCCTAAAATCACTCAATCTGAATAATCATAAGAATGGATGACAAATGCGACTATGCATGTTACCTATAGGACACAGAGGCATGATGATTGATTTATTGTGGTAGGAAGAGAAGCGACACCCAAAATGAGGTCTTCTCGTTTAATAGTATAGATAAAAAATATGAAATATACAAGTTAAACTATGCCTCATATGATATATATATATTGTTTAAAGATGTCAATTTTATTTTCAAAGCTTTTATAAACAACTTTACAAACAAAGCAAGCAAGCCAACCAAAGTTAAGAAATGTAATGATTTTATTCAGTTTGGCAAATGTCCGAGCCCGTCAAAAAACGAACAAACTGAAACTACAGTTGCTGATTTCGCTACCTTCAAAAAAGAGGGAACAGTTTGGAAGTCCCCGATACTGAAATGTGAATAAAAAATACTTATAGATTTTGTTAACACTGCCATGTATGTAAATATTTCTTCGTCTTTTTTACGAACACAAAATTCAAGGATCCCACATTTGCCGTTAATTATCTATGCGAACATTGCTGTACTCGTGAATATCAACACCGGCTGTTATCGGCGGCTTACTTTACACTATTTAGTTTGTCTCATGGATAATTGTTTTTTTTGCTGTTGTTCCGTTGCTGTCTGGTGGACAAATACATGAAATCTCTGTGCCATCATCAAACATGTTAATGGCTATATATCGAGTAATTCAAACCCTTTTTTCTTCGCATAGAAACAACTCTTCGTTAATTTGAGCATGGAGGGAGTACTTTATATCACGAACTATAAATAATGATACACAAAATGAAAAACTAAGCGAAATTGTGAATCCCGCATTGCACGAAAACATGTGTTGTATTTCAGTAAATACCACGTGTTCTTGGTTGATTGTAAACACGTAGTAGTCCATCATGCATTGTGACTCATTTAGTGGATTGGTCAAAAACCTAGGTAAAAATAAATTGCGTCACATGTAAATAAACAATTACATGTGCGACAACATAAGTATGCTAATTTATGCATTTCCATATAAGGTAGTGGTCCTTACCTGTCTAAGTCATTTCAGAATATTTGGTTAAATTTATATTGACTTTACTGTTGTGAAACATAAATATCCAGATATTAAAATTTGTTTTTATAATTAAAAAGTTAATTTCTTATTTTTTAGACTCCAGACAACCCAAAGAAAATACGGGGACCAAGAAGGTACAGAAACCAAAATAATATTGTCGTACAAAAATGCAACAAAAACATTACAGATTAGCCTGGAAAACCTGGCCCAATCATACTGCGTCGATAAGTAGCGAAGGCTACGTTACAGATAGACATGCAATTACCTCCCTTTGACCACATCAGCTTCATTATGGCGGACATAATGTTGTCAGAGTCAACAATTGCAGAAGCACATGTTAAGATGAGAACACACACTGGTGATAAACCTTATAAATGTGATATATGTGGTTATAGTTATTATGAGAATTCAAACCTATAGAAACACACAACAACACACACTGTTTATAAACCTTATACATGTGAAATGTGTGGGAAAGCATTTGCTAATCATGCAACCTTAAAGGTACACATAGTAATACATTCAGGTGAAAAACCTTATAAATGTGAAAAGTGTGGTCAAGGATTTACTCAAAGTCATAACTTGCATAGCCACATGATAAAACACACTGATCTTGCTGATTATAAACCTTATCATTGTGAAATATGTGGTGAAGGGTTCAAACAGAGAAATTATTTTCAAAGACACATGAGAACACACCATGGGGACAAACCTTATACATGTGGCATATGCGGTAAAGGGTTTTCTAAAAATGCATACTTAAAGATACACATAAGAATACACACCGGTGATAAACCATATACATGTGATACATGTGGTAAAAGGTTTTACACAACTTCAACTTTAAATAAACACAAAAGAACGCACACTGGTGATAAACCTTATAAATGTGGAATATGTGATAAAGGGTTTTATGAGAAGAACTATTTGCAGACACATATGAGAATACACACGGGTGATGAACCTTACCAATGTGATATATGTGGAAAACGGAGTAAACAAAGTAGTGATATGTTGAGGCACACGAGAACACACACTGGTGAAAAATCATATAAATGTGATACATGTGGTAAAGCGTTTGTTCAAGGTTCAGCCTTACAGAGACACATGAGAACACACACTGGAGATAAACCTTTTAAATGTGATGAATGCGGTAAACGTTTCTCTGAGAGTACATGCTTGAAGACCCACATAAGAACACACACTGGAGATAAACCTTATAAATGTGGTGTATGTGGCAAAGAGTTTAGTGATGGTTCACAAATGAATCCACATATGAGAACACACACTGGTTATAAACATTTTAAATGTAATATTTGTGAGAAGGAATTTAGTCAGGGTAATGGTTTAAAGAAACACATGAAATCACACAATAAACCTTATAAATGTGATATATGTGGGAAGGGATTTAGTCAGAGTATGTATGGTGTAAAGAAACACATGAAATCACACACTTATCCTGCTGATTAAATATTATATATGTGGTTAAGGGTTCAATCAGAGAAATTATATACAAATTAAGACACATGAGAACACATCATGGGGACAAACCGTATACATGTGGCATAAAAGGTTTTCTCAAAGTACAACATTAAAAATACATATAAGAATACACACGCGGGTGATAAACCTTATACATGTGATAAATGTGGTAAAGAATGTATTCATGGAAGACACAGTGACGCATAGGATAGGCACTGGGGATAAACATTATGAATGTGATATATATATATGTGGTAAAAAAATTAATCATGGGATGTGTGTGTAGTGACACATCATAATACACACTGATGATTAACATTACACATGTGACGTATCTGGTGAAGAGATAATTTTAGTTTCTTGTGTACAATTTGGAAATTAGTATGGCGTTCATTATCACTGAACTAGTATATATTTGTTTAGGGGCCAGCCGAAGGACGCCTCCGGGTGCGGGAATTTCTCGCTACATTGAAGACCTGTTGGTGACCTTCTGCTGTTGTTTTTTTATTTGGTCGGGTTGTTGTCTCTTTGACACATTCCCCATTTCCATTCTCAATTTTATTATGAGATTTACAGGATAAATAGTTATTCACGGATTTACTTTTACTTGGATCACAAGCTCTAAATTTAGACCAAAATAAAGATATTTTTTGAAAAGTACAAAAATTCTTACTTAAGTGCAAGAGATTTACAGGATAAATAGTTATTCACTATTTTCACAAAGTTGCATTTCATCTAAACATGTGTATAGTATTTCAGTGTACTTTTCTTTTTTATCTTTTTTTTACTTTTTTTTTCTTCTTTGTTGTATTTATTTTTTCTCCTTTCTTATTCAGATAAATATAGTTACTTATTTATTCTTGTTCCATATCATTGTATTATTGCATGCTATATTTATGTAACAGTTAACTGGAGTGGGTATTTCAAGGAAACGGATTGATATAAGCTATATATAGCTTGTTTCCGAATCCTGTTATTACTGTGATTTTTGTATGATTATATATTTGTATAGATGATGAATAAATATGTTTAAACTAAAAGCATTCAATCAATCAAGTTCCTTTTCGTACAGTGCGTTTTGCCTATATACTTTAGGATAATGGTATTTTTAATAAATAAATGCACCAGTTTGTAAGCCGGTTGTCTTTCCAATTTCTTTGTACGAAGTATATGTTTTCAATTACAGCTTGTGTCGGATCATTTGGGTGTCGTACTTAACTAATGGGATTTTGGAATATCGGGACAACTCCGTGTCTTAATGTCTGTGGTGTGTTCTCATATGTGTAAGTAAGAACCTGGAATAGCGGGGCCACTCCGTGTCTGACTGTCTGTGTGTTCTCGTGTGTGTAAGTAAGAACCTTGGAATAGCGGGGCCACTCCGTGTCTGACTGTTTGGGTGTTCTCGTGTGTGTAAGTAAGACCCTTGGAATAGCGGGGCCACTCCGTGTCTGACTGTCTGTGTGTTCTCGTATGTGCAAGTTAGAACCTTGGAATAGCGGGGCCACTCCGTGTCTGACTGTCTGTGTGTTCTCGTGTGTGTAAGTAAAAACCTTGGAATAGCGGGGCCACTCCGTGTCTGACTGTCTGTGTGTTCTCGTGTGTGTAAGTAAGAACCTTGGAATAGCGGGGCCACTCCGTGTCTGACTGTCTGTGTGTTCTCATGTGTGTAAGTAAGAACCTTGGAATAGCGGGACCACTCCGTGTCTGACTGTCTGTGTGTTCTCGTGTGTGTAAGTAAGAACCTTGGAATGGCAGGGCCACTCCGTTGTCTGACTGTCTGTGTGTTCTCGTGTGTGTAAGTAAGAACCTTGGAATAGCGGGGCCACTCCGTGTCTGACTGTCTGTGTGTTCTCGTGTGTGTAAGTAAGAACCTTGGAATAGCGGGACCACTCCGTGTCTGACTGTCTATGTGCTCTCGTGTGTGTTATAAAGAATTGACTAAAAGGTTACCTGTATACATCACATCCATACGTTGTGTCAGTATGTGTGTCAATACGATTCTTAGTTGAACAAAACGTTAACACATCAAAATCATTATGCCGGACTGGCTATGTCTTCTTGTATGTGTCCAGACTTAAACGTTGACAAAATTCATTACAATCATACATTTTGCCTGACTATCTGTGTGTCCTCGTGTGTGTTAGTAAAATTCTAACTTGATTAAAACGTTGACAACATACATCTTATTCATACGTTGTGTCTGAATGTAAAATTCTTATTTGACTATGACTAAAACATGTAAAACGTTGACACCATTCCTCACACCCATACGTTGTCTGAATGGCATGGTGTCCTCGTGTGTGTTAATAAAATTCTTACTCGACTTAAACATGTAAAACATTGAACATTACATTAACACACTGACTTAAACATGCAAAACATTGACAAATACATTACATTCATACACTGTGCCTGACTGTTTGTGTGATATAAAATAAAAGACAGCTGTGTATATGAAAACCAAAGAGGAGAAATGGCATAGCAATTAACAAACTATAGACGTCATTGTAGAATGAGCAAAACTCATACCGCATAGTCCATGTAGTCTGCTATAATAGGCCCAAATAACAAACTGTAAATCATTTAAAACGGGAAATAAAACGGCCCGTCTTGTTTACAATAATGAAAATGAACGAATAGTATGGCAAGCCGTTCTCGTCAAAACTATGTTTAAACCCTTTTTTCGAAAAAAAAATACACACTGAGATTTAAAAACCTAAAATAACACACTGAGAAATCGAAATTACACACTGAGATTTAAAAAAATAAAAAACACACACTGAGAATTCAAAATTACACACTGAGATTTTAAAAAGACACACTGAGATGAAATAAATTGAAAAACACACACTGAAAATTTTTAATTACACACTGAGATTTCAAAAATACACACTGAGATTAATATGCAAATTACTAATGAATATTCATGAGATGAATAATTCAACAGATTAATATCTTGATCTCAAGAACTCTTGTCATTATAATGAAATGCGATTCCTTCAACCAACATTCGTAATAAATTTCAAGACTTAACATCGCTCATATTCATAAGTTTGTTGCCTATAATTCAGATCATTACTACCAGTGTATCGGGATGATTTTTTTTACTTAAAACCGTGGGTCCCTTTTCAAAAGTCTTCCAACTGTTTCCCTGGTTTCCCTAGTTAATCTTTTATATTTTTGTTACGTTTATATGCTATAATAGACACTTGGGTAAAAATTTCATTGCATTCTTTTGCAGATTGTTCCAATGTTTTTCTTATAATTTTAATAAAGTTTTTCGCCATTTGGTTATATTTTGTAATAAGAGTAAGTGGGTACTTTTCTTGTTCTTGTATTTCTAAAGTTTTTTTATTAATAATTTGGAACCAAATCGAAGGACTAACGAGTTTTGTCCCCTTGTTGTTTTAAGCTTGTAATAGATTCAGATTAAGTATGCTAATTAGATATGTGCGCATAAAAAGTGCGCACAAATCTCAGTGTGTAATTTTAAATTCTCAGTGTGTAATTTTAAATTATCAGTGTGTTATTTCAAATTCTCAGTGTGTGTTTTTCAGTTTATTTATTCTCAGTGTGTCTTAATTTTGAAATTCTCAGTGTGTAATTTTCAATTCTCAGTGTGTAATTTTCAATTCTCAGTGTGCGTTTTTCATTTTTGTAATCTCAGTGCGTCTTTATGAAATCTCAGTGTGTAATTTTTAATTCTCAGTGTGTAATTTTCAATTCTCAGTGTCTAATTTTCAATTCTCAGTGTGCGTTTTGAAGTTTTTAAATCTCAGTGTGCTTTGTTGCAATTCTCAGTGTGTAAATTTTTCGAAAAATGGTTTAAACATAGTTTTGACGAGAACGGCTTGCCATAGAATAGTTAATTTTATATACAAACAATTAGAATGTACTCTTTACCACAAACGTGACATCTATAATGTTTGCCTCCAGGGTGTTCTCATGTATCTCTCTTAGTCACAAAGTTTACATTACTCTTTACCCCACACGTGACTATATTTAAGGTTTATCTCCAGTGTGTATTCTCATGTGTCTCTTAGCCACAACGTTTACATTACTCTTTACCCCACACGTGACATATATATTTAAGGTTTATCTCCAGTGTGTATTCTCATGTGTCTCTTGGCCACAAAGTTTACATTACTCTTTACCCCACACGTGACATATATTTAAGGTTTATCTCCAGTGTGTATTCTCATGTGTCTCTTAGCCACAAAGTTTACATTACTCTTTACCCCACACGTGACATATATTTAAGGTTTATCTCCAGTGTGTATTCTCATGTGTCTCTTAGCCACAAAGTTTACATTACTCTTTACTCCACACGTGACATATATTTAAGGTTTATCTCCAGTGTGTATTCTTGTGTCTCTAAGCCACAAGTTTACATTACTCTTTACCCACACGTGACATATATTTAAGGTTTATCTCCAGTGTGTATTCTTGTGTCTCTAAGCCACGAAGTTTACATTACTCTCTACCCCACACGCGACATGTATTTAAGGTTTATCTCCAGTGTGTATTCTCATGTGTCTCTAAGCCACGAAGTTTACATTACTCTCTACCCCACACGCGACATGTATTTAAGGTTTATCTCCAGTGTGTATTCTCATGTGTCTCTAAGCCACGAAGTTTCCATTACTCTTAACCCCAAACGCGACATGTATTTAAGGTTCATCTCCAGTGTGTATTCTCGTGGGTCTCTAATCCATGCAATTCATATAACTCTTTACCCCACACGCGACATGTATTTAAGGTTTATTTCCAGTGTGTATTCTCGTGGGTCTCTAATCCATGGAATTCATATAACTCTTTACCCCACACGCGACATGTATTTTATAAGGTTTAACTCAAGTGTGTATTCTCGTGGTCTCTAATCCATGGAATTCAATGTAACTCTTTACCCCACACGGACATGTATTTATAAGGTTTAACTCCAGTGTGTATTATCGTGTCCCTAATATGCTAATCCACGAAATTAATATAACTCTTTACCACACACGTGACATTTATAAGGTTTATCTCCAGTGTGTATTATCGTGTCTCTAATTCATAAATTCATATACGTAACTCTTTACCACAACACGTGACATTTATAAGGTTTACCTCCAGTCTGTGGTCTCATGTTTCTCTTTACATGTATCCTCTAATTTCATATAAGTCTTTGCCACAAAAGTGACATCTTTAATGTTCATCTCCAGAGCGGGTTTTCCTGTATCTATCTAAGCCATGAAGTTTACATAACATTTCACAAGACACGTCACATGTTTAATGTTTATCATCAGTGTGTATTATGATGTGTCACTACATATGCCATGATTAATTTATTTACCACATATATATATATAACATCCATAATGTTTACCCCCGGTGCCTATTCTATGCGTCACTGTGTCTTCCATGAATACATTCTTTACCACATTTATCACATGTATAAGGTTTATCACCCGCGTGTGTATTCTTATATGTATCTTTAATGTTGTACTTTGAGAAAACCCTTTATCCCACACCATATGCCACATGTATACGGTTTATCCTCCTGGTGTGTTCTCATGTGTCTTTGTATATAATTTCTTTGATTGAACCCTTAACCACATATATAATATTTAATCAGCAGGATGAGTGTGTGATTTCATGTGTTTCTTTAAACCATACATACTCTGACTAAATCCCTTCCCACATATATCACATTTATAAGGTTTATTGTGTGATTTCATGTGTTTCTTTAAACTATTACAATGACTAAATTCCTTTTCACAAATTTTACATTTAAAAGGTTTATAACCACTGTGTGTTCTCATGTGTGGATTCATTTGTGAACCATCACTAAACTCTTTGCCACATACATCTCATTTATAAGGTTTATCTCCAGTGTGTGTTCTTATGTGGGTCTTCAAGCGTGTACTATCAGAGAAACGTTTACCGCATTCATCACATTTAAAAGGTTTATCTCCACTGTGTGTCATCATGTGTCTCTGTAAGGCTGAACCTTGAACAAACGCTTTACCACATATATCACATTGATATGATTTTTCATCAGTGTGTGTTCTCGTGTGCCTCAGCATATCACTACTTTGTTTACTCCGTTTTCCACATATATCACATTGGTAAGGTATATCACCTGTGTGTATTCTCATATGTGATTGCAGATAGTTTTTCTCATAAAACCCTTTATCACATATTCCACATTTATACGGTTTATCACCAGTGTGCGTTCTTTTGTGTTTATTTAAAGTTGAAATTGTGTAAAACCTTTTACCACAAGTATCACATGTATATGGTTTATCACCGGTGTGTATTCATATGTGTATCTTTAAGTATGAATTTTTAGAAAACCCTTTACCCCATATGCCACATGTATAAGGTTTGTCCCCATGGTGTGTACTCATGTGTCTTTGAAAAAAAATTCTCTGTTTGAACCCTTCACTACATATTTCACAATGATAAGGTTTATAATCAGCAAGATCAGTGTGTTTTGTCATGTGGTTATGCAAGTTATGACTTTGAGTAAATCCTTGACCACACGTTTCACATTTATAAGGTTTGTCACCAGTGTGTGTTAATATGTGTTTCTTTAAGGTTGATTTCTGAGCAAACTCTTTACCACATATATTACATTTATAAAGTGCATCACCTGAATGTATTACTATGTGTACCTTTAAGGTTGCATGATTAGCAAATGCTTCCCCACACATTTCACATGTATAAGGTTTATAAAAAGTGTGTGTTGTTGTGTGTTTCTGTAGGTTTGAATTCTCATAATAACTATAACCACATATATCACATTTATAAGGTTTATCACCAGTGTGTGTTCTCATCTTTTCATGTGCTTCTGCAATTGTGGGCTCTGACAACATTATTTCCGCCATAATAAAGCTGGTGTGTTCTAATGTAACTGAAGTTTAACCAAGGCCAAAGGGGGGTAATTGCATGTCTATCATGTCTATCTGTTGTTTTTGTTGCATTTTTGTACGACAATATTATTTTGGTTTCTGTACCCTCTTGGTCACCACATTTTCTTTGGGTTGTCTGGAGTCTAAAAAATAAGAAATTAACTTTAATTCTAAAAACAAATTTCAATACCGGGATATTTATGTTTCACAAGAATAAAGTCAATATAAATTTGACCAAATATTCTGAAATGACTTAGATGTTGGATGTGTACGGATTGTTAGTTTAGTTTTAGATGCATGATTTTTTTTATTAGTTGTTAGTGGCGATTTTGAACTAGCTGTCAGATAACTGCGAGTACTCTCAGATTTTGTCCTAGTGTCTTTTAATTTTATTGTCGGGATCATGTTCAAGTACCCAGCCACATCCACTTGTATGTCACAGTGTCCATCTGATGAGTTAAGCCTTTTTCAACTGATTTTTATAGTCCGTTTTTATCTTGTACTGTTATACCACTGTCCCAGGTTAGAGGAGGGTTGGCCTCCCACTTATATGATAAAACCCCGCCACATTATTTATGTATACATGTGCCTGTCCCAAGTCAGGATCATGGAATTCAGTGGTTGTCGTTTGTTTATGTGTTACATATTTTTTTCTTTCAATTTTTTTTATATAAATAAGACCGTTAACTTTCTCGTTTGAATTGTCTTACATTGTCACATGCCTTTTATAGCTGACTATGCGGTATGGGATTTGCTCATTTTTCAAGGCTGTACGATGATCTATAGTTGTCAATGTCTGTGTCATGTTGGTCTCTTGTGGTCAGTTGTCTCAAAGGCAATCATTCCACATCTTCTTTTTTATAGATGTTCCTAGACCTTAATGTAAATATTCTATTATTTTTTAACAGAGATTTTCCCTTTTGTACTTTCTATTTATTGTTCATATTTCTAAGCTCGTTCCTATACGTATCTGCAACTGCAGGCCCGTAGCCAGGAATTTCCAAGGGGGGGGGGGGGGGGGGTCGTTGGACTCACAAACTCGACTTAAACAGTCACAGTTCGAACAGAACATTGACTTTAACAGTGCTTTTTTGTTGGCTACGGGTATGGCAACTGTGTGATAGCTGTCTCATTGTCACGAGAAGGCATTTAACTAATCACAACGCCTTGTCTGTGATTGTCATCGCTCCTTGGTGCTCCTACTAAAAGAGGGAGATACGGAACAAATATACATCAGGAAGATTTGGATGAATTCAGCTCTTAAACACACATATATATACATAATTAATTAATCAATCAATATCCTTACCGAAAAACGCAGGGCTAACATTTGCCGCAACCATTTTACCATGCAAATAAATTTTGCGGCAAGCTTGCTGCAAACATAATTATGCAAATTAGATTTGCCGCAAGCTTGCAGCAATTGTTTGTTGCAAACTTGCAGGAACTACTCAAATACAAATGGCATGTGTGAAGACACATTCAATTCGTCTCTTCCAAATTACACAGCAACATCTTTTAAATGTCAATTCCTGTCTTTATACAAACAGTCATTGAAAGAATTCTTACAAACTCATGAGATTTAACATGTTTAAGGAAATACATACATGCATTTGAGTTTTGAATAAGGGGCAGGAGTAATTCTAAAATGACATAGGCACTGGCTACGGTTACATGGAAAGGCCAAATAAAAATATATGTGTGGTTCCAGTAACCCTACCTTCCCTACTTTTTCAGCTTAAAAAAAGCCTACCCTAAGGATTTTATTGTCATTTTTCATTAAGCACTGTTAAAGTCAGAATGTTGCTCCCATAGACTCAATGTAAAAAAAAAACAAAAAAAATAAAAAAAAATCCCTACCTACCTACCCTAACTTTTTTTTTACATGAAAAACAGAAATGTACGTACGCTAGATTAATTAAACTTAAATCTATAGTTTTAGTGCTTAATTCTTTCATATGTACTAAATAATACTGGTAATAATGATAAATAATAAATATTATTATTCAACAAATGGTGAGTAAATAGTTTTACGTATTCATAGTTTTGATGTTCTTACAGATATTACTCCAGATTAGGAGTACTCCAAAGGCGATTCAATGGTTTCACTTTTAAGTATTTAAGTGCACACTTACTCTTATTACTGTCATTATACTTTTAACAATGGATGAAGAGATTCCAATTTTGTTTAGGGTGAACATTTAAAACTTGGGATGCGTTTGAAACGAAACTGAAACAATACCAAGACACAATCTTTACACAGCTATACAAACGCAGTTCTAAAAAAAATATTCATCAAAAGCAAAGTTTGCTTACTGGGAACATGCATCTGTTTACATGTATCCATGGAGGACGTAAGTTCGTTCATCAAAAATGTGTAGGACTTGAACATGCTTTTAAATACACTTACTGGATTCTTATGTAGAAACTGTCATTGTAAATAAAAAAGTTGAAGACATTATATTTGAAATTGTATGTATTGTAAATATAAAATAAATGTCTTAAACTTTTATTATTTATTACATATTACTAGTCCCATCGTACATTGCTGTTTTTCATGTAACAATAATGCAATGTAACCATAGCCTCAATAGTTATTGTTACATTCGTAATTAATCATGACTTTGTCCTTACCCAACCATACGTTTCGGCAATTAGTCTCCAATGTACATGTAACAATAATATTTTTATTATTGTTACATTTCCATGTTACCGTAGCCAGTGCCAATGACATAATACAACTGTATTAAAAAATGAACAAGGTAAAATCTCAAATGTGTATGGAGACACAACAGTGTATTGAAACTATAAAGCTAGGTTATACTTGCATTACAGAATTTAACTTAATCTTTATACACATGATCATCATGATCATGATGGTACAGTGCATCAGTCAGATATTCAAACTTATTATATAATAGCTTTAGTTTTTCAACCACACATATATGTATATATAGTTGCTTACTTAATTATGTATGATGATAACATTTATTATTTCATTAAAACATGAAGTTATATGAATCATTTGTACTTACAAAATTACATACTGATTATCCCATATTATTGAACCAAAATGCCTCTTTGATCTCTTATATGTGAAATGCATTTCCAAACACAACCAACATGACCTAGCCACAATTTCAAATTGTAAACATCCAGGAAGTGCCAACTAGGCATGCCCAGTCAATATTGTGTAATTCCTGCAATGTTCTGGCAAACATACAGAATGGTCAAAGTTTTCTGCAATCTTGCGGCAAGCATTCTTCATTATTTTAAACTTTCTGGCAATCTTACGGCAAACATTGATGTTTCTGCAAACTTGCCGCAAGCTTGCAGCAATGTTTGCCAGAAGTTTGCAGCTAGCGGCAAACATCTGCAAACACTATTTTTTATGTTCCTGCAAACTTTTTGTTTGCTGCAAGCAAACAATTCGGTTCATAAGGTTAGAGCCGTGTTGTAGTGGTAAGTGCATCGGACTACTGGCCCAAGACCAAAATTAATGACCATGATGACCCCGCCTTTTCGTTTTGTCCACGAATATAGTTCCTTTTAATTAGAGTGTATTTTTCCTTAATTTTTTTTCTTTCCCTTCCTCACTCTTTTCTTAAATTTTTATGGGTGGAAATGAAAGAAGAGAGGTGAAATAAATTTTTGGTTGTTATAATTTAACTGATTTTGATATGGAATGAGTGATTAGGCCAAGTGCAAAAAGGTAATATTTACAGTTTTCGGAACATCTCTTGACTTGTCAATAGGGGTATGGATGTGTTTTGGCTAAATTTGTAAAAGTGATTGGTTCAATCTTTCTGAATTTTGGATATATATTTGGACTAGGACTATACATTACACACACAAAAAATTTGACTAAAGTGCATGATGCAATTTTTTCAATGATGCAAAAGGTTATAAAGAACTGATAGAGGAATTAATTGTGGTCTGCAGCTTACTAACATTAAAGTTCCTGGTTGAACGTTCGATCCCCATTTCATGGGAGAATATTTCAGAGATAAAATTTTCGGCTCTCCCATAACACCATAACTACTTTTTGCGAGTATGGTCTTGAGAGAAATGCTGAAAGTCAGGCCGAAGGGGATACTATTAAAATGGCTCACCCGTGTTAAGAGAGAGCCATATCTCTTGCATGTAAAAGACAAACTTGAAGTTTCGAAAAAGATCAGGCTGATACCGCTACAATGAAGGCAGTACTCGCACGGTATTCGACCGAACCTTTTATTTCAGTGCTTGAATTTAAATACTTGCTGTCAGAGACATATAATACATATACATGTCTCTGTTGCTGTCTAACATACCTGTTTTTTTACTGTTTGGTGGTCCAACAATTTACCGAAAAGAGCGACGATTACAGAAAAGAAACAATAAACAGCTGCGCCATGAGCGCATGATATGCCCAACATCTTTTGTGGAAGTTTTATGCAATAATCATAAATAGTTTCTGATAAAGTTTTAAGCAATAACCATTTATTGTTTTTGAGACATGGCGGGACATGTGAAACCCCCCACCCTGTTTTTTTTTACAAATATCACTAAAATAAAATTTTGAATCAAACCAAAAAGTAAACAGATCTTTAGATTAATATAAAAAGGATGTGTGTACAGTTTCAAGCAATAATCATAAATTGTTTTTGAGATACGGCGCGACATGTAAAAAAAAAACCTCCCCTTTTTTACAAAATACTCAATAACTCAATAATAAAATTTTGAGTCATCACCAAAAAGTATACAGATCTTAAGATTAATATAACAAAGAAGTGTGTAAAGTTTTAAGCAATAATCATAAATCGTTTTCGAAATACGGCACGACATGTAAAAACCCCCTCCCCCTTTTTTACAAAAAACTCAATAACTCAAAAATGTAATTTTGAATCATCACCAAAAAGTATACAGATCTTTAGATTAATATAACAAAGAAGTGTGTAAAGTTTTAAGCAATAATCATACATTGTTTTTGAGATACGGCGTGACATGTAAAAAAAAACCTCCCCCTTTTTTTACAAAATACTCAATAACTCAAAAATGAAATTTTGAACCATCACCAAAAAGTATACAGATATTAAGATTAATATAACTAAGAAGTGTGTAAAGTTTTAAGCAAAAATCAAGAATCGTTTTTGAGATACGGTACGACATGTGAAAAAAAAAACCACCCCCTGTTTTAGTTACAAAGTGCCGTAACTCAAAAAGTTTAAATCTTATTTTCACCAAAAAGTATACAGATAATTTGACCATCATAAAAAACAACTATATTAAGTTTCATGAAATTTAGATACGGTGCGACATGTTTACGCCGGACAGACGGACGGACGGACAGACGGATGGACACGGGACATTTGTATACCATAATACGTCCCGTCAAAATTTTGACGGCCGTATAAAAAGGGCCTAAAAAAACAAAAAAAGACCATTCTCATAAGCATTTTTTCGTATGTTTGTCATGTAAAAGTTTTGATAATTTTTATTGAAACTTTAAACTGTTGATTTTAAATAATCAAGTATACAGAAAGCTCTGTTAAACATATTCCTTTGCACATTGTATGTAAAGGGCCTGTGATATTTTTATATTGGTTAAGGTCCTTTATATTGCATAATTTGTTTTCCAGTAAATTGTATAATTACTAATAAAGCAGTTAACTTCCTTGTTTGAAAGGTTATATATTGAACGTACTACATTTGGTAGATTGTTTGGTTAACTTTTTTTCCCCCCAACTTTTTATTTTGTTTGCCTGACATTGGGCAAAGTCCAGTACACATTGGTTTGGTCTAGTAGAGTGATATACATTTATATAAGTGACCTATGATAAAACCCTGTATATTTCATACAAATCTTCTTGTTTTTTATGGTGAACAGGAATAAATACGGTTAAGGGGTGGGGATCTCAACCGTTTACAAGTTCTAAGTAAAGGGTGGTGGGTGATTCTTAGACGACTCTTTCATTTCATCAGATTTATTTTATTGCTCCTCCCATACATAAATATGGGTTAGTGGTGGGGACGATTGGTGCCATTAAAAAGGTAAAAGCACATTCTAAAATTGAAGGAGGTGGGTTGACCCCAGGGACTCCATCTATAATTTATTTGATTTATTGTCCTGTGATCAATATTGAAGTCCGCTTGTGGCCATCATTTACTGTTTTCACGTAATATAGTAATTTGAAAATGTAATAAAAATAAAAACCATATATATACTATAAAAGGCCCTTTAATAAATCACCCCCTTATATAGACCCATCACAATACTTCTAAATACCCCCCCCCCCCCAAAAAAAAAAAAAGAAAAAGAAAAAGAGTAGTGGGAACAAACTCAAGAAGTCTCCAAACTGTGGTAGACTTGATAACAAATAGTATATTCAAAGTTTGTTATAATCAAAATTTTCAATGCCGATTATGTAATAGATGAGATATCAGGATACTTTCCATACTCTGGGGATTTTACTATTTAATAAACATTTGTAAATCGTAGTTAAAATAGTGCGGAAATATGTAATTGCTAACACGGTATTTATTTTCTATTCAACCAGAGGACGGGATGAAATTCCTGAAACCGGGGCCGGATTATTGTACTCCTGTCGGGAGGTTCATAAATGTGGATATGACGCATACATTTCTAGGGATTAAATACTGATAAAAGCATAACGTAGAAAGTTTAAACTGCAGTACATGTATCGTGTTGATCATGGTGTGTATTGATTTTGTTTCCGCGCAGAGCAGATCCTTGGAGAAGAATAGTGTTTGTGATAGCAATTTTCAATATGAAGTTGTATTGATATAATCATATTATATAATTTGTCAATAGTAATATCTGGATAGATTTTGCAGTAAAGATAAATGTAAATCAAATACTATCAAACTCTTAATGTTATCCCAACATCTAAAAAATAAATTGTTTTTAAAATATATATATATATGTCAGTATATATTTCCCAGTGCCATTTGATATGATATAATAATATCCCAGCCCCAAAAAATTCAATTTGCTAGTCCCCTTCGATTAAAATAAATAGATATCTTTTTTCGGTCCTTTTCTGTTAATCGTCGCTCTTTTCTTTAAGTCGTCGCACCCGTGAATATCTACTATAACTAGAATGCTATCATAATCAATAGTGCTGATAATGCGTTCCATAGACACATGTTAGATCGGTGTTACGTGATCTGTGTAAATCATTAAAAAAAACAAAACTATCCAAGATCATCCGAATTATCTTTATATTATATTTTGTAGATATACAATATCTGAAGTTGAAGACAACGGCATACCTGCCAACTGTCACTAATATTTTTAATACGGGGGATTTCAGAGACATGCAATAAGTTTTGCAATCAATCCAAGTTTTCAGTCGTTTCAGGGCAGTCAGCTGTGTTTCTAGAGAAGTCCGAAAACACTGACCTCACATATTGATTACATAAAATAAATAATAGTTGTCTAATTAAACATTTTTTAAAAGATTACCTTTTCCTTAATCAAACACAAAACGAATCATGTAAGTTTGACAGCCGGATAAATAACAATACCAAAGGGAGATAATAAACTTACAAATACGTATGGAGCGCCTGCTGTAACAAAGCCGTCTGCATTCTACCAACAGTAGTGTATTTTATTAAATGGATCAAGGATTTGTATAGTGAATACAAATCCTTGAATGGATTTAAACATTTAAGGTGGATAGAATAGGATAGAATTTCCCGTTATGCTTTGCCAACATTTAATTTTTCTTACCATGGAAATATTATAGATGCTTGGGTCACTGTGCTTTTTAAAAGCTTCAAATCTTGCAAAACTACCTGATTTTGAATCACGGGGGGGGGGGGGGGGGGGGGGGGGGTAACTTCCTATCATTGGGTATACGGGGATGTGCCAAAAATATGGGTCATAATTTTGCGAGATTTTATATAAAAATGGGCCTCCTTTTTAATGACATCCTATATTAAAATGCATTTACGTTTGATAACTGTATATTGATTTGGGGTATGATCTACGTATCATATATATATATATATATATGCTATTGAGTATCTTACACTATTAATTAATGGTCAATTATTATATTAAATTAAATCAATTCATTTG
Organism: Mytilus edulis; assembly: GCA_019925275.1. NCBI lineage: Eukaryota > Metazoa > Mollusca > Bivalvia > Mytilida > Mytilidae > Mytilus > Mytilus edulis. The sequence continues at coordinate 27,221,323 of CM034354.1, forward strand.
AAAGTTCACCTTACAAATAAGTTCCCAAATGTGCACCGAACGATGTCAATTCATATATAAAAACTTAAGGGTAGCTGGTATATTTATGAATTATGAGTGATGATGAGTTAGTGCTTATATAATGGGTCATAGTTTAAATATTGTATATAAGTATAGGTCATTCTTTCTTAAATATTTATATAACTAAAGGTACTGAATTTCAGTGAATGTTATATTAAAATGGGTACGTTTATTTGAGGCAAAAATGGCACACCCCTACCAAAAAAATATCGAAGTTACCCCCCCCCCCCCCGTGTTTTGAATAGATCATCGTTTTCATCAACATAAAAAAAAAAACACACACACAGATGTTTTATTTTCTAAAGAACTTGTTATTAAATTTTTAAAGTAAGCCTTGAATCAACTATTTTTCGAGTGTAAAATTTCCTTTGGATGTTTTAGATAAATAACATGTTTTTGATGGATTTATCGGCTGACAGTTTTGACTTTTTAACTTTACACTTCCACACAATCTTATTAAACAATATGTGTTTTAGTTGCGCAGACTTTAGCAGTCTCGTTTGAATTGTTTTACATTGTCATTTCGGGCCCTTTTATAGCTGACTATGCGATATGGGCTTTGCTCATTGAAGAAGGCCAAGGCCGTACGGTGACCTATAGTTGTTAATTTCTATGTCATTTTGGTCTATTGTGGACATTTGTCTCATTGGCAATCATACCACATCTTCTTTTTAATATTATGAAGAATTAAGGTTGTTACCCGATGTTGGAAATGTCATAGCTGACTGGATTGTGTCTATGCTGGGAACAGTATATCTAAATGTTCCTGGTCTATGAGAGACATTTGGTAGTATTTAGCCTCTTTCTGAAATACCAACACTACGAATTCCTGAAGCCTTGATGGATAGTTTTTTCACCAGTTACACGGCAACAAGAATACAAATTACAGACAAAGATTATGTTGACTTTGGTGAAGTTAAGACATCTGCATTTCATTCGGAATATTCAAAATAAGAAGCAGAAATCAATGACTTTTCAGATTCTGACGCACTTTCTGATGAATATTTGCTTAAACCTGAGCTTGAGGAAATCAAACGTGACAGACTTGGGGTCAATTACATTGAATCGAATTAATTGAATTACACATTACATTGCAAAAATGATCAATTACACTTATTACACATTACACAGTTTTTGAAATGTAATTAATTAAATTACAATTACTTTACTAAAGTAATTAATTAAATTACACATTACATTTGATCATGATATTTTTTTAACAATATTATACATGTATATATGTTACAGTGAATTTGTATAATCAGGAATTATGTAGAATCCCTGATTTTTCAGCGAATATGTAGAATCACTAAAATCATTAGTAATTTTATATAATCCCTGAAAATGACCAGTGATTTTACATAATCACTGAACATTTTAATAATCATTCTACAAATTCCCTAATATAATTTCAGGGATTATGATTAATTTCATGCTGAGTTCACACGTAATTCGAATTCGATTCGCATTAACTAATTCGAATTAGTTTAAACGCATCAGAAACGTTTTACGTCCTAACGTCAATTCTTATTCGAATTGCAATGCGCGTCAATTTCGCTTTACTGTCCAAACGATGTTAACTTTTAATTCGTATTAACAAAAACGTATTTCTAATTCGAATTAGCAAATTCGAATCAACTATATTCGAATCGATTCGAATTAAGAAAGAAGAGTGTGTGAACGCAATTAGCGAATTCGATTCGCATTCGATTGGAATTCAGTTCGAATTAAATGTCCGTGTGAACGAGGCATAAGGATCCTTTGTTGGATAAAAAAAAAAAAATAAACATAAGCAAATTATCATTTGTTACTTTCATATTCCTTGCCAGATGAAATAATTTTGCCTTTAAACACAGAGGATGATCTTAAAGATATAACCCACACAGGGTGTGAGATAATATAGTTGAAGACTTCAAAACCAATAATATTAAGATTGACGCTCCCGCAGGGTCAAAAACGACCTGCGACCTCTGGGCTTTTTAGAGGCAACTTCCGACCTGAGGGCCTTCTAAAAACGACCTGCGACCTGAAAAATTTGGAAAAAACGACTCCGACCAACTTCCAACCTCTGTGTTGGGGAAAAAAAAACGACCTGCGACCTGTACATTTCCCTTAAAAGACTGTCCAGTACCGGAAGATTATACACCTGATTTACCCTTAGAAAGAAATCAATTAGATAAAAAAAAACAATTTACATGGGAATTTACTAGTAAATATCTGTAAGTCCTCTCAAATGAGAATTGTTAATGGAAGATTCCTTGGTGACTCACTTGGCTACTTTACATTTTATAATAGTAATGGTAAGAGGACAGTAGATTATATGTTGACATCACAGAATTTATTTTATACCATCAATAACTTTATGGTAAAACCACCTACTGATCTATCAGATCATTGTTTAATAGCGTTGAATATTTTTAATTTTAAAAATTCTAAAGAAATAGATAAGGAAGAACTACATGTATGGTCCCTTCCTGGTACATTTAAATGGGCTGATCAGAGTAAGGACATTTATATTGATGCTTTATTAGAAGAAAAGAGTGTAGAAGACATTCTATCTGTAAACAAACTAATTGATGATAATAATTTTAATGATATTGACTTTTTATTGACCAAAACTAATGAAATCTATTTAGAAGCTGCAAAAAAAATCCGTTTCTTTTAAAGCAAATTTAAAAAAATCCAAAATGCAAAGACACACAAAAAAGGCAAAACCTAAAAAAGTATGGATGTCAAATGATTGCTTACTCCTTAGAAAAGAAGTGCGTTCCCTTGGAAATAGATTAGCTAAAGCCCCTAATAATAATGCATTAAGATTGACTTATTGCAACTGTAAAAGAGAGTACAATAAATTGAAAAATAAATTGAAAAAGGATTTTTTTCATTCCTTGATAAAACAAATAAATGAGATAAACCCAAAGAAACACCAAAGAATTTTGGGGAAGCATTAATAATTACAAAAAAAAGAATAATAATTGTGAGCCTGCTATTTCTGCCAAAGAATGGGAGATTCATTATAAAAATTTGCTTGCTTCAAGTAATAATGATAAAACTGATACAAATCAAAATATAGAGAACAAAAATCACAACTTTTCTAATACATCCCTTAATGTCCCTATTACATGTAAAGAAATCAAAGACTGCATTAAGAAGTTAAAAAAGGGAAAATCTGGAGGTCCTGATTTGATAATTAATGAATTTCTAAAGGTGGGGTCAAACACTCTAGTTTTACTTTTGACAACACTTTTTAATAAGATACTTAACTCAGAAAAATTCCCCAAAATTTGGAACATTTCTCTATTGACATCAATTTATAAATCTGGTGACCCATCTGATTGTGGGAACTATAGAGGTATAAGCATAACAAGCTGTCTTGGTAAAGTCTTTACATCCATTTTACCAAAACGACTTAGTGATTTTCTTGAAACACATAATTTATTATCTTCAAATCAAGGTGGTTTTAGAAAAAATTACAGAACTGTAGATCATGTCTTTATTTTAAAAACAATAATAAACAAATATTTGTTTAAATGTAAAAAGAAACTATATGTGTGTTTTGTAGATTTTAAAAAGGCTTTTGACAGTGTCTGGAGATCTGCTCTGTTCTTAAGGTAGATAGGGTGTCTTCCGCCATCTTGGATTTTGAAATACTAGAAAACAAGGTCTAGATCTTTGATGAAATGTGCTAATTTTTATAGTAGTAGGTAATTCATGTGTAAGAATTTTCATTATAATATAGAAAATGCCATGTTTGATCATATTTATGATTGTATTTTACAAAAATAAGAATTCTTTTGTTTGATTCATTTTTTTCCAACTTTGTCAAATAAGGGGAGGCAACTCAAATACAAGGGCAGATAATCCAGATAGTGTTACTTTTACAATAGAATGTGTTAGGAATTACCCATTTTTACATGTATCAAGAAAACGAGTCCGGTGACCCCATTTTTTCTTTTTCTTATCTGAAAGCATAATATTGAAGCTATCTTCTCATATTTTATCTCAAAATTCTATGGTGTGGTTTGCGTTTTATGGCGGAAAAATGGGTTTTCCATGCATAATCTATACAAAATCTTGACAATTTTGAACAACCTGTAGCGTGAAAATAAGTCCGGTGACCCATTCTTTTTATTAATGTTTTTAAACAAGCAGGATATGAACTACATTTTGGCAAATTATTAAAAGATTCTATGGATTATAATTTAGACACCCCATCTACCTTAAAATTACAAAATAAAGGAATACAAGGCAAATTTTATAATATACTGCATGACATGTACTCTAATACCTTATATTCATGTAAATATCAAAATATGTTTACCAAGCCTTTTCTTGCTAATCAGGGAGTCAAACAAGGTGACAGTTTAAGTCCAACTTTATTTAATATATTTGTTGATGACATAGGAAAATACTTAGATACAAACTTAACTAGTGCAGTTAATTTAAATGGTAAAAAAGTGAACCATTTATTGTATGCTGATGATTTATTGTTGATATCAGAATCTGCAGATGGTCTCCAGAACTCTCTTGATTCTTTACAAAAATATAGTACTGAATGGAAACTGGACGTGAACCTTAAGAAAACAAAAATTATAATTTTCTCTAAAATTAAAGTAAATAAAGAAAACTTTTACTTTTATTACAGTTCCAATGCAATTGAAATTGTTGATTGTTATAAATACTTAGGAGTTGATTTTCATAGCTCTGGAAAATTTATACAGGCAGTGTCAAGCCTCTCAGATAAAGCTAAAAAAGCATATTTTGCATTGAAGTCAAAACTACCATATAGTGAAAATTTGTCTGTTAAGACTTGGCTCCAGCTTTTTAATTCAATGATAACTCCTATTTTAACTTATGGATCAGAAGTATGGATATCAGAATTCAAACAAAATTTTGAAGCATTAGACAAAAGTAAATTAGAAAAAACACAAAACTCCATATTTAAAAACATACTTGGGGTTCATGGAAAGTCTTCCAATCTAGCAGTGCGGTGTGAATTGGGCACTTTACCCATTAGCATTAAATGTTATCACTTATGTATAAATATTATGAGCGTCTCAGTGATATTGGTGAACGGTCTGGTGGTCCGCATGAAATTCTCAAGGCTGCTTTTGAAGTGGACAAAACTCTCACAAATAGAGAAAATTCATGGTCTTATAAACTATCTGAATTAATGAAATATATTGGAATACCCTTTAACAAGCATTGTAATAGTAATTTCAAACAGAAACTAGAAGATTTCTACAAAAATAAAATTATATTTGAACTTTCTAAGATAAAAGATGGAAACTGTGGTAAACTTTTATTTTTTAGTAAAATTTATACTAAATTTAAACAACAAGAATATTTAAATTTTAATATTCCTAAATACCTTAGAAAAAAACTCACTAAATTAAGAATAAGTGCACATCATTAGCAATAGAAACTGGGAGGTATGCAAGACCAAAAATACCATCTAATGAGAGATTTTGTAAATTTTGCACAGGAACAATTGAAAATGAGATTCATTTCTTGTTTGAATGTCCGCAATATAACAAAATTAGATCTAAATATAAAATTAATGATATTAATTCAAATAATTTGGATGAAAATTTATTAAAATGTTAAATCCTATGTCTGAAAAGGAATTAAAATCTATTTGTATGTATATTGAAGAAGCTCTTGATTTGAGAGACCACCATACCGTTTCATCAGATAATAATCTTTTACAGTAGTTTGTGCATATGCATATATATATATATATATATATATAATAAATCTTATATTGTGTGTTTTAAGTAAATATATGAAAATCTAGAATAATACTGAAATATAAGTTTATGGTATCAATATCAATTTATAATGTATTTGTATACATAGAATTGGCTGATGATTTGTTACATGAATCTTTATTTCATTTATGTGTTGTTTTAATATTATAATTGTCTGTATTTGGATCACGCCTCTATGTGCTCTTTCCAATAAAATATTGAAATTGAAATTGAAATTGAATAAAAACGACCTCTCGACGAATTTAAAAGCGACCTTGCGACCTGAAGGGGGTACCCTGTGGGAGCCTCAAGATTCCCATTATAGAGATAATTTAACTTTACATTTATTGTTTGTTTATTAAAAGCCAGCGTCAAATGAATATTCATGTTTTATTTGTAAATCCACAGAGCATGTCATATGTGGTACATGTGAAACAAATGGTGAAGAAGATTATGGATCATTTTTTGTTCTTGTTCAAATGAACAAGAAATTCAAACAGAGAGAACTTACGGATTTAAATGTATAGAAAAACTAAGGATTAACAATTAGAACAACATTTTAGACGAAGCTGGCATTTGGTGTAATATTCTCATAGCAATTCCACAGGGTAAAAAAGGAAAGGGAATCCCAAAAAACATAATTATGGTAATTGTTCACCAAAAGTCTGAAAAAGGATATCGCCTGGCCAAAAAAACATGGTATCTTACTCGAACCAGTTCGAAGTTGCTAATTCACTTTTTTCGGGGATACCTACTGTACCAGATGTACTTTATTTCTCCTAGGCGGGTCATAACATCTGATTCGATATGTGAAGGAAAACGTTTTCTAAAATGTGGATATTGTGGTAAAACAGATGTGAAGTATATTATTTTAATATATATATATACATGTATATTGTGTTTAACATCTTGATATAGTGTGCCTAGCATTAAAAAAAAATAGGATTATCATTTTGATATTATATGTTTAACATTTTACAATTTATGTTTATACAGTGTAATGCTGTTTTAATATGATTTTATAGCATAAACTATTTGACTTTTATTCATTTTCTTTATAAATAAAGCTCTTTCTTCATTTCATTTATTATGTATAATCCCTGATGTTTCTTCCAGTGATTATACATAATCCCTGAAAATTTTAGTTATTATATATAATCCCTAAACTGGCCAGTGATTCTACATAATCCCTGAAAATTTAAGGGATTCTTCATAATCACTGATTATACAAATTCACTGTAACATATATAATGCATGTTTTAAATATTCATGTAACCATAGTTTAAGCGTTGCATTTGATAATTATTAGCTATTTTAATGTTTAGTCTCTCTGGTCTGGACACTTTGTCAGCAATTCTAAATAGTCTTTCGACAGGAGCTAGGTGGTAGATATTGCTAGATCAGAACATGCAAGTTCTATGATCAGAAGATTATCATATAGATATATTACTGCCGAGTTCGAATAAATTATAGTACCATAAATATATAAATTTGTAAAAATATAATTACATATACAGTACATCCGGCCCAATGGACCAATAAGTCACCTTTTACTTTCAGTCCAATATAAATGGTAACGGACTTGTCGGGTTTTTATCGGCGTTTAAGCACTAATCGGGTTCAGCAACGGACTTATCGCGTTTTCAGATGACAACATTTGGCGTGAGTGGTTATTTCTTTCAACTTGAAGTAAAGGAAAATTGATATTTCATCATCACCGAACTGAACAAAGAAATAACACGACGGGTGCCGTATACGGTGCAGGAAATGCTTACCTTTCCGGAGCACCTGATTTCACTCCCGGTTTTTAGTGGAGTTCGTGTTGTTTCTTTTTTATTATTTATAACTGTTGATGTAAATGTCCGTTGGTTTTGTGAATCTTTGTTTCCTCCTTGGTTTTGATTGTTATTGTTTTCCAAATAAACTTGATGTCACGAAATGGGGAAATTATTTATTTTGCTGGATATCTAATCATATATTCATGGGAAGCTACGATTTATTTCAAATTGTTTCCACCAACGTGGTACCCCAACTTGAAAACAAATATTTTTAATGGAAAGAAGTCCAATTAAGCGTGTTTTAAGCCTGCTGTTTTCTTTTTCAAGTAAATTTTGGCTTATAATTCATTTAATGTAGACATTTTCCCTTTCGCAACTGTTTCATGTACTATTAAGGTCTTAAATGATGGTTAATTTGATCTATGTGTTTACTCCGCCTGGGTTTTTCAACACTTCTTACTTTATACATTAATCACACGTCACACAATGATATACTTTATAAATCCACAAACTATGTGGAATTCTTTCGGTATCTCGTCCTCATAGCAGAAAGGGTTCTACTCCAAATAAATATAAATACAACATAAGAACGAACTATAAAGATCAGTTGAAAAAGGCTTAACTCATCAGATGGCCAACAATACAAGTGGACGTGGCTGGGAACTTATACATCCCAACAACAAAAAGACATTATGAACTGATCTGCGAGTACTCGCGGTTAACTGACAACTAGTCCAAAGCCACTAACAACTACTAAAAAATTCATGTAGCTGAGACTAAATGGGTTCATAATTTGGGTTGTCTCAGTTATTCACTGGCTTCATCAACCATTGTTTTTTCAGGACTGACACATAAAGCTTCACTCATACATGCATCATAACGAATATTTCTATTACGCCGTAACGAAGGTGTCTTTTTGAAACATCCGTCAATAGAACTGTACATATTAATCTGGGATAGAGCAGAAATAAAAGCCTCATTCCTCGACCATTTGTGTTTTGTTGGGCATTGCATGCAATATTGCCTCATACCGATGTACTTTTACTCAATGTCCCTTTATTTTCTATCATAATGTAAAAATCAAGATTGAAAAAATCGCTTATCCGTGAGAAGTTCCAGACTTGTATATTCTAGCACACGATGTCAAAATTTTCATTTTCCTGGCTAACAAAAAATACAAAACCTTATTTTTTACCCTGGTAGAACAACAAACACACAATAAGCCCTATGCTCAATAAACCACTAGTGTGAAGCTAACCGTCGATAGCAGCCGGCGTTAATATTCATGAGGCCAGCCTTCAATAATATTCATGAGCCGTCAATAATATTTATGAGATGACTTGCGTTCGAAGAAGTGTTGTTAGAAACTATGAACGATCATTATGATTAAATAAGGTTCCTATTCATATTTGATATTGCTTCAAACAGGCATGTCAATGGATGGCTTCTTCGAAGTCCGCGTTTACATAATCAACATTGGGTCTTCTGCAAGGTCTGCGTCTTTAAAAAACATTGTAAATGTAATAAAAACAATGTTAATGCTTCCATAAATATAAAAAACAAGTAATGGTCTATTAAAATTCTGTGATAAGAGAAATAATGTAAACTGAAGCGATAACAAATAAAATAAAATATGATTAAATATAGAAATTTAACGGGACATTACACCGAACAAATAAAGTAAGAAAAGAACAGTTCTTATAAATATTTCCGTCTTCTCAAATGTTTTACATAAAAAGCAACTTTACATTACAAACTTTTAATTATAAAATGAAATAAATAAAAAGGAATTAATTGCCATATGGGCATTCCATAATTTGAACAAATATAGTACCATCTCAAAAGTATTCATATCGTAAATGCTATCGATTATCATCATCCATATCAAACAGACAAGACAAAAAAAAATTAGAATTAAAGAAAAAGAGTAAAGTAAAGTTTTAACACTGACAATTACTTTATTATTGACCTTTCTTTATTTATAACTACGGCGACTAATTGGAGTCTTAACTTGATAAGGTAAACTGCCGTTCAGATGTAGTATCTTAAAATAACCCATATTAATTACTCCCTAGACCACTGAGAGTGTGTCAGCAACGGGTAAGGTGAGAACTGTTGTATATCACAAAGTCCGAATAAATTAGTCGGCTGGCTAAACTAAGAAATTATACTCTTGGGGCCACTATACCAGAGGTAGAGGTAGTCATCCACTTTAAAATTGCTCATAGCACTTACGCTCTTGACCCGTACTAGTTATTTAACAAAGGGTAAAGGATAATATTACGACGCAGTCGAAATAAATCGTTGCCGGCTGGCCAAGCTAAGCACTTCTCCACATTATACCAGAAGTAGAGGTACTTATTGCCTTCAAAATGGCCTATATCATTTTTGCCCTAGACCCGTACAAGTTTGTCAGCACAGGATAAAGGGGTACCCTGGTATATCACGAAGTCGAAATGAACTATTGCCGGCTGGCCAAACTAAGAGATTCTCTACGTGGGCAATGAAACCAGTGGAAGAGGTTAGTATTGCTTTTAAAATGACCCATATCACTTATACCCTAGATCCGTACGAGTTTGTCAGTAGAGGGTTAAAAGGGAAAATTGTATCCTGGTTTACAACGTATTCGAACTAAACTATTGCAGGCTGGCCAAACTAAGAGATTTTCCACATCGACCATTATACCAGAGGTAAAGGCAGGCATTGCCTCTAAAATGGCTCATAGCACTTATGCCCTAGACCCGTACGAGTTAGTCAGGAAAGGATAAGGGGGGTACCCTGGTATATCACAAATTCGAAAATGAACTTTTGCCGGCTGGCCAAACTAAGAGATTCTCCACGTGGGCAATGATACCAGAGGAAGAGGTACTTATTGCCTTTATAATGGCCTATAGCACTTATACCCTAGACCCGTACGAGTTTGTCAGTAGAGGGTTAAAAGGGGAAATTGTATCCTGGTTTACAACGTATTCGAACTAAACTATTGCAGGCTGGCCAAACTAAGAAATTCTCCAAATCGAACATTATACCAGAGGTAGAGGTGGGTATTGCCTCTAAAATGGCCTATAGCACTTATACCCTAGACCCGTACGAGCAAATTTCGCAATTAGACTATTCTCTTGCCAACTTCGAACTGGTCAAGTTCTGATATAATGTTGGCACATTGCTGTGTTTTTTTTTTTATTCTTGTTTTGTACTACATGTATATAAAGGTACATTGTTTACTGGTATACATTTTTTTATATCTTGTTAATGTAAACATAAGCTATTGTTCAGTACTGTCCAATGTACACCTCTCTCTCGAGACAATCTTGTGCGAATGGAGGTTTGGACGAAGATTTTCATATCCACTGAGGGAACTTGGTTATTCCTGGCCGCTGGGTTCGTTTATGACAGAGTAAAACATTACCTTTTGTTATCATATATATCCGTGAATGACCATGACCTATAGTTGTTAATATATGTGTCATTTTAGTCTCTTGTGGACAATTGTCTCATTGGCAATCATACCACATCTTCTTTTTTATATGACAGTTTAAAAAAAAATTAATTCTGCAAGTGAAATGCAATTTATTATCCTCTCTTTATGGCATTGTCGTTTAAAAAACTACAACTTTATAAACTTTTTTATCAGTTTCATATTCAATTTAATCTTATACATGGTTTTATAGACTTATAAATTCACACTTCAATTTAATGCTAGTCTGGCGTATTAAATTATAATCCCTGGTACCTTTGATAACTTTTTACACCACTTCGTCGATGCCACTGCTGTTGGACGTTTCGTCCCCAAGGGTATCACCAGCCCAGTTGTCAGCACTTCGGTGTTGACATGAATATCAATCATATGGTCATTTTTATAAATTTTCTGTTTACAAAACTATATTTATGAATATTTCCAGGAATAGAGTACCTTAGCCGTATTTGGCACAACTTTTGGGAATTTTAGGTCCTCAGTGCTCTTCAACTTTGTACTTGTTTGACTTTATAACTATTGTAACTGAGCGTCACTGATGAGTCTTATGAAGACGCTACGCGCGTCTGGCGTATTAAATAATAATCCGGTTACCTTTGATAACTTTTTACAACATGCTTAACATTGTATATCAACAAAAGTTCTTAATTCCGTTTCTATCTAAATGATGACCCATCCCCAAATGAATTATATAACTTTACAAAACACCTTTGTTAGAATAGAACGTTTACATTCTTGCACTTTGTATAAACGGTCATCAAAGTAAAAGGGTATAAGCACGATTAAATCTTGAATATAATGATTTATCATGGGTTGCTGTCTCATTGACGTTTATCCCATATCTCCAAATATGTGATAAACACGGAACATTTCAATATTCCTGCATGTTGACATATATGATAATTATAAGTAAGATGTGGTATGAGTGTCAATAAAACAGCTCACCATTCCAAGTCACAATGTATAAAAATTAAACAAATATAGGTCAAAGTACGGCCTTCAACACGGAGACTTGACTATAAAGGGTCTAAAAGTATTAAGCAATTCAAACAAGAAAAATAACGGTCCTATCTATAAAAAGCCAGAACCACTCATGAACCCCACAAAGAAGCAACAACCACTGAACACATGCTGAGCAACGGCTCCTGATTTAGAGCATACAGATGCAATGCTGACGGTTTAAACGTTTCATTATGTTATTAATAAAGGCAACAGTAGTATACCGCTGCTCAAAACTCGTAAATCTATTGACAAAAAACAAAATCGGGGTAACAAACCAAAACTGAGGGAAACGCATTAAATAGAAGAGGAGAACAACTACACAACATTAAAATGTAACACACACAGAAACGGACTAAGCATTAGACAAAATCCGATGAGAATAACAAATATAATATCAAAACCAAAATTAGCACTGAATTTACAATAACAAAAATATTTGATTAATAATCTAAAACTTTATAAGACTTTCAATTCAGACTGAAGCTCATTACTAAAATACTTTGATGTACTAGAACAGTTTTTAATTCTAAAAACGCATAATTATATGCGAATTTCGTTTCATTCAACATTTCGAAATTTGGTTCTATCAATAGTACATGTTCAGTGAGTACTGTTCAGATATTTCATACTCATTATTAGAGATATTTCAATAAGATACCTTTCCGCCTATCCATATTTTTTAATTATTGTACTAGTTATGTGTATATATATATATATTCAGGGGTTAAAAATTTTTGTTACAGCTAACTAGCCCAGGACTTATGGCAGCAGGTTTTTACTAGCCCTGTTGGAAGAACTGCTAGTCCATCAAAACTGACCTGCTAGCCCTAGTATGCCTTAAAAATCAAGAGTTTGCTGCATAATACAAAGTGGGTGTCCTTTGTTTTGAAGGAGACATTATACACTGTATTTAATATTTTTTGTTGAATTGCTATTTATTGTTGGTGCTTAACCTAACTTAGTTGTTCCCACATTCAAAGCAGACTTTTTATTGGCATGCTTTGGGCAACTAACGGTAATATTCACAGAGCATCGTCTGTTTTTGTTCATCAGCAACAGCCAACCTTCGAGGGGAATCATTGTATCCCAGTTCTGCCAAATTCTCAGGAAGTAAATGCGTGATTTTTTGGCCAAATTGTAAAGATCAAAGAGAAAAAACAAAGGAAAATGCCGCCAAATAAGCATGAAAATGTGTGAGTCTCGCCGTAAAGACTTGACAGGTTTGCTGTCTTGAACACTATAATTTTTTCCCACTTTTCCCGGTCGTATTTTGCATTTTTGGGTGATGAATTTTCAGTCTCGTTACCCCCTCCATCTACCATTTTTTGTTTTGAAACTGATGAAGTTCATAGGGTGTGTGCGACTTGGCAGCCCTGCTGTCCTGGACACTCTATTTTTTTCCGCGGCTTTTCCCTATCGTATTTAGCATTTTTGGGGATGAAGTTTCAGCCCCGTTACTCCCTTCATCTACCGTTTTTCGTTTTGAAACTGACGAAGTTCCTGGGGTTCCCGTACTAAAATATTAAGAAATAATTTGTTGCATGGTTTCGTGCTCAAGAGCTTTCCGACAAGACAGGTCAGTACCGATCAATACATCATATCCCCAAATACCGTTAATTGAAAATCTCGGCATAAGCAATGTACAATTTGGTATGAGAAATCGATATTTAAAGTACGAGAATTGCAATCAACACATGATACTGGGCCACCCAGAGTTATTTGTTCTGTTTTTAAAATATGTACAACAGGACATGTACAAACCAGTTCAAATTCTTGGAATCCCTGATGACTTATTAATTGAATCGGATTGGCTAACATAGAATAGTAATGAAGGGATTTTCCAATTTTGGAAACGTCAAGATTTTTTTGTTACTAGTCCGTCGGGCATATCGGGTTACACATTTTAATTGCCCGAGGCATAAATGATCTAGTCCCGGGCGTCGGGCTAGTGGATTTTTTAACCCCTGTAATAAATATATATATATATATTGTTTGTGCATATTTTACTTTTGCGTTTATTTTTTGTTGTGCCCGCAATTTTGTTTACTCTTTTTTTCGTGTATATTTATAAATTATTCGTGAAACGAACTTGTACAATAATTGTTGGCCAACAATAAACTTAAAATATTTATCTTGTTTTCATTTCTTTAATAGCTATTCACATAGGGATAGGTGTGTCTCGATAAGAAACCCGGATGTGTTTCTTATCCAGACACGCCGTATCCCGAGGTGTATAACTGACTTCTCTTGTTGACAGTTGTCTCATTGGCAATCATACCACATCTTCTTTTTTATATGTACACCCCATGCTAAACCTATTTTTCTTAACGTTGATAAATAATTGAAAAAGAATGGATAACTTATTTATTTACCATACCAAACTATGATTTATAACATTTTTTTTTACATGAAACTCTTCTAGTAACCTTTCTTTTGGCTATCCTCGTTCTGACAAGGCTAGAGGCTCCTGACTTGCTGTTTTGCATATTCCCGTTAACTTCATGTGATTATATAGATTAGAAAGTCAGGATTTCTTTGTGCATTATTATTACAAAATAACGTCATTCTCCTTTTATGCATTTGTCAATATGGATGGGTATAAGACGGGCGACATTTGAGTCAGTCATTGGATTTGGTAGAAGAGACTAAAGATAAAGGTAATATTTTAATACCTGTATAATTTTAACGAAGGAATTCATAAATGTATTTTTTTTGTAACGGCTTATACCCCCTTCTTCTCAGGTACAAACAAACCTGAAAATTCATTTTCGAACATACTGAGGATAGATTAGTCTGGAATAGAAACCCGACGGTCGGACACGCTCAACAAACATTTTTTTGTAGGTTTGGGAATGCAGGGGAGTGTCGGGATTCAGGAGTTTCTTTAAAAGATCAATGCGTCAAAATAGAGACATAATATGACTATGATCAGTGGCGGAATCAGGGGGTCAGAGGGTTCGGACTCCCCTTTTCTTGGACGATCCATATGTATGAATAGTGACATTATTGGGTTGGAGAACCTCTTTTAAAAATGACTAGTTCTGCCTCTGGAGATTTTACCTTCTAACAAAGAGGTATTAAAGGATCAGTTTTTGTTCAAATTAGATGCTCAATAGGTTTTTCTCTATCATAAATTCCTTAAATATGTTCTTTAATATATTGAAACAACTTGAAGTGAACATAATAGTTTCATGCTATGTAAAAAAATATCAATTTCTATTGTTATGAATACCAATGGACCGTGTTTTCGGGATGTAAAAGCAGGGGTTTCCAGAACCATTGCCTTTCGCATCTTCTGTTAAAAAAAATTGTAACAATATATCTAATCAATTTACACCTGTTTCAGAAATAGAATCTATGAAGTATAGCAATAGAACTGGGATGTATGTTGTTTCTTTTATGTTTCGTATATTATTTCAACTGTGTGTCGTATGTATAAGGTACATTACTGGTTTGGGACTAAACGGAGTAGCATGAATACGTCCTTAGTTTGGTTACGTTATTGTTTTGATAGCCACTTCAAAATTGACTTTTCGCTAAAAGGAACTAAAAAAGTTGGTTAATGAGAAAGAATAAGACAATTTCAATAAGGAAATTTATTTTTCTTCCGTAGGTATATACTTAACATTCAGTGAGTATCTTCCAATTGTTCATGGGTTACGTCATCAAATCAATTTCAAAAATTGAATTCTTTTATGCTCTTTTCAAAATAAAAATTGTGAGTCTTTTCTTAAATTGTTTCTTAATTTCGTTTAATCATCATTTTAGTAGATTGTAGGTTATAACTATAGTCTTCCCACATGATATTGAAGCTATATATCCCATTCAAATTAGAGGCACGGCATGACCTGTACCACCATGCTCCTCTCTCGGACCCACTTGCGCAGTTGCCTCTGGTAATGTCATTATCCTTGTCTTTAGTAGTAAACATCATGCCATTGTGGTACGTAAGGCAATCTCCTGAGAAAATAAACAAATTGTGTAAAGTTGACTCACAAATAAACTTATATATAAGACACAGTTTACAGTTGTTGTCCATTCATTTGATGCGTTTTATCATTTGATTTTGCCCTTTGATTAGGGAGTTTCAGTTTTGAATTTTCCTCAAGTTCAGTATTTTTATGACTTTACTTTTTTCAGAAACTGGTTGATAATATCTCATTTCATTTGTTTTGGAAAGATATTGCAAAATGAAATATAAATAAACTAATCATAGATACCAGGACTAAATTTTGTATATAAGTTATTTTTACCTTAGCCATTCAATAACAGCAGTTCGACTTATCACCAAAAAAATTAGGGATAATGATTTATATTCCGAAAATTGCGAGTGCCTATGAATAAATAGAAAGGCATGAAATGGTAAAAATAACACACAAGTTATTCATATTTTTATTTTGCACATGGGAAGAATTTGATAAAATAACGGGCTACATTTCAGCGATGAATTATGCAACTTTTGATATATACCTATATAAGTATACAATTTCCATTCCATTTTTGTACCAACCATAGCTGATATTTATATAATATTTATATTCTATTATTTGAAATCGCTGTGAACTAATTTAAAGAATTTTGAAACGGTTTCAAAATAATTGTAAATAAGAATTGTCTACTCATTTTTTTAAAAAGATAACGAAAAGTCAATTTTAGCGAAAAGTCAATTTTAATCAATTTCGATTCAATAATAATGGAATAACCATTTTAAACTAAAATAATTCCGAATTATATTTTACAGATAAAATGTGGTTAAGTGTTGGATTGATACATCGTTGGAATATTTCATCAAGCCGTCTTTTTATTCAGAACACTCAAAATAAAATTGTGAAGTTATACCTGTATTACCGCTATATCCTGCTACATTCAAACGATACATTGTGGTGGCATCTCCGACACTAAATTCGGAATACTCTGCATATCCACAGTTCCCTCCAAAATCTTCAAGGTGTATGTAAAGCTTGTAGTTTCCAGAAGAGGTTAGCACATTAATGAAGTCATTTCCTGTGCCAAAGTGAAATAAGAGATAGATCTGCGAATAAATGCCAATCAATCGGCAGATTATTTGTTGTTAAAATCTACAATTCTTAACTGGACCAAACATGACATTATGGGTTAATGTGATTGTATTGTTTGTTTAACAAACTAAGTTTGTACTTAATTGTATTGGAAAGAAATTGTTTTTATTTTGGTGTACGAACAATGAAATTACCCACGATTCTTTAGATTCTGAAACGGCCAATTAGATTAGGGAATTTCCGTTTTGGATTAACCTTGCAGTTCGAGGAGTTTCTTTTGTTTCTATCATCCTTATAAAAATAAGAGTTTAAAAACAAAAAATATCACATAACGTTAATAAAACACAGACAAAAGTTTCTATGGTCGAACTCATGTGTTAAAACTTAAAAAAATGTTACGTGTTTTGATTTTCAAATCGTAGAAAACTACGTTCTTCATTAATTGTGTTAAAATTGTTTGCGTACTCAATGTACTTCTTACAATATATTATTTGTATCAAGGTTTCATGTGTACGTCTTTTTATTCAACGCCATTTTGTCCCATGTTAAAGGTGTCTTTCTGATATTGTTTTGCATATCCCCCCCATTTAAAAAATTAATAAATACGGAATTTGTATTGTGTTCTAGATCACCTTTAATCGTTCAGTGTATGTTAACTGAATATTTTTATTGTTATTTTGTGTTTTAGATCTAGAAAATTCATTGCAATTGATAGTTAATAGTGTGTCTTTCTATGAAGTAAGGTTGTACTATTTTTTCAGGTTATGATGAAGGTTGGTGCCCGTTTAAACACGCATCGGATGTTTGCACCTATTCGAAGTCAGGTGCCTGTTGTTCAGTAGTTGTCGATGTTGATGCGGTTAAATACGTGTTTCTTGCGTTTGATAAAGATTATATCGTTCATTTTTCTTGTTTGTATTGTTTGACACTAGTCATTTTTGAACCCTTTATTGCTTGCTGTTCGGTGTAAGTCAAGGCTCCGAATTGGAAGTCGTACTTGGACCTATAATTGTTTACTCTTTACACATTATGACTTGTATTGAGAGTTGTCTCGTTGGCACATCTTCCTAATTCTTTGTTGTATAAAAAATATGTTTTATTCTTTCTTCGTTAAAGTTTAAAAACTCGTACTCGAATAGCCGTGCTGAATAAACAATGCTTTTTAATGGATTATAAAGAGAAAAATACCCAACCAAAACTCGGATGTCAAATTTCCAAATCCAATCTTATAATCGTTCCATCCTCTGTAAAAATCAACCTCTCCGTTTATTCTGTTTTGGAAAACCTTTACAAAAAAATAACATTATTATCAATAATTTCAAATAAACACTTCCTCAATGTTCAGCGATTATTCCATTTCTATTGATTTGTGTGTGATGGCAGTATCGTTATTTCGGTATATCGTTTTTTTAAGTTATCTTTTTAAGTTTAGAACTTTTCAAGTGTGTATCTATTTATACCTCTTTCACTTTCATATTTTTGTCTTAGCGTTCCTGATGAAGGTATTGTTATAGACAAAATTTTACAGTTCGAAACAACAATATTTCCCAATCCATTTATTTACCTTGAATTATCGATCTAAACTGCATGCTCACTAAGGTCAATATCTTAGCACCCTTTATCTGTTTATATCATATTACTTCACCATAACATTAAATTTGACGTACAATTGACAATGTAAATATGCTCACGACAAATATTGATAACCCAGGTCAAACAAACAACCACAAGACTATTGTTAACCCTTCTACATTGGTACAGAACAAAAGAAAGCATTCAGCATGAAGAAACTCAAGATAGGTGATCTGGTAGGGGTGAACAAATTTAGATCAACCCTGTTTGATTAACAGATTTGGGATGTAATTTAGCCCCAAATGCTTTAACATGATATGCTATGAATCAAAACATAGATGTGTCGTCAAATGTGTTACAAAAATATAGTTATATTCATCTCATTCGGTCGACAAAGTGAAAAGCAACTTTTCAAAAGTCAATTACACTTAACACTAATATCTGTATTGTGTATGAAAAAATGATACAATTACATTGAAAAGAGTGAAATAAAATCTTCGTCTTCACCACACTTACAGTCCAACCAAATCCTGCTGTATCCATGTCACAGTAAACATCAAACTTCTGATTTGCTGGATATATTGTATTTACCCCTGAACAACATCCTTGTGGAAGGTCACTGCAGTCCCGTGGACGAAGATCAGGTGATGCTATTTTTCAAAAGTGAATTAAGATATAGTTCATTACTTCATATATCTGATTATGTGTACGTATAGTAACCGGAGAACGACTGGACACCGACATTTTGTGATATTTCTTTCTATATGAGCTTAAAAATTTTCAAATTTTTACATTTTGTCGTTATCGTCATTGGAGTAAAGTACATTTCCCTCTTGATACAGGACCGCATCTGTTTTTGTTAATTTTTAATGTTATATTTAACATTGCCATTAAAAGAGGGACGAAAGATACCAAAGGGACAGTCAAACTCATAAATCCAAAACAAACTGACAACGCCATGGCTAAAAATGAAAAAGACAAACAGAAAAACAATAGTACGCACGACACAACATAGAAAACTAAAGAATAAACAACACGAACCCCACCAAAACTAGGGGTGATCTCAGGTGCTCCGGAAGGGTAAGCAGATCCTGCTCCACATGTGGCACCCGTCGTGTTGCTTATGTGATTACAAATCCGGTAAATAGTCTAATTCGGTAGGTCATATTCATGAAAGGGAAGGGGATTGTAGTTACGACGTAAGGAACATATCCGATATCATTTGTGAAACGGTTATTCCATAGCGGTCAACCAACTCGTGATGGCGTCCGTAAAATTTACGAAGGGATGATTTCAACTTCTTCATTTGGAACTCTTGGTTTAATAGCTTCCTTGTGAGCAGCAAACCTCTATCAAGAAAATCATGATAGGAAATGCAAGCACGGGAATATCGTATCAATTGGGAGATATATACCCCGTATGCAGGTGCTGCTGGAATGTTGCTACTTAGAAATGGAAAGTTCACAATTGGAAAGCTGAAATCATCTCTTTTGTCGTAAAGTTTTGTTTTCAACCGACCCTCATTGTCAATTTCTAGATGTAAGTCAAGATATGAAGCCGACTTAACTGTGTCTGTAGTATCCTTTATCTCTATTTCGATTGGATAGATGCGTTCCACATAGTCACCAAATTTTGAATTGTTTAGTGAAAGAACATCATCTATATAGCGGAAAGTAGAGTTAAAGGATATTGCTAACTTCTTATCTTTCTTCCTAAGAAGTTCCTGCATGAAGTCAGCCTCATAATAATAAAGAAACAAGTCGGCGAGTAGAGGGGCACAGTTTGTTCCCATTGGAATGCCGACAGTCTGTTGAAAAACACGTCCTCCGAACGTAACAAATATGTTGTCAATCAAGAAATCAAGCATCTTGATAATATCAGTTTCAGAGAATTTTTTGTTTGAATCAGAGTGATTCTTTACAAAGTAGGATTTATCCCTCCCTAAGACAAGATACTTGTATCTACGTTGGCCATTCTTTTTTATGAAGCAAAGTAATACCAACTCTTTCAATTTGTTTTTTAGTTTGGAATGTGGAATACTTGTGTACAGAGTAGAAAAGTCAAATGTTTTAATACTGTTACAAGATGAAAGAGAGTTAGATTGTATGTACTCTAAAAGATATTTTGAATTTTTAAGTATCCACATCTGATTCACGCCACCTCTAGAATAGGCAGTTTCACAATAACTTTGAAGCCCGTATTTGATTGCTGATAAAATAGATGTTAATAATTTAGAAAGAGGTTTCGTGGAGCACTTGGAAGACCCAGCAATATACCGTTGTTTGTAAGGACACTTATGTAGTTTAGGTATCCAATACAGTGATGGAAGATCCAGTTCTTCATCTTTGGTCGAAATTCCAAAGGAACATAGAACAGACCTATGATTATCCAGGATTTCCTCTTTCGTAAGTGTCGTGAGAGTATATGTTGAGTTTCCAAGTGAATTGTCAATACCTAATTCGTTTATCAAGCAGTTGATGTAGTGACTTTTACACACAAAAACGATGTTATTTGGGGCTTTATCTGCGGGGACAACAACATATTTGTCATGGAGGTCGGATAGGTGTTTTGCAACATTTGGGTCTTTAAAGATTGACGTAGCATGGGCATTGAAGTGCGAGGTTTGGCATGCCACAAAACCAGGTTCAACCCATCATTTTTTCCTTTAAAATGTCCTGTACCAAGTCAGGAATATGGCCATTGTTATAGTATAGTTCGTTTCTGTGTGTGTTACATTTTAACGTTGTGTTTCCGTTGTGTCAATTGTTTTCTCTTAGTTTTGAGTGTGAATTCACATTACTATAAGACGTGTCACGGTACTTATCTATCCCAAATTCATGTATTTAGTTTTGATGTTAAATTTGTTATTCTCATAGGATTTTGTTTAATGCTTAGTCCGTTTCTGTATGTAATACATTTTAATGTTGTGTCGTTGTTCTCCTCTTATATTTAATGGGGTTCCCTCAGTTTTAGTTTGAACAGCGGTATACTACTCTTGCCTTTATTTTTAGGTTTAAGGGAGCTACCATATGATTTTTTTGTTGACGATAGAGGCTAGGATGCAATTGGGAAAATAGATAGGAAGGACAGGAGTTTTGAGTAAAAGTAAACTAGAGGCTCTCAAGAGCCTGTATCGCTCACCTGATTCTACTTGGGTTTTTGAAATCATATAAAAAAATATAAAATTTGGCTAAAAGTGACAACACAACCTCATTTATAAGGAAAGAAACATGTTTAATTTCAATCAAAAGTCCCCCCACTGGCGGCCATCTTGGATGACGGATCGGCTACAAAGTAACAACACTTGATCAGCACCTCATAAGGAACATTCATGCCATGTTTGGTTTTATTCCATTCAGTGGTTCTCTAAAAGAAGTCATTTGTATGCATTTCCCATAGGGTCCTATGTTAAACTAAGTCCCCTGCTGGCGGCCATCTTGGATGATGGATCGGCTACAAAGTAACAACACTTGGTCAGCACCTCATAAGGAACATTCATGCCATGTTTGGTTTTATTCCATTCAGTGGTTCTCTAAAAGAAGTCATTTGTATGCATTTCCCATAGGGTCCTATGTTAAACTAAGTCCCCTGCTGGCGGCCATCTTGGATGATGGATCGGCTACAAAGTAACAACACTTGGTCAGCACCTCATAAGGAACATTCATGCAATGTTTGGTTTTATTCCATTCAGTGGTTCTCTAAAAGAAGTCATTTGTATGCATTTCCCATAGGGTCCTATGTTAAACTAAGTCTCCCGCTGGCGGCCAATCTTGGATAATGGATCGGCTACAAAGTAACAACACTTGGTCAGCACCTCATTAGGAACATTCATGCCATGTTTGATTTCATTCCATTCAGTGGTTCTCTAAAAGAAGTCATTTGTATGCATTTCCCATAGGGTCCTATGTTAAACTAAGTTCCCGCTGGCGGCCATCTTGGATGATGGATCAGCTACAAAGTAACAACACTTGGTCAGCACCACATAAGGAACATTATGCCATGTTTGGTTTCATTCCATTCAGTGGTTCACTAGAAGAAGTGATTTGTATGCATTTCCAATAGGGTCCTATGTTAAACTAAGTCCCGCTGGCGGCCTTCTTGGATAATGGATCAGCTACAAAGTAACAACACTTGGTCAGCACTCCATAAGGAACATTATGCTATGTTTGGTTTCATTCCATTTAGTGGTTCTCTAGAAGAAGTCATTTGTATGCATTTCCATAGGGTCCTATGTTAAACTAAGTCCCCCGCTGGCGGCCATCTTGGATGATGGATCGGCTACAAAGTAACAACACTTGGTCAGCATCCATAAGGAACATTCATGCTATGTTTGGTTTATTCCATTCAGTGGTTCTCTAAAGAAGTCATTTGTATGCATTTCCCATGGGTCCTATGTTAAACTAAGTCCCCGGCTGGCGGCCATCTTGGATGATGGATCAGCAACAAAGTAACAACACTTGGTCAGCACCTCATAAGGAACATTCATGCCATGTTTGGTTTTATTCCATTCAGTGGTTCTCTAAAAGAAGTCATTTGTATGCATTTCCCATAGGGTCCTATGTTAAACTAAGTCCCCGCTAGCGGCCATCTTGGATGATGGATCGGCTACAAAGTAACAACACTTGGTCAGCACCCCATAAGGAACATTCATGCTATGTTTGGTTTTATTCCATTCAGTGGTTCTCTAAAAGAAGTCATTTGTATGCATTTCCCATAGGGTCCTATGTTAAACTAAGTCCCCTGCTGGCGGCCATCTTGGATGATGGATCGGCTACAAAGTAACAACACTTGGTCAGCACCACATAAGGAACATTCATGCCATGTTTGGTTTCATTCCATTCAGTGGTTCACTAGAAGAAGTCATTTGTATGCATTTCCAATAGGGTCCTATGTTAAACTAAGTACCCGCTGGTGGCCATCTTGGATAATGGATCGGCTACAAAGTAACAACACTTGGTCAGCACTCCATAAGGAACATTCATGCTATGTTTGGTTTCATTCCATTTAGTGGTTCTCTAAAGAAGTCATTTGTATGCATTTCCATAGGGTCCTATGTTAAACTAAGTCCCTGCTGGGGCCATCTTGGATGATGGATCGGCTACAAAGTAACAAACTTGGTCAGCACCCCATAAGGATAATTCATGCTATGTTTGGTTTTATTCCATTCAGTGGTTCTCTAAAAGAAGTCATTTGTATGCATTTCCCATAGGGTCCTATGTTAAACTAAGTCCCAGGCTGGCGGCCATCTTGGATGATGGATCGGCAACAAAGTAACAACACTTGGTCAGCACCTCATAAGGAACATTCATGCCATGTTTATTTTCATTCCATTCAATGGTTCTCTAAAAGAAGTCATTTGTATGCATTTCCCATAGGGTCCTATGTTAAACTAAGTCCCCCGCTGGCGGCCATCTTGGATGATGGATCGGCTACAAAGTAAGAACACTTGGTCAGCACCTCATAAGGAACATGCATGCCATGTTTGGTTCCATTCAATTCAGTGGTTCTCTAGAAGAAGTTCAAAATGTAAATTGTTAACGACGGACGACGCCGGACGACGACGACGACGGACGGACGGACGCCAAGTGGTGAGAAAAGCTCACTTGGCCTTTTTCGGGCCAGGTGAGCCAAAAATAAAGGTAAGTTGAGCAACTTGTCAAAAAAAACCAGGCAGAATGAAAATTTCTGTAAAAAAAAAGGATATAGTTAAAAAAAACTGGCATTACAGAGATGACAACAAAATAGAAAGTTGAATAGAGATTACAACAAAAAGAATGCAGGAAAAAATAAAAAGGAGAATCCTTTAACTTATAAATTACACAGTGTGCATTTGTCGTAATACGAGAATTTATCGGGTCAATAAAATTCATATCGAGCGAAGCGTATTAGAGTGTTACTAATGTATCCTAATTTTCTTTTATCACATATCATTATATTTCAATTCAATTATTAGGACAATATCAACCAATATATTTAGATATTTAATCTAAAGCTGTAAAAAATTCAAAATATTAGGACAATAATAAATTCAAAGGCAACAGTAGTATACCGCTGTTAGAAATTCAACAGTCGATTGAGAGAAAAAACAAACAAATCCGGGTTACAAACTAAAACTGAGGAAAACGTATCATATATAAGAGGAGAACTACGACACAACAGAAACAAAACATTAAAATGTGACAAACACAGAAACGAACTATAATATAACGATGGTCATTTTCCTGCCTTGGTACAAGACGTTTCAAGAAAAAATATGGTGGGTTGAACCTGGTATTGTGGCATACCAAACCTCCCGCTTTTAAAACAATTTTAAATAAAACATCAAAATGACAATATTACATGACAGGACTACAATAGAAAATAAATAGTATAACATATAGAACAGATAAACACGAATAAAAGCTAACAAAAGATACAACACATTTTTTTATCAGGTCAATGTATATGCGAGATTATTCCAATTGATGTAATAAAAAATTGTACTGAAACTTATTAGGACAATATCAGCCAATCAAATTGCGAGAAAGTACTCTAAATCAGAATAATATTTAAAGTCATGACTGAAAACATTTCGTTGAGCAGATGTATTTGTGTGAATGCATATGCAATGAAATATAAAACTTACGTGTGCTACATTCAGATAACGTTATAGGTAATGGAACGCAATAGTAGTCCGGTCCCCGTGGCATACAGGCCTCATTGCGCTTACAATCATTTCCTTCGCATTGACCAGCTAGTTTCTGAAAGGTTTTGTTTTCAAAACGTTAAATAAATTGGAGCATATACCGTAAATCTTATTTAGTCTTTCAATCAAAAGTAAAACTACTTTTTACGTTGTTGCATGAATAAGTGCTAAAACAATATAGTATTATGAAGGTTTACTGTATTTGATATAATTAAATATTTTAAAATCAACCACTTTAAAAAAAACACACAGTTAATTCAGCAAAATAATACTATTGTAATTCGTTTTGTTCACATTTTTAAAAAACATCTAATATGTGTAATATGCAATACATGCTCCACCCCTAAAATACTCACTTATATATGAAAATAAGATACCATCCAAGTATGTGATGGTTGATGAAGGAAAAGTATTCCTAAAAAACCCTTCTTGATATGTTATTTAATCCATTTGTTGAGGGACGGTTGAGACCAATGGTTTAGCCAAATAGGTAAACCTTTCAGTTTGAACATATAAAACAGAACGATAAAAATTTAGTCATGTCAACTAGGATTATTTCAACGCTTTAGTTTTAAAGCCTTATTTAAAATATGCAATATATAGGTTACAAAGTGGTATATATAGGTCCTTTTTTGAAAATAACAAGAATATGTCCATAGTACACGGCTGCCCCATTTTCCATTCGTACTAACATCTTTTATGTTCAGGGGACCGTGAAATTGGGGTAAAAAATCTAATTATGCATTTAAATTTGAACAATCATTAGATAGGAAACATGTGTACTAAGTTTTAAGTTGATTGGAATCCAATGTTATCAAAAACTACCTTGACCAAAAACTTTAATTCTGGAGCGGGACAGACGGACGAACAGTCAAACAGACGCACGAACAGACAAATGGACGCACAAGACAGAAAACTTAATGCCCATCAATGGGGCATAAAACAAGAAATCTCACAGTTAAGGGGTCTATAACAAAATCAATGAGAATTAGAAACCAATTGTTCTCTCTCTGAACAATTGGAGGTCTTTCCAACCATAAAGATCAATTTTGATATAGAACCATGAAAATTCAGTTTGAAATATCATATCCAGCGACAAATTATAGCTTATTGTACACTTATTCAAAAAATATATGGTTTCAAAACATTCTTTTCTAAACAAGGGAGATACATTGTTACTCCCGGTTTGAAATATATCACTTCCGGTTTTATTTGATTGTTTACTTGATACTGATTCCAAAAATATATTGTTTTAATATACTTTTACATTTAATAAAAGTACAAAAAATAGCTACTTCCGGTTGACGTTTCCAGAGTCAAGTGTCTTGCAACGTAATGCAAAAAGTCCAATTGCTTTATCATGTATACATTTGAGGTAAAAGCAAAGGTCAAAATCTAAAATGTGAATCATAAAATGACCTTGCGTTCAATTTGAAGGTCATGAATCATAGGCTTCAAATCAAAAGACTATAGGTCTTAATTTTATATGTTTAATGAGTTATATCACCAAATGCCTAATTTTTAATATAAGATGGGAGAAAACTCAAATTTAATGTTAGCGTGCCCTTTCAACCAAAACTTATGTGTTACGACATTTCGCAACTGACATTTTAGTGAAAAAAGTTGTCGATATTTTATACAGTTTTTGAAAAGAATTAAGAATAATCCTTAATCATTTATAAATTTGAAATATGACTCTGACTCTGACCTAATTTTCTCATTTTTGGATCAAGGACCTCAAATCAAAAGATCCTAGGTCTCTATCACTTACTGTTTACAAGGTAGAAATGCATATCACTAAATCAAATGCATAAGGGGATATAACTCTCATATGGAGTGTTCATATAGCTTCGGTATGATAGGAAAAATCATGCGAAGGATATAATGAACAATTTTATCAAATAAATTTGTCATTTTCGTTTACGGTTACAGAGAAGATGTAGTCATAGGGAAAACAGTGTTCGGGAGTTAATTCCTACACAGAAAAAATATTTGGTTACGCAGGATAAATTTCAAAGGCGCATAAACTGTTCGAAATCATATACCAAATATCTAAGCAGCATATTGCGAAACAAATATTTAACACAGGAACAAAATTAGGCGGAAGAAAAAAATTAATGAACAAAAATAATCAGAACAAATGCAAGAGTCTTTCCGCAGAAAAGTGGAAAGACCTGATAAAAACCAATTGTTCACAGAACAATTGAAAATCTTTCAAGCTAAAAGAAATTTTCAAAAGAAAATAGTTTCTTCATACTGAATAGATAAATAAATGGTTTCGATATACTTTAGAGTTAAATAAGGGAGATAATTTTGCTTCTTCCGGTGAAGTAAATGTCACTTCCGGTCTCATATGATAGCTTCTTTTACTATGGTTGAAAAAATATAAAGTTTTTATATACTTTCACCTTTATTTATTGGCCACTTACGGTTTGTCAAAAGTAATAAGTTAATGCATTTATCATATGTCACCAAAACTTTTGTTTAATATAACCAAGTTGAAGTAATAATCAATAATTAGACATTTCAGGGGCACTGACTCCTATAAGATGCCATTAGATTGTATCAGACCAAATGTAACATATCTTCATAACCGTAAAGTAATCATTTTGCACTTGTACTTTTGTACATATATTTTAAATTGTTGGAGAAATTGCAAAAACAAGAAAAAGTCACAATTTAGAACTTGACCTAGGGTCCTGAGATAAAAATATTCCAGGGTTATACGGTTAATGGTTTATAAGTTAATAACACATACTGCAAAATTTTATTTCGTGAAGGGAGATAACTCATATAAAATATCATCGAGCCAAATTAGAAAAAAAAATCCTGAGTATTAAAAGAACAATTAAGAAAAAGAATTTTGTCGATATCATTTTTTGTTACTGAGAAGATGCAGTGAATAGGGAGATAAATCTTACAAAGAAAATTGTTCGGCTTTGCATGGTGAAAATTGAAAGTGCGTAAACTGTAGGATACTATATAAGGAATATCTTAGCGATATATTGCGAAACAAAAATGTATCACAAGAACAAAATTTGGCGGTAAAAAATAAAAAAAAACACAATTATATAGTTTCTATACTTTTGCCTGTAAATCACGCGATAATTGGCCACTTCCAGTTTATCAAAAATCACTTCAAGTGTTAAGTGATAAGTTTATGTATTTAAATTGCAAAATATAAGGATTCCGAGTACTTTGTCATGAAAAAATAGCAAAA
The DNA here is from genome assembly GCA_019925275.1 of Mytilus edulis. Classification (NCBI taxonomy): domain Eukaryota; kingdom Metazoa; phylum Mollusca; class Bivalvia; order Mytilida; family Mytilidae; genus Mytilus; species Mytilus edulis. The sequence goes on from CM034354.1 coordinate 27,249,883, forward strand.
ATGTTCTCAATGTCACTTCCGGTTGTCATTATTCAAGGTCATATGGCTTTATAATAAACCAGGTTGAAGTAATAATAAATTAACCTGATAATGAGATATTGCAAGGGCACTTACTCCCATAAGTTGTCATTTGATTGTTTAAGACCAAATGTAACATATCGTCATGACAATAAAGCAAACAGTTTGCACTTGTTCTGTTATATATATTTTGGGAGAAAATGCAAAAACCAGGAAAAGTCCAAATTTAAAACTCCACCAAAAAGACCTATAACCAGAACATATGCAATATGCCTTTCCATAAAAAAGGGGGGAGGGGGAAACTAATAATCGGAAAAATACAAAAGGACTTTCAACAGAAAAGTGGAAAGACCTAATTAGTATTGTTTAAAATTTGTAGCATTGTGAACTTACTCAGAACAAGAATGTGTCCAAAGTACACGGATGCCCAACTCGCACTATCCTTTTCCATGTTCCATGGACCGTGAAATTGGGTAATAATCTAATTTGATATTACAATTAGAAAGATTATACTATAGGGAACATATGTACTAAGTTTCAAGTTGATTGGACTTCAATTTTATCAAAAACTGCCTTGACCAAAAACTTTAACCTGAAACTCCCACTTTCATTTTTTATGTTTAGTGGACCGTGAAATTGGGGTCAAAAGTCTAATTTGGCCTCAAAATTAAAAAGATTATATCATAAGCAACAAGTTTACTAAGTTTCAAGTTGATTGGACTTCAGCTTCACCAAAAACTACCTTGACCAAAAACTTTAACCTGAAATTTACTTTCATTTTCTATGTTCAGTGGACCGTGAAATTGGGGTCAAAAGTCTAGTTTGGCTTTAAAATTAGAAAGATCATATCATAAGCAACAAGTCTACTAAGTTTCAAGTTGATTGGACTTCAGCTTCATCAAAAACTACCTCGACCAAAAACTTTAACCTGAACGGGCGGACGCACAGACGAACGGAGCCACAGACCAGAAAACATAATGCCCCTCTACTATCGTAGGTGTGGCATAAAAATCGTGTAAAAAAAGTGTACTATAATATTATATAAATACACACTGACCGTTTTGAAAACAAAATTTTTCCATCAAATCTAGACAAAAACTGTTATATAGTAATTTTTATAGATTTCCTGTTACAAAACTTTTTCGAAAATCTAAGGATGTTTTTATTTCAGGAAGAGATTATCTTAGCCGTATTTGCCACAATTTTTGGGAATTTTGGGTCCTCAATGATCTTTAACTTTGAACTTTACAACTATTTTGATCTGAGCGTCACTGATGAGTATTATGTAGACGAAACGCGCGTCTGGCGTACTAAGTTATAGTCCTTGTACCTTTGATAACTATATTCAGAGCTACAAACAATCTTTGATGAATGAGATTATTAGGTCAACATAAATATCGCCATTATTACATGGCTTGTATGATACGTATTGGAATTTAAAGAAGATATTCATGTGTAGAATATTTTCAACTTTCACAGAAAATCTACCCTTTGCATACTCTTCTTGCTTCTTCTGACATTTGGTTCTAAATTTGTTTCGACCGATTGATGTCAAACAATAACACCCTTTGCATTGTAATGACAACAATTCTTTGATATGTCATCATTTAAATAATACAAGGTTTGACATATTCTGAAACGAGGAACAAATAGCATTATCAAATATAGGCATCTAAATTAATGTCTTATAGCTTTTATGAGTCGTTTCATAAGTTTTATCAATTTTGAATTATACATTTTTAACATCAAATTGTCAGATTAGTTCTTATTTCTTATTTGGAACTTTAATTGCATATGTATCAGTTTAAATACAATTTTTGATATTACAAAGGGATTCTTTAAATTTTATTCATATACTTTGTGATTAAAATTGCGCTAAAGCTGCTGATTTTAAACAATTCACGACTAAAGCTATAAATCAGAGGTTTTATAATTTGCAAACCTGCTACCGTTGCTATTTTCGAATTGATAAATATATTGCAATAACCTCTGAATTTACAGACAATATCAAGAATTTTTGAAAACTTACATTTCTAGAAAGTATTTTTTTTTATCATACTTCACGTTAAAATGCCAGATTTTAATTGACTTATACGAGAGGTAATTAATTCTATCCTATTGTTAAGCGGGAGAAAAGGTAAAATTTTGAATGTAATCTTCTCGTGCTAACCAACCAAAAATCGATGATTTAAATGACAATAAAATGAAATTGCAGCATTTAAGGAAAGACAATGCTTTAGTTCTACATTTGGCTCAAAACTTTATCATTGACCCTGTTGACTGTTGGAATAAGAATAAGCTTGCTTCACAACTGCAAAAGACAATAATGATAGGACAAACAGTATAATAAATAGAATAACACACAGCTGAGAGGTTAATAGAGCAGATTGGTACTCCGCGAAAAAGCATTGTAAACTTTGGCCTCAGTTGACAATGATTCCTCATGGTAACACAATGCTCCATCATCCTCTAAGCTATGATATTTAATTATCAATACGCATGATAATATGACTAAAACATATTTAAAAACTAATTTGTTATCAAATGTGGACTAATTTTATTTGTTTATGTCGAAATTAGCATTGACAGATTTTTTTTGAATATTTAGCAATAATTTGTTTAAAAGATCTTGGATCGTATTTACCTGTGGAAAGGTTGAGGCAGCAATAAAGCTGTTTCCTGTACTTTCAGTGAGTCCACATGAACTTTCCACGGGTTCAGCATCATTTATCTGGCAAGTTTTATTCCATGCTATAAAGTTTATAGATTTGCATACCTCGATTCTCGAGCAAAACTGGGCGCATAATGACCACATAGGCATAGATAGCTCAAACAGCACGTGTCCCCTATATATTTTGTCTTGTTGTTTTTTTAAAACAACTATTTCACATAACGTCCACGCAAATAAGGTAAAAACCAACAATGCAAGACGATACATATTGTGCCTATTGAAATACATTGTACCATGAAAAGTAGTTATTTTATTCCGCTTTTTCCGCAATGTTTTTAAATAAGTGTCAAGTCTAACAATGACAAGATCGACAAGTCTGTGTTTATTCAGTTGTCAGGGAACTGTTAAATACGGGTTCGAAAATTTATGCGCATGCTTATCTGGCTAATAAAAAAATGGAATATGAAATAATGTTTCATAAAGATAATTTTAATCAATTTAAATTTAAATGCAACAATAATAAATAAACGCTCCACATAAAACATTCAATGCAAAATTCATGAAGAAGTGACATTTCATAGATTGATTTTCGTCATTATTGCATATCAAAACTAACGAATTCAGCAATGTTATGAGAAACTATGGAATATACAAACATCTGATGTTTTATTTTTAAATGATTTTCCTTTATTTTAAATATTCACTTCTCTTTTCATACACCTTCAGAAATTTTCCATTTAACCTTTCAATATAAACTTGTAAACAATTTATAAAATTTTAGTGGATAGTCCTTTCACCTGAGATTGTCTGTTAAAGTTTATAGGGAGTAAAGAAAATACAAACTATTATTAATTCAGTTTTACTCAGAATTTAAAATGATTTAAAGTTTCAAATAGAAGAAAAAAACATCTCCACAAAAAATAAATTATTTCCATAAAAAAGACATCAAAATCTAAAGTATTCTCCCCCCCCCCACCCCAATATGTTTTTTTTTTAATTAAAATGGTAAACGTGGTACAGTTGATGGCACTTTTGATAAGTAAGTTGCTTTTACAAATAAACATTCCAAGGTTCTAATGATTTTCGTTCATTTTTTGAAATAAGTTGGCTTGTGTTATGCATTATATAAAGACACAGAAAAGATATGTATTAATGTGTTAATTATAGAGAAAATTGTTCATAACAATGTATGTTCTCAATTTAAGCCTCGCCTTCTTATTATATTTTCTCATTTGGACTTTATCCACCTTTTTTCATTGCTAATATCAATCTCCTCTGCAAAGTATCGATACCCTGTGAAAACTGTAAGTAAGATGAAACCTATACATGTATCTATTTGTTTGCAATACACATGTAAAAGGAAATACAGATGAATCAATTATATATAAATTTCTTTCACTAGCTCATCTCATTCGTCACAACTCGGCCGATTCCGATTGCCGGTCTAACGAATAAAATTAGAGTAGCGGATTCTCCCGAAGATTGCCAATTGACAAGTTTCACATCGTCACATCTCGGCCGATTCCATACTTTGGTCTAACGAATAAAATTAGAGTAGCGGATTTTCCCGAAGATTGCCAATTGATAAGTTTCACATTCGTCACATCTCGGCCGATTCCGTACATACGGATTCTTGTGTTATTAAAATTTGCTGTTACAAAATATTAGAAATTATTTTAAATTAAGGAATGTATCTCCCTCATGCAAAGCTCTGATTCCTTTCACGGATTTGGCTTTACTTTTTGGACCTTTTGGATTATAGTTCTTCATCTTTTATATAAGCTTTGGATTGCAAATATTTTGGCCACGAGCATCACTGAAGAGACATGTATTGTCGAAATGCGCATCTGGTGCAAGAAAATTGGTACCGTTAATTTTATTGGTCTAACGGATAGAATAAGAGTAGCGGATTCTCCCGAAGATTGCCGATTGATAAGTTTCACATTCGTCACATCTCGGCCGATTCCGTACTTTGGTCTAACGAATAAAATTAGAGTAGCGGATTCACCAGAAGATTGCCGATTGATAAGTTTCACATTCGTCACATCTCGGCCGATTCCGTACTTTGGTCTAACGAATAAAATTAGAGTAGCGGATTCTCCCGAAGATTGCCAATTGACAAGTTTCACATCGTCACATCTCGGCCGATTCCGTACTTTGGTCTAATGGATAGAACTAGAGTAGCGGATTCTCCCGAAGATTGCCGATTGATAAGTTTCACATTCGTCACATCTCGGCCGATTCCGTTCTTTGGTCTAACGAATAGAATTAGAGTAGCGGATTCTCCCGAAGATTGCCGATTGATAAGTTTCACATTCGTCACATCTCGGCCGATTCCGTACTTTGGTCTAACGAATAAAATTAGAGAAGCGGATTCTCCCGAAGATTGCCGATTGATAAGTTTCACATTCGTCACATCTCGGCCGATTCCGTACTTTGGTCTAACGAATAAAATTAGAGTAGCGGATTCTCCCGAAGATTGCCAATTGACAAGTTTCACATCGTCACATCTCGGCCGATTCCGTACTTTGGTCTAACGAATAAAATTAGAGAAGCGGATTCACCCGATTGTAGTCCATCTTGTGTAATCCTTAAGATGCCAATATTATTTTCACTAGCATTGTACTTTTACAATGAAGTTTTAATTATTTGGTTACGCTTGTCTTTGTAACTGATCAAGTTGGGATGGAATTTTATTTTAATATAAAAAAGATACTTAATCCAATATGACAAACTGAGATCGTTTATAGATGATTTGTCGTTTGTTTAATTTGATATTATGTCCCATGATATAATTGTTTATTCGATAATATAGGCATGACATTTCAGAAAAAAGTAAGGATTGTATCCTCACGAAACATAAATTATTCAATTCGATTAAAATTAGTTTGTCACGCGTTCATCAATAGTTGATATAAAAGAAGATATGGTATGATAACAAAAAAAACAAACAAATCTCCACAAGAGACCAAATGACACAGAAATAAACAACTATATAGGTAACCTTACGACCTTCAACAATGAGCCCATACCGCATAGTCAGCTTTAAAAGTCCCAGATATGAAAAATGTTTATCAATTAAAAAAAACTAACGAGGTAATCCATGTACAAAAAAATCCCAAAAAACAAATAACTTATGTAACACATTAAAAAACGACAACGATTGGATAACATGCTCCTGACTTGGGACATGCACATACATACAGAACTAAGTTCATTATTATTCATTAACTTTACGATACAGATTAGACCTAACAACGCTCTATCTTCCGAAATAAGGGAGAAAAAGACTTCCTCAGCAACATGCCGTTTCAGAATATAATTCATCCTCGGTAATATTTCCAAAAGTGTACACCAAAACGTCGTAATTGGTTAGAAATGTCATATACATTGAATATTCAACCAATGACGTGCATGACGTTATTTTCATTTTGGGGTATGACCAATGAAATAAGTACAGATCTGAGAGTACTCGCAGTTACTTACAGCTAGTTCAAAGTTAATTACAACTAATGAAATTAATCATGCATCTTAGAATAAATTATCAATCAATACAAATCAAACATCCATTAGATTTAGTTTAAAGACTAAATAATCAGTCGGTAAAAAAACATGACCTTGTGCAATGCCAAAATACAAGTATCGACAGATTTTGTATAGCCATAAATGTGTATAGGTCAATAACAACAATATTTAGTTTGCTTTAATTTACTGATAACAAAATCGATATATTTTGCCTCTCTACTAGATAAAATTCGAAAGCAAACCTGACATGTCGTAATAGTCATTTATTTTAAAAATTACTTATCAGGCTTACAGATACATAACCCGAGATAATGATAGAAAACGCCTACAGCGATTTCCTGATCCAATAAAGAAAGATACCAGACACTTCAGTGCAATCTGTATCTGTACCTAAAATCAACCATCTGTAATCATATCAAGAAAAAGTTGGTGTGTCCTGATCATCCCAAAGCGGGAGGTTTGGATAGCCACAAAACCAGGTTCAACCCACCATTTTTTTTATACTAAAATGTCCTGTACGAAGTCAGGAAAATGGCCATTGTTATATTATAGTTCGTATCGGTGTGCGTTACATTTTAATGTTGTGTGTCTATTGTGTCGTAGTTCTCCTCTTATATTTGATGTGTTTCCCTCAGTATTAGTTTGTAACCCGGATTTGTTTTTTTCTCAATCGATGTATGAATTACGAACACCGGTATACTACTGTTGCATTTATTTATACATATAATTTATTCGTACTCTATATTGGCAGTAAAACATACTAAGTATACCATTTGGTGATTGCTTTTCTGGAGGGCATTGAGCACCTAACATTTCGAAATGGTTTATTTTCTATCATCATGCTCTCATAAAGAGTAACAATAATTTGTATGTAAAATTGAGAATGGAAATAGGGAATGTGTATAAGAGACAACAACCCTACCAAAGATCAGATAACAGGCGAAGGTTACCAATAGTCTCCACCGCAGCGATAAAAATCCCGCATCCGAAGTTGGACTTCAGCTGGCCCCTTAATTAAAATGTGTACTAGCTCATCGAAAATGGAAGTCATACTAAAATTTATAATGTATAAATGAACTAGAATTAAAAAAAAAAAAAGACGAACATAGACAAAAGGCACCTGATTTGGGACAGGCGCAAACATGAAGCGGGGTGAAACAGGTTTTTTGATATCTCAACCACCAACAAACTTAGAATTCTCCAGTTTTCAAGGTACTGTATATTTCAGATGGACAACGATTCACACTTTGTGAACTTCCATGTTTGGCACTGCTCAAAACGCGGCATCTCTGTTTTGCTTATAAATCTGTCATTTATATTCAACAATGTTGTTTACACCTGGTGAATAAACTTGTGCCAAAGTAATCTTAAATACAATGCAAATAGAATCACAATGTGTTAAACAGCGTAGAAATTGGTAACAGCTGGATTGAAGGCCTCAACTTTGAAAAGTGTGTGTTAACTCAGCAGTGGCGCTCGAATTAGTAAAGTAAAAAAAGCTACGATGTAGAAGAGCATTGAGGACCTATAACACATGTAAAATATTTAAAACATATATACGGCTTATCTATTCAAATCCACCCCCCCCCCCCCCCCCCTGGTTTAAATTGTATTCAAATGCAGGAAACTATTATGGAAGTTATGCAACTAAAATATTAACCTCGCGTAAATATCAAAAATGCTTCTACTCCTTCTGCGAAAACCCACAGGTCATTAACTGTTAACTCTTTGTCGCTTCTAACCAGTTTGAGAGATGTGTGTTTGTGTGTGCGCTAGGGAATGTAGTAAAAGTATCATTCATATTATGCTCTGGATACTTTTCAATCAATTAGTTCTTTTTGTTGCATTATAGATACGTTTCTGTTTAAATAGTCTTGTGATGTATCACACTCGTGTCTCTGCTTGTATTACAATCCGTATGCATTTGAGATTTTAAGGTTTCAGCAAAATGTTCATCTAAATTTAGAATTTTTACACTTTTAGTGGTTTTTTTACTTTAAAGGGCCATTAGCTGTCAAGTCCATGTTCACAGATTTGATGCAATTTTTATTTTTAATCTATATAATACTAAAACGTTTATCCAAATTTGAAGAAAAGTTGATATTCTTTTCCTTTAAATAACTGAATGATTCATGCGTAAATGGGCACCCGTTATATTGAAGGTCCAATGAACACAGATTCATAAAGGTCCAATTATACACTTGCAAGTGAAGATTTCAACAGCGATGTTTCTTCGCGTATATTGGCAGAATAATATAATTAAGCTTGTTGTAAGTATTTATTCGATAAAGTGTTGATGTCTATAACATTAAATAAAATATAAAACGGATAAAAAATTAATATGGGCGTAGTTTTTTTTAAACGACAATCCTATACAGTGTGGACAAGCAAACGCATTTTCTTTCAGAATTAATTTTCGTACTTAAAACTGTCATGTTCATACACAGAGATTGCCAATAATTGGCTTTATATGATAACAATTGGTTATGTGAAACAATTTGAATTACATCATAAATGTATAGTTCATTTGATAATGATGAAAATGACTGAATGTCTAAAACGTGCAGAAACAATGATATTAATTAACTTTAAATTCGATACAAAAGTAGGTAATCGGTGTTCAGGTCTCATCTATTCATTAACAAATTAAAACTGAGGGAATTGCAAGAACTCCAAAAGAAATTGTAGCCTCTCGCCGAGTAGTTACAATTGCCCAAAAAAGAAGCAAAATCGGCTGTGTCAATAGGGTAAGCATCTCATAATCTGATTTGTATGCATCACCCGCCATGCGAATCGACACTCAGTAAAAATGTCAAAATCGAGAATAGGACACCATCAGTAAATTTACAGATCAAACGACTATTCTGGTTAAATTTACAGACCAAACAACTATTTTGGTTAAATTAACCGATCAAACAAATATTCTGGTTAAATTTACAAATCAAACGACAATTCTGGTTAAATTTACAAATACAACAACTAATCTGGTTAAATGAACAGATCAAAAAACTATTTTGGTTAAATTTATAGATCACATGACTTTTCTGGTTAAATTAACAGATCAAATACTTATTCTGGTTAAATGAACAGATCAAAAAACTATTTTGGTTAAATTTATAGATCAAACGACTATTCTGGTTGAATTAACAGATCAAACACCTATTTTGGTTAAATTAAAAGATCAAACAACTATTCTGGTTAAATTTATAGATCAAACGACTAGTCTGGTTTCTTTTCTTAAACCGCGAAAACACATCGCCTGTCAGTTGAGACACAAACATATAATATCGGTCAACAAATTTAGATGGGGACAGTAAAATATTTGTAGTGTCGATTTTAGTAGTTCGTCCTCATAAATCTTTGGGAGCAGTTTCTGTTGAAGCAGCACATCCCTTTTCATGAAGCCCGAATGGTGTGAAAATGTATCAATTGTTTAATTTGTGAATGCCATACGATCAGGTAGCATGTACGTTACTGTTGAGATACGGGAAGTTGAATTTTAAAAAATTATCTCCTTATTTGAACCATGTAAAATAACACAATAACTTGTGTTAATTTGAACCAAGAAACAAGCTACAGATATAGGAAGATGTGGTATGAGTGCCAATGAAACACCTCTCCATCCAAGTCACTATTTAAAAAAAATCCCATTATAGGTCAAAGTACGGTCTTTAACATGGATACTTTATTCACACCGAACAGCAAGCTATAAATTGCCCCAAACAAGAATAGTTATAACCCATTTAAACGGGAAAACTAACCGTTCAATCTATATACAAACTACAAACTAGAAACGAGAAATTTTTATGAACCTCACCAACAAACGACAACTACTGCCCATCAGCTATGTCTGTGAAGGAGGTTTGAATTCATTCTAAAAAAAAACTTCATGGTCTTAATACTCAAATTATGCGGCCTGTTAAAAATCAAACACGTATATATTCATATGGTTGGGAACTTATAGATGGCATGGATCTTTGAAAACCAGCAATTCAAAACCAGCAAACTGATTGTTCTGTAATTTCAGCGCAGAGTTAATTGTTTTTATCGCCTACTCGAAAGAGTTGTTAGATAAAAAAAAAGTCTCAGCATGGAATCCAGACAAAATCAATTCCAAGGCGGTATTGGAATGTTTGGAAACGGGATCAGACAAATTAAGGCAATAGTAGTATACCGCTTTTCAGATACACTTTCTAGTCTACTCCATAAATACCAAATAGGTGCTACCTAGTGGCACACATTCCACATGTTTTATTTCACATACTAGTAATGATAGAGCTATAGCAAGCTGTACGCTTCTCTGTCGCTGGAGAACTTATCAATGAAGTTTTTATCAAAAAACATTATTTTCCTGCATTGTGGAATATATCTTGAACTTTAATAAATATCTTTCAGATAAACTATAAAAAAATGTTTTGATTATTTCATTTTTCAACATGGAAAAGAAAAAACTTTTTTTTCTTTCATATAAAACTTTCAAAAGCGGAATTTTTACAATCATAAGTTCACAAAAAGTCGAATAATAAAACTATGCGTAATTTTAAAAATCAAAACGTTTGGGTATTCCTTATTAAATAATTGCGTTCTAATTCGAACACTTCTACCCTTGTGTCTCAATTTCAATGGACAAATGTGGGTTTCTGAATATTTTTTTTTATCTTATATTTATTTTTGATTATGTTGATTTTTTTTAAAGACAACTGATTAATATATCTCAGTTGATACAAGTGTGTCAAAGAGACAACAACTAGATCAGAGAATAAACAACCCAAGGGGACCAACGTGTGTTAAACACAACAAGCATTTAATCCTTCATCCAGAGGCGTGCTTCAGATGGCCCCTAGACAAACATCTACACCAGTGCAGTGATAATGGAAGCCATACTAAATGCTAAAACATATAAATGAACTGAAATTAAAATTCATTAAAGACCAACAAAAAAAGCCAGAGGCTCCAGACTTTGGATAGGCGAAAAATATACACTATTTATGTATCCTCAGGATACGACGCTTATAATCAACTAAACAATTACTCAACTTTGCATGTTTTTCAAATGACAGATATGATGTGACCCAATATTAACTTCAATAAACATCACGTTATTCATAAATCGATCTAAATTTTGTCATCTCGCAATATAAATTATTCAGTATATGATATTAATTAAAATTGAGAAATGGAAATTAAAATACAGATTCGGAGAAATTCATTAATATATAATTAAAACTCCATAATAGTACGGTAATATAGAATATTAGCTCGACCATGCAAGTAAAAAAGGATCGTCAACCTGATGTTCAAAAATAAATGGATCGGCGATATAATTTGATATATAATTGTGTCATCTGCAGGATCTTTCACATGTTTATTGCAATATACAGCTAAATGTAATGCCTTCAAATCTCTTACGAGTGCGAAGTTTTACAGGGGCTTGATACTATTTCAGATCTGTTAAGGGGATGGCCTTCTAATTAGGTGTAATATCAAAAAGCGAGACACACATTTCCATTTCGGTCTTGCATTTAATAAGGGACTTTTCGCTTTGAATTCAGTATTTTTGTAATTGTATTATTTTCATTAACATGTTCAATAACCACAGGTAAGTCAGATTTTGATTTTGTGTAAGGAGAAAGAAGTATGATAAGCATGAAAAGAAGTTATAAGAGAATCAAACAAGATTTGGTAAAAATCAACAATATGAGTGTTGCGTTTCTAAAGTCGTTCAGTATATAAATTAGAAAGTTGGTTTTCCTGTTCAAATTGTGTACACTAATAATTTTGGGGTCCTTTATAGCTTGCTGTTTTGTCTGGATCAAAGCCTTGTGTAAAAGGCCGTATTAATCTATGACAGGTCTGTGTTTGTTTGTTTTTAACAGGTTGGGAACAACCCTCCCGCAGACAAGGGGTCATTTTACTGTTGTAGAAAAGAAAATAGAAATACAAGGATGTGTATAGTGCTACTATACAAAACCCTTGAAAACTTAGAAGTTTTTACTTAAAAAGAGGAGAAAAACATTATGTTTTAAACAACTTTTCCAAAAGAGGGGTCCACTTATTTTAAATAATACTAAACTGTTAAAGTAAATGTGTTAACATGGTTAAAGTCCACATTTTACAAAATTCTTGGACATGTTTTGACCATTTACTACAAGATACTTATATAGTTCTTTGGAAAAATATGAGCCCTTTTGTTCTAAAAAGTGTTTTTTACAAAAAAATATATATTATACTTATATTGATCCCTCATTAAAGGGATATTTATAAAATTAAGGGTTGTTCCCAAACTAATTATGACTTGGACGGATAATTGTTTCGTTGTCAGTCACACATACATAGACCAGATTTAATTATTCAATTATTTCTTAGTGAACAGGGAAAAAATACTTCATAAATTAAAGAAATATCAAAGTAGAAGATTAGTGATAAATCAAGTTTTAATGTTGTCAAACCCTAATATGTTTACCAAAAAAAATATAATCGCTCGCCTTTACTTTTCATGCTTCGCCTCAAAAAATTGCTCGCCCCAATTTTTGGAGTCCAAAAATCCGTAGAACAAGAAATTAAATTGGTGTGGCCTAAGGGAGCTACCATTTGATTTTATGGGGGGGGGGGGGGGGGGGGGCTAGGATGAAAAATTTTGTCCTGCCTTTTTATTTTTCACTCTGTTCGGTCCTGCTTTTTTTTTATAGTTTGTCCTGACTTTTTATTACCTAAATTGTAGTCCTTACTTTTTTTTGCAAGTGTCTTATCCTGTCTTTTTTTTTACTCAAAACTCCTGTCCTGCCTATTTTTTTCAAATTTCATCCTAGCCGCCCCCCCCCCCCCCCCCCATAAAAATGAAATGGTAGCTCCCTAATAGAGATTTATAACCAGTTTTGTTGTATTAATATCGAAGTTTTAGAGACAATTGATACATTCACAGTGTGCCTAACGTAATTACGTAAAATGAAAAATTTAAAATGCATGTTAAGGAAGAGAAACAATTAACAAAATAAAAATAAATAATTTGGTGTATTTACTCTCTGATTGGTTGAAAGTGTAACTGTTATTTTCAATATTGTCAATGTGTATGTAAACACGCCCACTCTGACGTTGTATATTCATATGTCAACATGTGTGCACGTTGTTATTGTTAATAAAAATAAAATAAAAAGTTCTTTGAGCCTTACTTTTGATAGATTATTTATAATAAATGGCAATACTTAATTTTGAATTCATTGAAACATACAAATAATTTTTGACTCTTTCACATTTTACATAATCGCGAATTATTCAGTGTGAAGAGTCAAAAATTATTGTATGGTTCAATAAATTCAAAATAAATAATAGCCATTCAGAAAATGTAAGTCGTGCAAAAGATATCGATCGTAAAATTTGAAGATCATCAAAAAAAAAGTTAAATCACAAAAATACTGAACTCCGGGGAAAATTCAAAACGGAAGGTCCCTAATCAAATGGCAAAACCAAATGATAAAACACATCAAACGAATAGACAACAACTGTCATATTCCTGACCAACATCTTAGGGGAATAATACGTATACGTATAGGTGTTATACAACCATTGATTTTCCAAATATTAGTCTTTGTTAAATTTACACCTGACAAAACATTTTGCACAATTTATCTTTGTTTTAAATAAAGAAATACTTGGCATGAGTAAAGTTTTAACCTGTCCAATAATATAGGAAAAACTTCACATAGCATTCCATTGAATATTTAAGAAAATATCCATTGCATATATAAGAAAATAATCATCACTTGAAGTTAACAAATCAAATGTTCACCTCTGTTAAACCTGTGTACAAGATTTAGAAACAATGAAACCTAAAGTTTCCAAAATATTGTATAGAAAACCCAATTAAAACAATAATGATGCTTTAAAATACCCAAAGTATATGTTCATGACCCAGAAATGTTTTCAACAATGAAATGTAGGATTATTTACCTACAAGTGTCAATTTCGAGGTAATTTTTTTTTGGACCTATTTATGTATGCAATCGGATGTGACGTACTATGATTTTGTCGTTTTACACCTATGTACGAAAATTTGGCATTGGAACTTAAAACATAAAGACATTAAAAGGATGTAACTATGATGCATGAAAAAGTCGAAAAATATAACTGCAACCGAAAATGAGGGTATATCGTATAGGTACAAAATTTGTCCCTTGCAACAGATCATCTATAGACCCCTCAAATTGTTGTTGCAAGGGTTTGCAACATGTCAAGAGCACGACACTTTCTTTGTACGAGAATTTGTTCAATCTGTCCGGATATGGCTGCAAAAATCCCGAACAGGTAAACAGACATCCCACTTTCTCGACGGTTTTAATGCCTGTCGGAAGAAAACCAATGGTATCCATATTTCTTTCCCAGTCGTCCTAGAAGGCCTTTTCTAGTTAAATTTTCAATGCCATTAAATTGCTTTAACCAAGAAAACTGTATAATTTTCTAATCAAAACACCATGCATTTCGTAAAATATATGCAACAATAATGCGGTATGAGACAGCATGCAATACTAATTCATATATTATTAATGTGGAACTGGTATAACGCTATTTGTCATAATCGAATATATTTACAATGTAATCGATCTTTACATAGATACTAGTAAATGCAGCTTTATAACAGTATATAAGTTTACATGATCAAGAATTATTAGCATTCGTTTCTTATATCGGAACTTAGTTAAGACTGAATTATCTCTCTTTAGCTTATAAATACATTATTATTGTACAGGAACCATCCATATACTTGACGTTTCTGGTATTCGATCGTCTTGCATTAAAGTACAGAATTAATTTATAACTTAAAACTGAAAACCTGACTTAAACACATTTGAACAAATTGCATTAAGATACATATTTAATAGTTAAATATTTTTTGCTGCTAATGTACAAGTCTGTCGGATTTTTTTTACAATGCATATATATGTTTCGTCCCCGAGGGTATCACAAGCCCAGTAGTCAGCACTTCGGTGTTGACATGAATATCAATGATATGGTCATGGTTATAAATTTACTGTTACAACACTTTGAATTTTTAGAAAAACTAAGGATTTTCTTATCCCAGGAGTAGATTACCTTAGCCGTATTTGGTACAACCTTTTGGAATTTCGGGTACTCAATGTTCTTCAACTTTTTACATGTTTGGCCTATAATATTTTGATCTGAGCGTCACTGGTGAGTCTTATGTAGACGAAACGCGCGTCTAGCGTATTAAATTATAATCCTGGTACCTGTGATAGCTATATATGTGTGCAAAGCTGACGTGCAATACATTCATTTGTATATTAACCTTTTTCCTGAGTGTTTGCTTCAAATTTAAAAGATTCACACATTCATTACATTCTCAAACACATTATTCAAATTGCACAGCGAATTTTGCTAATAAAGATAAGTTTCATACTCATAGCAATTCAAATACTGTAAACCAACTTATTTTTGCGGATACTTTATTTCGCGTTTATCTCCAGCTAGTCTACTTCACGGCGATTTAATTTCGCGATTTTCTAATTAACTTGATGTAGTTTAATAAGGAAAGATCCAAGTTATACATATTCGCGACGATTTAATTTTGCGTTATTTTTCTACTCGCGAAAGTCGCGAAAATTAATCGCTCGCGAAATTAAGTTGGTTTACAATACTTCATCATTTGCAAACAGGGGCGACAGATACAAGAGAAAGAGTCAAACTCGTAGATTGAAAACAAAACCGAAAACGCAATGGCTGAAAAATAGGGGACAAAGAATAATACACAAGACACAACATAGAAAAATACTTACTAAGCAACACGAACCCCACCAAAACTTGAAGTGATATCTGGTGCTCTGGAAAGGTAAGCAGATCCTCCTGCTCCACATCTGGCACCCGTCGTGTAGCTTTATACTCCACATCTGGCACCCGTCGTGTTGCTTTATGGTATTATAAATCCCCTTAATAGTCCAATTCGGAAGTAAGTCACATGCATGAAAAGGGAAGGGAATTGTAGGTACGACATAAGGAACATATCCGATATCATCTGTGACACGGTTATTCCATAACGGTCAACCAACTCATAATAATATCCGTATAATTTACGAAAGAACGACTTCAACTTTACCATTTGCAACTCTTGGTTTAATAGCTTTCTTGTGAGCAGTAACCCTCTATCAAATAGATCAAGATAGGAAATATAAGCACGGGAATATCGTATCAATTGGGAGATATATTCTCCGTATGAAAGCTCTGTTGGAATTTAGCTACATAGATATGGAAAGTTCGTAATTGAGAAGCTGAAATCATCTCGACCCTCGTTGTCGATTTATAGATGTAAATAAAAATAATATCCTTTTTTGTTAAGACTTTTCTTTTTATTATTCACTTATTGAAGTTTTCAAATGTATTGTAAAATACAACAGGACTAATGTATGTAGAATGCAATTTGTAAAAACAGCTAGCTAACTTAATTTCTTCACAAAATTCAACATCATTTATAGAAAAATAATATACATAAGCAACAATCTCCAAATAGATAAGAGAGTACTGCAATTTTGTAGATGTGTTTTATACACTAATGTTAAACTTGAGGTGACGAATTCAGACTTCACAAATGTTAGTTCTGTAAACCATGTGTTAAAACACTATTGAAATTCAAATCTTTTTTTTGAGTGCTGTTGTAGAATTCCAAATGTGACGTCACTTTGTGTGCCTTTTCACCACTTCGTATGTGACGTCACTTTTTTTTTCACTTTTTGCGTTGCCTTGACCAAGTCGGGTGGGTCAATTTTTATACGCCCGTCTTTTAGACGGGACGTATTATGGTATACCGTTGTCCGTCCGTCCGTCCGTCGTCCACACTTCGGACAATAACTCAAAAACACTTTCACCAATTTCCATGAAACTTAAGTGAATTGTTTATATCTATTGACGTAAGCTCCCTTTCATTTTTTTTTTATTTCAGATTTTAAGTTTTGGATTTATGGGGCTTTATTCATAAAAAAAGGGGGGACTTTCAACACTTCGGACAATAACTCAAAAAGGCTTTCACCAATGTCCATGAAACTTTGGTGAATTGTTTATATCTATTGATGTAAGCTCCCTTTCAATTTTTATAAATTTCAGATTTTAAGTTTTGGATTAATCGGGCTTTATTCATAAAAAAGGGGGATTTTTAATACTTCGGACAATAACTCAAAAAGGCTTTCACCAATGTCCATGAAACTTTGGTGAATTGTTTATATCTATTGATGTAAGCTCCCTTTCAATTTTTATAAATTTCAGATTTTAAGTGTTGGATTTATGGGGCTTTATTCATAAAAAAGGAGGTTTTTAACACTTCGGACAATAACTCAAAAAGGCTTTCACCAATGTCCATGAAACTTTGGTGAATTGTTTATATCTATAGATGTAACAAATAATACTTAATAAAATCTTCATGAATGTCATACGTTTGTACTATTATTAAATGGTTGCAAGGATGAAAGCACATTAGCAGTCCCTGAGATACTAACTGTTCCCTGAGGCATATATCATTTTATGATAACATTTTTACTATCTAAGCTATGGATAAAAATCAAATACTGTTTTTGCATATAGGATGTTTTACTCTTGTTAAAATTGGTTGCAATTGAAATCACAAATGATACCTTAGCATTGCAGCTTTTTTTTTTATAGAGTTCGGTTTCGTTGGAAGGGTTGAGCGCAATAAAAAAATGTTATAAAACATAACTAGTCTACAATAGCACATAATAAGTGAACAAGTGACAACATGAAAATCCTAACATGTGACTAAATATTCCTTAAATGTTAAAGGGTGTCATTTTATGAAAAAAAATAAGGAAATCAAGTCTCCTAAACATTTATCAATATGATCAACTTGTGAATATTCTAAACAATAAAAAGGTAATAATCATTATCCACCATATTAAGCACCATTTGAACAACGTTTGCATACATCTTTGTATAATTTAGTATGGATTCCTTACTGTGTTCAACAGAATCTAACTATGAGCAATATACCCCAAGAAAATTACCTTCTTTCAAACTACTATAAAATTTGGAAATCAGACATAGAATTACTAAAACCCATAATCATATATCACTTTCCTTATATTGCATTGAAGACTTCTATATTATATGCCAATGTTAATGATATTTGTTTTTTATGCTAAATATTGAATAGCTGAACTAGGTTTAATCATCAGTGTCTTCTTCACTGTAATCACTGTCCTCATCATCAGAAAAATCCTCATTTTCATTCTCAGAAGAGGCCTCCTCATCATCCATGAAATCTTTATCTTCATCATCAATGAAATCCTTACTTTTATCACCTACTTCCTCATTTAGATCATAACTTTCAGTAGAGTCACTTTCACCATCTTCACTTTCCCTGTTATCTTCTTGTTGCTCCTCATTGTCATTGTTGTCTTTTTTGCCATTTTTATACGCCCGTCGTCTTTCAAACAACGGGCGTATCATGCGCTAAAGCGCAGCCCTTTATTAGAGTTGGTTTATGTAATGCATCCGGGTTTTGTTTTCTGTAATTATATCATACTTCAGTTTTATCATGTATATCTTTTATAATCATTTGATAAAATTAACTGTTTGCAAAAGCGTAATTTTTTTCTAAATAATAAGAATGTTTTTATCCCAAACAGATAAACCCTAACCGTATTTTGCACAACCCTTTTGACCTCAGTGATGAACAACTTTGTACTTGTTTTGACTTTCGAACTTTTATATCTGGGCGTCACTGGTTGGTCTTGTGTGCACGAGGCGCGCTTCAGGCGTATTGAATCTAAACCGGGTTCCTTTGTTAGCTATTAATCATGTGTTACTTTGTCTAATATGTTCTATTTATTTGTATTAGTCCTGTAATGTTATGTCTAGTTATTTTTTTAAAGCGGGAAGTTTGGAATGCCACAAAACCAGGTTCAACCCACTATTATTTTTCTTTAAATTATGTCCTGTACCAAGTCAGGGGAATATTGCCATTGTTATATTATAGTTCGTTTCAGTGTGTGTTACATTTAAACGTTGTGTCGTTTGTTTTCTCTTATATTTGAGTGTGAATTCACATTACTATCAGACGTTTCACGGTACTTTTCTATCCCAAATTCATGTATTTTTGGTTTTGATGTTATATTTGTTATTCTCATTGGATTTTGTCTAATGCTTAGTCCGTTTCTGAGTGTGTTACATTTTAATGTTGTGTCGTTGTTCTCTTATATATATATATTTTTAATGCGTTTCCCTCAGTTTAAGTATGTTATCCCGATTTTGTTTTTGTCATCGATTTACGAGTTTTCCAACAGCGTATACACTTTGCCTGTATTTGGGATATTACCAACAGGCATGTTTAATCGTTTAGCTTATGTGGAGTAATGTCTGCACTCGGTTGTCTATGCAAACGTTGTTTAGGGTCTGAACAAACTATATAAACACTACCGAGAGAGCTGCCTAGTGCTGAAAAACATGTATAATTAGTAGCAGAAACAGTTAAATAGTTTCTAATCTTTGTCCTTTATAAGTAATGATCTACTACGTATTGAATTTGTTCAATATTAATTTGTAGATATGTGTTAGAAAAAGCCGATGTGTTCGCTCCTCTATCTTATGAAACTGATTTTAAAGATCTGACACAAATAAAGAGAAAATAGAAGTGTGATGTCCCAAATAAAGTATCTTATTCCAAAACTATTAAAAGATAATGTTTTCTTTAATAATTTGAAAATAAAAATCGTCCGTTGCGAATATATATAAGACAAGGATACCAAGTCCATGTATTTCGTGGTGTGAAAATTCGTAAGTAAATGCAGTAATTACACGTTTATGTATTATCTGCCACCATACTTTATATATGACTGTCACTGAATGTTATCTGCAACAATGTAATTACTTATATGGAAGTCTGTGAACATGCTGTCCGTGTTTCTGTTTTTTTCATTTTGTTCTTTATAATCCCCTTACCCTTTTTGAATATCAGCTTAGATTATAGCATGTTAAGGAGACATTTTCGAAACAGGAATTATTATACTATTGATTGTATCCTACAATGTTTGTCTCATCTCTTTTTTTGATCTGTCTCGGTATTAAATGCAATTAAAATAATCTGAAGATAACTGCTAAACATGTTTTGTCAACCTTAAAGAACAAAATGAAGAGCAGATGTGTAAATTGAGGGTACAACCATAATAACAGGACTGTGGACTTATGATTATAAATGACCTGACCTCATATTCATGTCATAAGAAGAAATAATAAGTTTTTTTTCCACAGAAAACTTGTAACGAAAATTCTGATAGCAAAGTTATAGAATTATGTATTCATACATATTCTGTACCAAAGGCTTGGTACTGATTCGTATGCCTGTCGAGTATGAAACAAAATAGTATACAGACAATTACTTACCTTACCAGGAAATCTTTCTCCGTCCACTTCGGGACAACCTCATTTGAGTAGTTAATATTCCACAACCACATCTATTTTAATACACTATTTTACACACATTATCGGTAATTCACTTGAGAACGGAGATATCAATGTTTCATATTATCCTCCATGTATCACTGAATTAGCCATGTTTAAAATAATTTCAACATTATACGAGTATATACAATACACTATTTGACAGGTATGCTCTCGGCACAACAACAGTATAAATACGAGAGTATCGATGTTCTGAACATATTATTTTTTATCAGTTCACAACAATGAAAAATCCTCATTTTCTTTTTATGTCTAAGGATCGGTATCTTGCTATATGTAACGCATACGACATTTGCCTGCATATTGCATCTAATTTAACAATATTTTCACTATTTCCTTTTAGTCCAGGATAGTGTAACGAGCAGTCCAGAATTATTTGGATTTTATCATGACTGGAAAGTGTTGTAAAATTTTCTTCCGATATTAATTGTAATATTTCATCGATCTGGTGAAAATATTTTCGTCGGATAGGTTCTAGAATTTGACAGTCCAACAGGAAGTGACAGAGAGTTTCATTGCCATGATCGCATAAATTGCAGATTGGTGTTTCGTTTTCTGTATATCTAAATGTTTTATTCTGTAAGATATAAGTGCCGGTTACTAATTTTAATTTAATTGCCAGTCTTTTTCTAAATTGTATAGAATTCAAGATTGGCTTGTGGTAAAAAAAGAAGCATGCGCATGAAAGATATTTATCATACAAACCAACAAACATTACATTTTTAAAATAACGGATGGTTAACTAAAAGTAGAACCGACAAAATTTGGCAGAGATAAAAATGAAAGACCATATTCTGCCAGTTAAGCGAAATGCTACAAACCTTTGCGTAAACGATACAAGTGAATCGATGTATCATTTCCACATGTGAACTTTTAAGATTGAAAGAGGAGCCCGCGTTTGACTAGTCCAAATAAAGGCGTCCCAGAAAAAAAAATAATAGCCTTGCCTGACGTCATAATTATTTGGACTAGCGTATGACATGTTAGATATGTACATAACGACTTCATATGTTGTGTCATGTGTACTATTATTTGTCTTCTTCATTTTTAACCATGGCGTTGTCAGTTTCTTTTTGAATTATGAGTTTGACTGTCCCTTTGGTATCTTTCGTCCCTCTCACTAAACCCTATCGCAAGTATCGAAAGGAAAACCTAAATCTTTCGAGCTTGAGCTTCTACACTGTTCAACGGAAAATGTTGTTTATGGAATTGAATGTACGATGTTTGAGCTTCTTGACGTTGCTGAAAATCGACAATATTCGTTTAAAAGGATGAATCAACACCATAGATATAGAAAGATGTGGCGTGAGTGCCAATGAGACAACTCTCTATCCAAATAGCAATTTATAAAAGTAAACCGTTATAGGTCAAGGTAGGGCCTTCAACACTGAGCCTTGGCTCACACCGATCAAAAAGCTATAAAGGGCACCAGTCTGTAAAACAAGATCCACAATATTTCAAAGAATTGCAACCGGAACATGATCTTCTTTATCAGTGAAATAGTTCATCACAACACCATCAGTTCTATACTAAGTTCTCCTGTCCGACAAGAAGATTTCTAGATAATGGAACATGGTTCCGCAATGTCATTATGGTTGCAATAATAACGTCAAAGAAGTAGAGAATCTGTATCTGTATTGTCTATCTTCTGCCAATTTAGGCACACTTCCACAATAGGAGTAAAAAGTCGACTATACACCAATATATATAAAAAAAAAAAAAAATCGGTCACACTATTTATTTATTTTATTTTATTATCAAAAAAAAGTAAAAACACAAAAATACTGAACTCCGAGGAAAATTCAAAAAGGAAAATCAAAAATCAAAAGGCAAAATCAAAAGTCCAAACACATCAAACGAATGGATAACAACTGTCATATTCCTGACTTGGTACAGGCATTTTCTAATGTAGAAAATGGTGGATTGAACCTGGTTTTATAGCTAGCTAAACCTCTCACTTGTATGACAGTCGCATCAAATTCCATTACATTGTCAACGATGCATGAACAAAACAAACATACTCAAAGAGTAAAAATGTCAAAAATAGGGGTACAACAGTCAATATTGTGTTATCATCTTAATATCACTACATAAACAACAAATGTAACAAAGTAGCACAAAAAGGCATACATCAAATTTAACATTCTCATTTTGCTTTTCTTATACGGCTGAATTTATCTATGTAAAGTCTACCCATAAATGAAAGAGGGTTTTCATTACTGGTGTAAAATTGCGCGTTTGAAATTCGCACAGTTAGACATAAAAATAATTTTGTCGTATGACGGCATACATAAATGCAGACTCACGTAAAGTAGATATAACAAAAAACAAGACTTACAGTAAAAATAATAAATAAAATAATGGTGTGGTTCAAAGTATGACGGGACACATAAGTACAGTTTCACGTCAAATACGGCTGAATTTATCTATGTAAAGTCTACCCATAAATGATAGAAGGTTTTCATTACTGGTGTAAAATTGCGCGTTTGAAATTCGCACAGTAGACATAAAAATAATTGTGTCGTATGACGGCATACATAAACGAGACTCACGTAAAGTAGATATAACAAAAACCAGATTTAACAGTAAAAGTAATAATAATAAATAAAATAATGGTGTGGTTCAAAGTATGACGGGATACATAAGTACAGTTTCACGTCAAATGTATATCATAAAAAACAGACTAAACAGAAAAAGTAGTCTTAATGAATAAAATAGTTTAGTCATTCATAGTATGTCAAGATCCTTAAGTAAAAGTAATATCAATAAATGAAATAATTTTGCCGTTCAAAGTATGTGGTTTTACGTAACCACAGAGTCACTTCAAATGAATATCTAAAAAAGACATATAAAAGAATACTATAATACGTAATTAAGATGATAACAAACGTCAGTACGCAAAATCTATACTTCAAGACCATCTTGTATTATTTGTGAAGTTGATACGGAATATTTATCAACAAGTTCTGGGTATCTTCCGATGAACTTTTTTAGAAAAAGGACGAGACGTTCTTTGACATACCCCTGGTTCATCAATTTTCTGCTCAGACACTGGTGACGTTTTACAAAGTCTGAATAGGAGCTGCAAGCTCTTGAATACCTAATAAGTTGGGAAATGTATATTCCATATGCAGGTGAAGTTGGTATATTACTACTAAGGTGGGGGAAATTGATAATTTCAAAATTAAAATCGTCTCGTTTGTCATAGATTCTGGTACTGAGATGACTGTGTATGTCAAATTCGAGGTATAAGTCTAAAAATGAGGCAGAGGAAGCCGTGTCTGTGGTCTCTTTAATTTCTAGTTCTGGTGGGTATATTAATGGAATCCAATCAGAAAAGTTCGGATTGTTAATGGAAAGAACATCATCAATATATCTGAAAGTAAAATTAAATAACCTGGCTTCTTTGATCTTTTTTTTGACAAGTGTCTGAAGGAACTCCGATTCATATGAAAATAAGAAGAGGTCGGCAAGGAGAGGCGCACAGTTCGTTCCCATAGGAATGCCGACTATTTGTTGAAAAAGTCTACCTCCAAATTCAACAAATATGTTGTCAATAAGAAACTCCAACATACTGATCACTTGTTCCTCTGTGTAGTATGTTTTACCCTTTTGTTCCTTATTAACAGAATATGCCTTATGGTATCCCAAAGTGATAAATTTATAGCGTATGCTACCATTTTTATGATGAAAAGCATTGTGAATTATTTCTTTTAGACGGGTTTTCAATTTCACATGGGGAATGGTTGTATACAAGGTTGAAAAATCAAAAGTTTTAATAGAACTAATTTCAGAAAAAGACCGAGATTTAAAATTATCCAGAAGTTCTTTAGAGTTTTTCAGAATCCACATATGGTTAATACCACTACGTGAGTAAACAGTTTATCTGAAGACCCTCTTTAACTGCGGACAGAATTTTAGTCAATCTAATGGACACTTCTTTAGTAGAACAAGCAGATGAGCCGGCAATGTACCGTTGTTTGTACGGAATTTTGTGAAGTTTAGGTATCCAATACAAACAAGGTAAGTCCTCCGATTTGTTGTTCAATGCAATGTTCATAGAAGCCATGAAGGACTTATGATTCGCCAAAATCTCATCCTTGTCAAATGATATGTTTTTGTATGTGGGATTACCTGAGTGTTCATTTATTCCTAATTCTTTTATAAGACACTCGTAGTAATACGATTTACATACAAAGACAATATTATTTGAAGCTTTGTCCGCAGGAACAACAACATACTTATCTTGAAGAGATGATAGACATTTCACAGCCTCTTTGTTCTGAAAATGGACTTACGTCGATCATTCACACAGTTTTTCAACTTATGAATGCGACGTTTTATCAGAGACCTGATTGTTTTGACCCATTCTGACAAAGTGTCCAGTTGCACTTCTTCTCGCTTAGCCCATGCTCTGGCGTAGTTCTCAATGGAATCCATAATTATTTTGAATTTATGGTTCCAATTGATGTGTTGGGGTTCTTAGGACCACGAGAAATCACCTTTCGGAGATTTTCATGTTGAATTATGTTTACATCCCCAGTAATAACATGGCCAGAGGGGCTGTAATTGTACGGCGAGTTGGAACAGTCACATGTCAGAGGTTTATTTAGGTATTGTTCTAAATCAAGGTCCTGTAATGCTTGTTTATAGTTAAATATTTTGGGTGCAATGGTTTTGGTGTAACTGTAGGATACAATAGGAACAGACTGATTTTGAAAATAAATAGGAATTTTAGATGTTACCTCCTTGTGATGTAGAACGTTGCTGATGTTGATTGTATCAATTCCTCTATTGTTAAAGTGAACAGGAAGGAATTTCCTCTTTTCCTCATGTAAAGGTTCCGATCTTACTGGTTTAAAGAGACGGAAAAGAGCTACATCACAAATTATACTGACAAGTCTGTATATTGGAGAAAATGTATTAGTAACTCCTTTGTCAAGTGCATAATCTCTCAAACATTTTAGAAAATTAACCGGCAGTGAAAAAAGAATAGTTCTAATGTAATGTAACCCTAACGGATGATGTAGATGAGAAAGAAGGTCATCAAAGCTTCCAGAGGCCGATCTCGATTTGGAAGACTTTTTTACATAAGGCCGATGGTAACGTTTTTGTCCATGACTACGTTGGTTTCGTAAGGTAGTATTAAACAAACTCATTGCATTAACATCACTGCAGGCTGGACTTGACAAATTTCCTACTCCTTTGACATTATCATTGCAACCATATGGCATTGCAGTACCTAGTTCCCTTATCCAGAAATTTTCTCTATCTTTTCGGAAAGGAGTACTAAGTACTGGACTATTTGTGTGGTGATAAATTTTCTCGATGATGCGTACTTTCATAGATAACGAAGGATCATGGTCCGGTTGATTAAAGTGGTTATAAAGAACCCTGAATTGCGGATCTTTATTATCAGACCGGTGTTGATTCATCCTTTTACGTAAAGTTTGTCGAGTCTCACCAACATAAAGTAGTCCACACAAAGTACATTCGATTCCATACACTACATTGTCCGTGGAACAGTCCAGAGGTTCGAAAGATTTAGTATAATACGTTTTTCCTGTTAAGTTACTGGTGAAATCAGGAACCGTGATTAACATATCACATGTCTTACACGTGCTCCTTTTTCCTTTTTTGTGTTTACAAGAAGAAATGATAGGTGTTGATTCACTTGTAGCAGGTGTATTCAAACAGTCGAAAATATTAACGGAACATGGCTTTAATTTATGAAAAGTATCTGAATTTTTAAAGTAGTAATTACCTTCTGGCTGAACGTACGTCAAATCAGGGGTATCCCGGAGGATATTCCGTGGAACACACAAATCAAATGCTACAGTGTTCCGTGTAGCAAAAGGGGACCTTGGTAGCCCGGGCGACGTCCCAGCCGGTTTGTTCTTAGTATTATTTGTATTCATCATGCATAAAGCTACCAAGTTAATGATGCCCTCGGGAAAAATCCACCAGCAGTAAAGTTTCTTCTAGGAAGAAACTTGACATCGACTTGGTTGTAGTAAAAAGTAAAAACACAAAAATACTGAACTCCGAGGAAAATTCAAAAAGGAAAATCAAAAATCAAAAGGCAAAATCAAAAGTCCAAACACAATCAAACGAATGGATATTATTTATTTAGTTTATCACAATCCTCCACCAATAAAACAAATTGTCAAGGTTTATTTACACACAAAAAAAAAAAAGATTCATCTGCTTTAGAGTCTAAATGTCATCTAAGCACACTGTCTCTTATCTGCTAAAAACTGAGAATCGCGGTGATTTTGAAAAAGTTCGGTCAAGTCAAGCCTAGAGTGATATATCCCAGTATGTAGTTAGTTTGTTTAATACTACTTTTATAGGTTTTACTATTTTAAACTTCAGATTTTAGATACTGACGTTGTTGCTAAAACTGTGTTTAGCATTCTTTTGTTTGTCTGTGTAAATTATTATATTAACTGTTTAAGTCTCTTTTTGTTTGCCAATATCCATTTGATGTGGCTTGGTACTTATACATCCCGTCTTTGTACATGTTTAATTATAATGCTATGGTAAAATTTGTATTCTTAACTTTAGGTTTTTGCTTAATTGTGCTTTGGTTATATGCCTTTTTGTTTGTCTATTGTCTATGTCGATTTTTTGCATGATGTAATAGTGATGAATAATTAATCTTGCGTCTGGCGTACTAAATTATAATCCTGGTACCTTTGATAACATTGTTTTTTAAACACGATGTTTTTTACTGTACCTCGTATTTTATTGTGTTCACATTTCGATGTCAATATAATTGTAACGAAATGAAAACGCAGTCATTAATTTGTTAGTTTGTTTGAAGTAAGTCTGCTCAATATTTGTAAATGATTGAGAGATTCTGCCCCCAAGATCACCAGTTTTTGGTTGGAATTCTGCTGCTAATTCTGTAGTATTGTCTTCCGATTTTAGCCATGGCGTTGTCAGTCCATATCGAATTACAAGTTTGAATGTCTATCTGGTATCTTTTGTCTTTTTCTTATTAACAAACCTTTCCCGCATGTCGTCATTTACATAAATAGAAGTACTTGCAACAAAGTGATAAGCAACAGAAAATCTAGCATTTCTCATTTCCCTTCACATTCTTCCTGCCTGTATTGCTGTATCGAAATGCATGCTCTCCAGTGTACAGCAGCCCTAATATCTGGTATATTAACACCTACACAAAATGCAACTGTACAGATAACCAGTCTTACAACTGAAACGGCATATTCAAGAAGTGATGTTAATAAGATGTGGATACTGAAAAATTCATAAGAGTTATTGGTGAATTTACTATCTCAATCATTAAAACATTATACCAACATTAAAACATTTGATTTTTCAACTCTATATACTACTATTTCACATACTAAACTTAAAGCTCGACCGAAAGAACTCGTCAGCTTATGTTTGTTTAACAAAAAGGGAACTAGACGTTTTAAATATCTAGTTTTGGGCTGGAATTCAGCTTACTTTGTGAAAAATCATACAGAGTCAAGTAAAAATTACACCGACGAGGATATCACTGCATGCTGGATTTTTTAATTGACAACATATTTGTTGAATTTGGAGGTTTGGTCTTCCAACAGACTAGTGGAATCCCAATGGGTACCAATTGCGCTCCTCTACTTGCAGATTTGTTTTTATATTCATATGAAGCAGAATTTATCCAAGGGCTTGAACAGAATGGAGAAAAGAAATTAGCCCAGTCTTTTAATTTCACCTTTCGGTATATTGATGATGAACTGTCTCTTAATAACAATAGATTCAGTGATCACTACATTTAATATATCCAAGCGAACTTGAAATTAAAGATTTCACCGACACAGATAAATCTGCTTCATATTTAGACCTTTTTCTCGA
Source organism: Mytilus edulis (assembly GCA_019925275.1). NCBI lineage: Eukaryota > Metazoa > Mollusca > Bivalvia > Mytilida > Mytilidae > Mytilus > Mytilus edulis. The sequence continues at coordinate 27,278,435 of CM034354.1, forward strand.
AATGACTACTGATGGTAGGTTGAATACCAAAATTAATGATAAACGCGATGATTTTAATTTTCCTATAGTCAACTTTCCATTTCTGTGTAGCAACATCCAAGCGGCACCAGCATATGGAGTATATGTGTCTCAATTGATACGTTGCTCTAGGGCTAGCTCAAAGTACGTTGATTTTGTTGAACGAAGAATACTGCTTTCTCAAAAGTTGCTAAGACAGGGCTATAAATGAAAATGGCTGCTTTGTTAATGCCACCACTAAGACCCAGAAAGGACAGAGATTTTAGAGGAACTATTTCACATTTAACAAATTTAAATGACGATGAACTTAGAAGGAGGTATAGATTTGGCAAGGACTCAATTGCTTACCTTTGTAATCTTCTACAAGACAGACTCAGAAGGCAAACTAATAAAGCAACAGCACTAACAGAAAGGTAAAAACATAAACTACTCTTCAATATGTGGGACGATTTCGCTGTGCAACATTGTTTTTTTTTGCTTTATACGACAAAGAACTTCAAATCACGGTACAAAGCGGCATAACTCTAGTTAAATTAATACGACTTGTCTATGATACCGTGTGGTTTGCATTTATTTCCTTTACTCTTTGTGATTTAAAAATTCTCTTTTTAGCAGGTGCGTTAATGTTCTTGCATAATTAAAGAATCTGCTATTTATTTTAAATTGTCTTTTTTTTTTAAACTCTGAATTTATATTTACAGGCAGGTTTACCAATATATTTGCAAACTGGCCAGGCTCCACTCACGACTCCCACATATTCAACACATCAACTTTAATTACCTCCAGACAAATCACAGGGGATTGATAGATGGTGTTATTCTTGGGGACAGTGGATATGCTTGTCACCCTTACCTGCTTACTCCATATGCCAATCCAACAGAGAGACACCAGCAAAGGTTCAACGGATGCCATGCCAGTACTAGATCCGTTATAGAGAGGACTTTTGGTATTTTGAAAAGACGGTTTCATGTCCTCCATCCTGAGGTATATTTATATTAAATACAGATTTGACATTGCAATTCATACATAAATAAAGAACAAAATCCATGAAATGGTCACACCAAAATGGCTGAGAGATGTTTGTTAAACGTCCGTGAGACAGCAACCCGAATATATAAATTTGGGAAAAAAAGCGCCTTGACCAACAAAAGGCTGTCTTAAGGATCTTTGTCAAGGGTTGTAAATTTGTCTTCAATTCAGAATTTTGAATATGCATTTGGTATCACCGCCATCAATGTTCTAGAACAGTTATCTCAGTGCAAAAAATGAACTATAATGTCAAAACATTGAATGAAGGTATTTTAAATTAATATTGCATATTATCTATATATCAAAACATATAAAATAGGATATATATTTCTGCATGCATGACACCTTTTCATTTACTATTAATTGCTCTACATAACTTGAAACTTAAATGAGCATATACTTTTTCATATTTTAGGTAAGAATGAAACCAGAAAAAGTCTGCAGAATTTTTGGTGCCTGTGCAGTGTTGCATAACATTGCCTTGTCCAGAAATGAACCGTTGGTGAATGACGACGGTGCTGGTGTTAGAGTTGATCAGCCCGTGCAAGTTCCAGCCTTTCTGGGAGTACAAGCTGGAAGAAACACGAGAGAACACGTTGCCAGAGTATTTTTTAACCACTGAAATACAAATTATTAACACTTTACTATGCTTTCTTACTTTTTCATAGCCACATGATCCTAACTAATTGAAGACCAGTTTTAATACACTATGGTCTTAATGGAAACCATGTTTTATTTTGATGATGTTCAAAATAAGGAGACATGGGGTGCCTGCCAGTAAAACAACTATTCACCAAAGTACAAAACACTTTGATTTAAGCAACTTCTGGTTACCATATATATGGCCCTCAACAACGACGGTTTATTATCTCCGTAAATCTATATTGAAATGATTTAATAAGATTGAAACTTTATTCAAAAAGTGTTTAAGTTTTAAAGTAAAAGATTCAATTATTGCTCATGAAGTCAAACTCTTCACACTAGTGACACAGGCAGACTTTCGATGCTTTTCATGTCTCAGATCAATTACAGTTTCTATTTTTTTTTGTCAGAACTATTTGGTTCCCATTTTACACATCACTTCATCTACAAATGTATTCGACATTAACATGGTGGACATTGACACAATCCACATCCACAACCATTACAAACTGAATTGTTTTACAGTGTCTTATCGGGGCCTTTAATAGCTGACTATGCAGTATGGGCTTTGCTCATTGTTGAAGGCCGTACGGTGACCTCTAGATGTTAATGTCTGCGTCATTTTGGTCTTTTGTGGATAGTTGTCTCATTGGCAATCATACCACATCTTCTTTTTTATATCCTCTAAGAAAAGAAATTGGCAACCGGTTTCCCTACCAAGTTCAACATGATGTAAAAACAGGTGCTTGATTCCGTGTTGTTCAATAATTTCGGGAAGTTTAATTGATAACTGTTTCATGTAGATCATTGAGGTTAATAGTTAAGACCTCCTTTAATTCGTTCAAATATATAATTATGTGAAATATATAATCATTTTTTTTCTTTTGAAAATAACATTAAATTAATATAACATGAGAAGATAAAAAATTAAGTTTTTATTAGTTTGTAGAACCAAGTGCCTCAAGACACTGAGATAAAGACATTGGCTGGTACTCCTTTGACTTGATTCTTTCTAGAAGTTCTATCTGCAAGTCAAGATATCTCATTTCCTTCTTCTGCTTTTCGATCTCCCCTCTAAAATACACAACCTGTTGAACAAAACAGAAATGTTAATGATATGAATTTATCAACAATTGATTAGTTTGTAAAAAGATTACAAGCTCCTATACAGCTGAATGAATACAATGCATTTCAAGAAAAATTATATAAATAGATGTACGATATAGCAACCCAATCATGGGCAATGACAAAAATTTTCGAAACTTCATTAAGAGAAAAGGGCCAAATACTTCAACAATATGTAAAGGAAGGTCGTATTTTGCAATAAAGGTAATCATTGGTAATGGACTTTTTTGAATGTTTGCTTGGACGCCATTTAAGAGAACATTACTTTGTCTGTGTCAGTTAAAAAGAGTTACTAAAAAGGGTACTCAGCATTCATGTGTCAACATCCAGCAACATCTGACTAATTTTAAAGTGCTCACATGTCATAACTCATCTGCTGACCAAATATGAATTTGTTCGGTTTATTGGGAGGAGCGGACTAACAGGGTGAATGTAAGTCTTCGATCCCAGAGTGACACTCTGTGGGAGTGCACTTAATTGTATATGTGTAGACAGTATATAAATCGCAAAATTGTCCTGAATATGCATGAAACATTTGTCCCTGGATGTTAAGGAAAACATAATTTAACAATCAATTTTAATATTACTACCAGTACTTATATTAAAAAAAGAGCTGTACATGTATTGCCAACAAAGTATGCGGGACACATTATACTACAGGACATAGTTAACTGTTATATATTCACCTGAAGCTCATGAACATCTCCTGCTGTTGCTTTTCTCTTCTTTGTGGCTGTAGCAGCTGTAGGGATAGCATGGTTGAGCACAGGTCTAGTTGGGTTTACCACAATTGGTACTCCCCCGGTTACCAATAAACCCTGAAAGAACTGATGGTGACTGAGGTGTTGGAGGTTGTAGTGAGGAGGCAGATTGACATTCTAGAGCTGACTCAAATAAATCCCAGGACCCTGTACACGCGATTTCAGAATCTTCCGACAATCTAGCCTCAGTTGCACCAGCTAAAACAAAGACAAAATAGCTCTTAAATTTAATTTCGTAAGCCAATTAATACGCAAAAGTTTTAGTTTCAAAAATTCGATGGGGTTTAAACATTTTGAAATTTAGATCACAGATACGTTATTGAGTAGATCCCCCCTTTTTTGTTGGTGTCGGAAATGTTCTTTCATGTTTTCATTTTTTTAAACTTCTTTTTCTATTTATTATATATATTTAATATTTTATCAATTGGTTTGAACAATAGTTATATGAGGGGACAACACATACAAAGTGGAATGTAGTTGAGATATTGTCACGCCATGTCACAGGTTGTATATATGCTGCATTTGTTTTCGTTAAAACTTTTGACCCTCATAATACATAGAGGTAAACATTCTTGTTGATTCCCCAGGCCTCTACAATAACTTTTTTTTCAACTTGTCCAGTAGGACAAGTACAAACCAAAACTTACTTGTCCGAATGAAATTGTAACTTGTCCAAAAAAAAATCTTAATAATAACCTTTTTTGCATTTCAAGTTGATTCAAGGAACAAAATGAATTAAAAAAAATTAAACAGAATTTGATTTATATCCTTTGAAATACTTTTAAAAGATATGAGCAATGAACAACTGAATTTAGTTGTGTCACAGGACTTGGATTCTAGTTTTTATCAATGCTAAAGTCTCATCATACTTTGCACATGAGGCACTATCTGATTGGCCTCTAAATGTACACTCATTTGATTTGTATCGTATTTTTTTAAAAGTTGAAAAAAGTTTATTCAAATGCAATCAATAAAAAGAATTTGAGGTATGATTGTCAATGAGATAAAAGACCAAATGACACAGAAATTAACAACTATAGGTCACTGCATTGCAAGTATTGTTTTTTTCTACATAAAGATCAAACATGATTTGATGATTTTTATGGTAAATAATAAATTTCCTCATTCATATTTAAAAAATTCAGTATGGACATTGGTATTAGTTATTATAAAGCAACAAAATAAGGTAGGAAAAGAGGTTCTGATTTGTCTTGGTCCAGAAATGTCTACTGCCTTGCCAAACTGTCTATTAATCATGTCTATGAAATATGTCTCCTACGGTGCCCAACTGTCTATTAAACTTGGGACCGAATCATTTCCGAGCTGGTGACGAACTGTTACCTTATCTAAAAAGCGCATGGTTGAATGGGATGACACAGAAATTAACAACTATAGGTCACTGCATTGCAAGTATTGTTTTTTCTACATAAAGATCAAACATGATTTGATGATTTTTATGGTAAATAATAAATTTCCTCATTCATATTTAAAAAATTCAGTATGGACATTGGTATTAGTTATTATAAAGCAACAAAATAAGGTAGGAAAAGAGGTTCTGATTTGTCTTGGTCCAGAAATGTCTACTGCCTTGCCAAACTGTCTATTAATCATGTCTATGAAATATGTCTCCTACGGTGCCCAACTGTCTATTAAACTTGGGACCGAATCATTTCCGAGCTGGTGACGAACTGTTACCTTATCTAAAAAGCGCATGGTTGAATGGGATGTCAAGACTGGTTTCCGAGAAAAATGTGTTTTTTACCTGTTAAAAGTACTTGACAAAGGGGTAACACGAATGACCGAATAACACTGTTATTATCCGAATAACACATGTAATGACCGAATAACTCTTCAGTGTTATTCGGTCATTCGAGGTACCGCTTGACAAAGAACCAGTTTTAAATTATCGATTGCAAGTCTGAGGGGTCTTGAGAAATAAAAAGTTTCAATTAGTTTCAGTTTAAAAAGGAAAGATGTCAAACAAATCTTCTTTTCTTGTTTTTTTGTTAATACTTATTCTTTGTTCATCAAAGTTGGATTAAAATTTATTTTCTGCAGAATGATTCTACTTATCCCATCGGGCAAGCTTGGTATAGCTTTTACTTGTCCGACCTTTTTTACCTCTAATACCGGACAATCGGACAAGCGTTATTGTCGAGGCCTGTTCCCTTAAAAACCTCTTGTAAGAAAGTGTTAAATAGGACAAAGTTAGTATGGTGGTTTTTTATTTTAAGTTTTAAAATTCTAGCAAGACAGGATATAGGGACGAATATTTGTATGGTACGATCTTCATTCGGGCCGAGATTACTTAGTTAAATAGGGCGCTAACAACAAATTGAGGAGAGCACCTGTTCAGAATTCTCGCATATCAGCATGGGACAGTGAGTAGTCTCACAAGAAATGATAGGGTTAAAACTTTTTCTTTATTCGCACATTGACAGGGAAAACGCAAATACGATTGAATAACATTTCAAGAAGGTATAATTATATTTCCTAACATGCGGAATTTGTAATGTTTACATTGTCACTTGTCACTGATTCTGAGGTCAAGGTCAATATTTAGTACATTCAAGTGCATAAACATCGAAGGCGATGCAGACGATTTGATCATTTAAGAAATAAATAAAGGTTAAATACCTTTCAAAAATATGAATAACTATGAAAATATCCTTGTATAGAAAGTATTTGGGTGACACTTTAGCACATAACAAGGAAAAACTTTATTTCAACAGTTTTAAACGATAATTTGGGTCCATAGTGATACCGGCGTACATAAATTTTTGCCTCTACATCGATGTTATTCCTTCAACTAGGGCATATTAATAGCACAACTGTATAGAAATTTCCAGAGAAAGATGTACAGAAACTTTAAATTTATAAGATAAAATATAACATACCAATAATGCAGCTTTCTACACCTATGCCCTTGAAGGAAGCAGAGTCCTTACACAGGTCTATGGTTCTGTTGACTGCCACACTTACTGGTTTAGCCTGTGGTCCACCACCCGTTTTTCCATGGTCTCTCTTCTTTACTGAAAAGATCTTCTTTGCCTCTTTTTTGGTGTTGCCCCATTTATCTTCACTTTACACTCCTTGGCTGACCTATGGGCAACACTAATAGAAGACACCATCATGGAAATTCTTCCCCAGACTGCTGTCTTTCTTTTATTGGTCACAGCACTACCAAATTTGTCATTTATTACAGCATAATTCTTTTCCACTTCATCTTGGAGTACATTGATTTCTGCTTCCGAGAAATTCGGCTTTCTTTCCCTTGTTTTTTTTTTTTACACTAGACTGAGTACATGTATTAGCAGAAGGTAAGTCGGCCATATTTGTTGATTGAGGTAGTTCAGAAAATCTGAATTATGGGTAACTTAAATAGCCTCTAAACCTAAGTTAAAATTTAACGACAGGTTAAGATATGTTAACGGTCACGTTAGCTAACGCTACCGTTAAAACAACTTGAACAACAGTCATTAACCTTCCGTTAAGTAACGCCACGTTAAGGCTAACGCTACCGTTAAGTTAACGACAAGTTGAACAACCGGCCCCAGGTGTTTAATTATTTATGAATCTTTGAGCTATGTTCCTAAATTATATTCCATGAACTGTATGTAGACATCATATACTTGTTAGAAGAGATGAACATGTACTCAATTAATGGGGTATCAATATGCAGTATTTTATAGCAATATATTTAAAAATTGCATGTAGCTTTAAAGAGTTTGCAGATTCCACGTCTAAACATGCAATTTTTGAATCTGGATCCAATCTGCATGTTGTGTTATGTAACTTCGCTTTATTTTAACATCCAACTGACTTTAAAATGACTCCAAGGGTAACAGGGGAATGGATCAGAAATATAGTCACTACCGGTAGTACAATCCTTGCAAAACTTGGGCGTCCTCGTCCGTATGACAGTGCGGAATGTAAAAGTACTGACGAACGTTCGTTCTGAATTGGAGCGTTTAATCTCCTTCCTCATTTAGAGAAAGAGTCACACTTTCTACAGGTTCAAAAGCCACTACAACTTTCTAAGAGGTACTCTCCTTAGAAGCATGTGTCAAGGCAAAAATTCTATCGCTATCCGATTTACCCTCATTTTTCAATGGCGGTCACTACCTTTATCTCGGGTAGCTTCTAATATAGGAAATTACTTTTGTATTGATAATAAAATTGTTCTGGTCCTAGTCATGCATGCTAAGTTTGCCCCTGGAGGTAAAGCAACCAACAATCAAGAACAAGGACACGAGATGCAGCGACAGTTTTTGTTTTATTTTATTTTCATAGTGAGTAGATGATAATGACTTCTATGTTGTGTATACCTTTATAACTTGTCTTTTTTTTTTTTTTTTATCTTATTCTGTATTGGCGGGTTTCACGTACGTTCATAACCCGTCTCCTCTTCATTTTATTGTTACTGTTGACTTAACCTTCTAACAAATATGCATATAATATTTTGACAGATTTTCTATCGATACCGATAATGATATATAAGAATAAGGTCGCCTTTTAAGCTGTCGTAATCGGATTTGGGAATTTAACGTTTTCATGCATTCAGACCCAAACGTGGCTGTGTATTTATACATCCTGCACTAATAAGACAAGTTTTCATTTTTCTTCTTCCACCTTCTCTACTTAAGAAAATCCCTGTACCAAGTCAGGAGTAACACTGGTGTTCTCAATTCGTTTGACCGTTTTGGTTGAAAAGATTTTTTTTTCAAAACTCGCTAAACAATTGTTTGGCAATTGGCCGTTTCAGAATCTAAAGCATCATGGGTAATTTCATTGTTCGTACCCCAAAATGAAAATAACGTCACGTCATTGGTTAACTTTCCATTGTTTAAGACATTTTTAACCAATCAGGACGTTTTGTTGTACACTTTTGAAAATATTACCCAGGATGCATTAGATTCTGAAACGGCTAATTCTATTATGGTTTTGATTGGTATTGTCTATTATAAACTTTCCTTTTCGAAATTTCATAGGAGTTTAGTATTTTTGTAACAATTTGCTAAGTTTACCGGTGCGTCTAGATCTTTTCCTATGATAATATCCGGTTCACAATAAGACCCACCATGATGATATTTTATCTATTATGTACACTTGTTTTGTCATTTATTCGAGTCTAGATCAGATTTAATTTGCGGCACCATTTTACACATCCTATTCCCTAGTACTAGAGATAAATACAATGTGTATAATATGCCACTGCTAGAACACAGGTGCTATTAGGAAAGATAAATTCAAAACTGATTCATGTAAGTAAAACATCGTTAATTATGACAATTAAAACTATAAATGAGTCATACTATAAGTAATGGTTTAAAAAAATTATATAATTTTAAACAAATTGAAGTTAAAAAGGATTTGTTGACTTACTAGCAATTTTGCAACTACAATTCCAAAATTTGAACATTCCGCTTCAACCGTATATTGATTCTATATTAGCAGAAACAAGTCTAGGTTCTGTAATGTTCGACAATTTTAGAACAATTTCCTTCTATCGGATCATCATTTATCCACATGAAGATAGGGTAGAGCGATGACATTTTAATAATATTTCGAATTCGAAATTGGAAACTGCGTTAAAAATAACGGTACGTCAAGTTCAATTCTTGTGCGGCGACGTTAGGCAGCAACCATTAGATTTTCAGTGGGGGGATTTTATAGCATTACATATATTGACAGCTGAGGGTGAAACACACATTTTTTTCTTCTCAGGATAAAAAAAACAATAGCCAACCCAATACATATATGCATTCAATGTGTTAATTTTTCGATATTGACGCCACTTAGTGGTATTGGAGGAACGGTGACATCCGCTTTTGCTTGCGATGGCATATCTAGTTAATCTTACAATTGGACATATTCCCGTACAATGCCAGACGTGTAAAACCTGCTTCAGAACAACTTAAGTTAATACCGTTTGGTCAATCGTAAACATTTTTCTCTCTCTAGTTTTCAATACTTGCACACCCTAGAGACTCATAAATTTGGTAGCACGAACAAAACGGAAATGAGGTACTTAGTATTCAATATGTAGGTCAAACTGGACGTACATTATTTTAAACACACATCAGATAGAATGCGAATGGAAATGGGTGAATGGTCCTAAGAAAACAACCCGACCGATGAACAGAAAACAGCATTTAGCCGTCGTCAAATGTACGAACTGTCACTACAGACAGCGTATGCTCCTGATCTAAATGACAATATCATGGACCAAAAACAAGTACACCTAGTCCACTAACGCAGACCTAAGAAACTTAAGTTTAATTTACCACCAACAAACACAGTATTAACTTAATACAGCCCACTACTTTAAACCGTCCATATATATCTTGAAGATTCCCGTAAAATTGCGAAATACATACAGCGTAAATGACAACATCATTGGTCATTGGAAAATATTTCCAACTTCCTCTTTTGGTGCCATGACTATTGATTACCCTCCCGCGCAAGTTGTTACCGACACACTCTTAATATAGATGTATCGTACTTAAACACATTTTTTCTGGTGACAGAGTCTCTCAATGTAAATATACACCCATTTAAATTCGTTGTATTGGAGTCATGTTGTCTTGGACATAGTTCTAGATTGATACCCAACAATCAGAGACAGGCCTAGTCCGTCTTTTCCATTCAAACATGTATATAGTTGGCAAAAAAACCAAAACAATCAAGTGCAAGAAGTTGGTAAGTCTTAGTTACTTATTCATGTTATAACTGACTATATATGTATATCGATTTGCTTTTGCTGAAGCGAAAGAATTAAAATCACGTAACCTCTTTAGATGTATCCTTTTAAATTTGTTAAAACCAGGTTTAGTCCACTATATTCTACATTTGAAAATGCCTGCACCATGTCACGAATATGACAGTTCTTGTCCATTCGTTTTTGGTGTGTTTTATCATTTGATTTTGCCATGTGATTATGGACATTCCGATTGGATTTTCCTTTGAGTTCAATATTTTTGTGATTTTACCTTATAATTTGAGGGAGTTAAGTGTTTTTAGTGATTTTACTTTTTATAACTACTAGTAAGCATGGTAAGTTTGAAGTTTGTGGTTATTTTGTCAATCGCCGATAAAGATATAAGAATAAAGTTTTATTTTGAGTTAGGTAGCCATTTAATTTAACCCGTCTTAATGGGTTTCGGGAATTTAACGTTTTCATGTATTCAGACCGGACGTGGCTGTGTATTTATACATCCTGCACAATTGATACAAAGGCAGGTCCTGAGAAGACAAAGTTTTCATATTTCTTTTTCAGCCATCTTTACACAAGAACATCCCTGTTCAAAATCGGGAATATTACAGGAGGGTGGTAAAGGGTTATTTTCGTGCAACGTGGTCGTTGTTTTTTATTTCATGTTCAACGTGTTTTAGTTTTTTATTTAGAGTTTACTCGTGCAAGACAGGTGCCTCGTTCAACGTGTTCTGCATATTAAATCTTACGTGCATCGTGATTTTCAAATGCTTATTTTGCGTGCTCGGTATTTTTCAAATAAAACTCAAACACTTGGCAGGGATCGTCAAAAAATGCTTTTTTAAAAGCCGTAAACCAATTGTATCATAAATGATATATACTAAATCGGGAATATCAAGTAAAACAGAGAGTGATATATACAAGAAGACAGTGACTCAGTTAACAAAGGTTCACATCAAAGTATTTATTTTTCGTGCAACGTTCTTGACAGAAATTATTTCACGTCAACGTGAATTATGTCTATTTCACGTTTTTTTTCGTGCAAGCACCCCTTTACACCCTCTTACAAGTGTCTCTATCGTTTTACTTTCAACTTGATTGGCACTTGATTATAGACTTTCCTTTCGAATTTTCCTCGCAGTTCAGTTTGTTTATAACAATAAACTTTTCTATCCTGATTTTACCGGTGCCTCTTTCCTATGACTAAAACGATGCTGGTTCAAATTAAGCCCCACCATGATGACATACGTTTTTTCATTATCGACTGTTTAGATCAGATTTTAATTGCGGCTCTAAAATTTCATCACCATTTTACACATCCTATACAATAAGACCAAAGACAAATACAATATGTAATTACATGTCTACTGCTAGTACACAGGTGCTGCTAAGTCAGATAAATTTAAAACTGACCTTATAAATAAAACATCGTTAATTATGACAATTAAAACTTGAAAATCATCATATCTATAAGTTAGTAATGGTTTTTAAAATAATAAATCCAATTATTTGTTGCCTTACCAGCAATAATTGCCTAGCACGCATCCACAATTCCATAGTTTGAACACTTCGTACCTTACCTTCTGTATATTGAAACAAAATCAAGTCAATGTCTGTAATGTTGTTGACCTACCAGCAATATTGCCAAGCACTGCATCCGCAATTCCAAGTTTGGACATTCGCCTTAACTTCTTAACCTTCTGTATATTGCAAGAATCAAGTCGTTTTAAACATTTGGCATCATTTTGATCACATCATTTATCCATATGACGATAGTGTAGAGCGATGACATTTTTATATTGTTCGAATTCGAAGTTGTATGCTGCGTCAAAAATAATAATACCTATATATAATTTTAAACCAAGTTAAGTAAAAAAGAATTTGTTGACTTACCAGCAATTTGCTTGGCATGGCATCCACAATTCCAAAGTTTATACATTTCGCCTTAACCTCCTGTTCTCCTGTATATTGTTAAACATCAAGTCAAAAGTAAAATCACAAAACAAAAAAGTTCTGTAATGTTGGGCAATTTTAGAACATTTACTTCTATCGGATCGTCATTTATCCACATGAAAATAGAGTATAGCGGTGACATTTTATTATTGTTGGATTTCGAAGTTGGATGCTGCGTCAAAAATAACGAGACGTCAAGAACAATTCTCGTAAGGCGCGACGTTAGATGTTTAAACATGTTAAAGGAATATTGTCTGTCAGTATTTTTTTTTATGATTCATCTTTAAACTAAAACTAACAGATTAAACTAAAACTAACAGATGAGATACTTATAAAATAAAATCTACTTTTATATCTATATCGGCAAACCAAGTCTTTACGATTATTATAAAGTGACACCTCGTTTTGTACCTAATTTCATTTTTAATATTATAGGAACTGAAATAAATATTTACCACGAATATCAAACAGGTGTTCTATTGTTTGTCTGTTTGTCTTTTTCATTTTTAGCCACGGCGTTGTCAGTTTATTTTCGGTTAATGAATTTGACTGTCCCTCTTGTATCTTTTTTGTCCCTCTTTTGTAGAATATTAATAAGAGAAAAAAAAAATATATAAACCAGAAATTGTAATTGTAAAAAAAATTCACTCACGCCATGAACGTAGGATTGTTTACCCGATCACATGATGTCGTACATCCCCGATGGCATATTTCAAGATGGATTGTGCATGTTCTGCTAATTTTAATGACTGGCTTTCCAGTTGACAAAAACAAAGTAAAATCACTAAAAAATACTGAACTTCGAAGCCGGGCGACGTCTCCCAGCCGATTTATTCTTTGTATCATTTGTATTCATCATGCATAAATTTAGTACCATTTATTATCATTTGGAATAGTAAGTATATATACAAGGTGGCGAATAATGTAACAATGCCCGATTTGCAACGACACTACTGTATGAATCTTCGATTAATTAGTTTCAGATCGATTGAATGATATTTGTTTGCCGCTGACGTCTTCACCCAGTTGCAAATATTTCATTTTTCTTCGAACAAGATTTTATATTTAATGCAATCAAGACAATACGATTGTAGTGCTTTAACAGTACCCCGGGGCAAAAATGGAGGCAACGAAATGCCTGGTGATCCCTGGTGTGTTATATAGGACTTTTCACCACCAGAACATTTTCTAAGGGGATGGGCCATGTACTGCGTATTTATAAATCCCACAAAGCAATGATATGCATGTATGAACGACTATTTACTCGCCGTGTGAAAGGAGACAAGAAATGACCATATAGTACAATATCTCAACACATCTCAACCTTTTTAATAAAATTGAGTATGTAACAACAGGTCTTCAGTATAGCGAGAAATTCCCGGAGGCGTCTTTCAGCTGGCCCCTAAACAAATATATACTAGTTCAGTGATAATGAACGCAATACTAAACTCCAAATTGTACACAAGAAACTAAAATTAAAAATAATACAAGACTAACAAAGGCCAGAGGCTCCTGACTTGGGACAGGCGCAAAAATGCGGCGGGGTTAAACATGTTTATGAGATCTCAACCTTTCCCCTATACCTTTAGCCAATGTAGAAAAATAAACCTTTTTAAGGTTATTAACATAAATATTACAAATTTAAGAAAATAAAGAAATAACATAACTAGCTGTCAGTTAACTGCAAGTACTCTCATGTCTGTTCTTTGTGTCCTTTTGTTGTTGGGATGTCCAAGTACCCGGCCTCGTCCACTTGTATTTTTGTCCATCTGATGAGTTAAGCCTTTTTCAACTGATTTTTATAGTTCGTTCTTATGTTGTACAGTTACACCACTGCTCTAGGTTAGGGGAGGGTTGGGAACCCGCTAACATGTTAAACCCCTCCACATTATGTATGTATTATATACCTTTCCCAAATCAGGAGCCTGTAATTCAGTGGTTGTCGTTTGTTTATGTGTTGCATATTTTTTTTCGTTCATTTTTTTTATTGTCATTTCAGGGCCTTTGATTGCCGACTATGCGGTATGGGTTTTGCGTATTGTTGAAGGCTGTACAGTGACATATAGTTGTTAAAAGAGGACGAAAGATACCAAAGGGACAGTCAAACTCATAAATCTAAAACAAACTGACAACGCCATGGCTAAAAATAAAAAAGACAAACAGAAAAACAATAGTACACACGACACAACATAGAAAACTAAAGAATAAACAACACGAACCCCACCAAAAACTAGGGTGATCTCAGGTGCTCCGGAAGGGTAAGCAGATCCTGCTCCACATGTGGCACCCGTTAATGTTAATTTATGTGTTATTTGGTCTCCTGTCTCATTGGAAATCTGACCATATCTCCGTTTTTGTTTGGTTAAGAGTTGATACTTGCTGTAAAATAGTAAATGCATCAATTAGAAAAAGAAATGGTGAGTGCTGAGAAAACTCCTGAAAAGAAGTTCAAATCAACTTGCATACAATAGTTGGTAAAAAGTTATTGATTGCACATACATGGATGTATATAATGTATTAAAAATGATTATAAAATTTTAAGGCCAATTTTCAGGTTTTCTTCTGAAGTCAATTAAAGAAAAAAGTTTTAGTAAAAATAACAAATGAAATTACATTCGCCGTAGCCAAATAAGAAAGAGACAAATAAAAGTATGAACGACACAGCGTAGAAAAAAAACTAAAGACTTAGCAACACGACCCCCCTAAATAAACACATCAAAAATACTTGGGGTGTTTCACCAACATCTACAGAATTTACCATAAGAAACTTTGTCGTAGGAAATGAATATGTCTTCCAAGTTATCGCTGTTAATAAGTAAGGACAGTCCACCATTACAAACAAAAGACAAAATAAAACCAACCAAAAAAATCAGTAATACTGTTGTTTAGAAAAAGGGAACTCACCATCTTAGAGTCTACAGATAATTTATGAATAGTTCGTTAAACAAAATACAAAGCGACTTATGCTGAGAGAAATGGTTACTACACATTTAAAATGATTATATTCTCACAATCTTCACAGTTTGATAGATATTAAAGGGATAGTTGAAAAAAAAAGATATTAAAGGGATAGTTGAAAAAAATAAAATCACATAAATACTAAACTCCGAGAAAAATCAAAAACGGAAAGTCTCTTATCAAATGGCAAAATCATAAGCACTGTAAAAGAAGCAAATAAATATATCAAAAAGAAAAAAAGTAAAAGAGCTCAAACAAATGGATAACAAATGTCATATTCCTGACTTGGTTCAGGCATGTTCTTATGTAGAAAATGGTGGATTGAAACTCGTTTTAAAGCTAGCTAAACCTCTCACTTTCAAAACTGATGATTTGAAGAGTGAATCGCGTATGTTATAAAAAGGTTGTTTTCCAAATCTTAAAGATATATTATAAAAAGTTTGACTAAATAAAAGTCCAATGCGACTCTTAACACAGTGTTGTTGCCTAAACGAAAGGGAAAACGCGTATATTCATATTTTGAGAAAAACAGTCGAACTGGTGATTTTTAAGAGTACAAAATGCAGTTGAAAAATCAAGATACGAAGTCACTTTTCCCCAAAAAAAACATTTAAGATATCACCACGCATTATCAAACTGTTTTTAAATTAAATGTTAAATCACCGAAAATAGAAACGTTTATTTTAGATATTAATGTTCTTTCGAAGAGTCCGTACACATCACACAAATTATTTGAGCTTGTTTCAGTTAATTTAAAAAAAAAAAAAAAAAAATGAAGTTCAACACCGAGTTTGCAATTTTGTTCAAAATTAATTGACACCTTTTCGTTTAGTATTGATATCAATGTATAGCAAATTGAAATAGACCACTTTCGAGTTCATCCGTCACCGGAAAAAACTCGTCAATTATACGCGCCTTGATGACGTCATTTACCAGATAGAGGGGATCGCCTGTATCCCTGTACTATTTACGTTCATCAAGCGTCTTAGTGATCGTCATTGTGCAGGATAAACAAGAAATAATGGTTGTTCTGTAGGTACTTAATGACAATTCCCTAATGACAGCAATGCTGATTGTCAATTTTGAGAATTCAATTTGCCGAATAATTCGTACAATATAGAATTATAGTTTTCCAACCACTCGCTCAACGTGGGAACGGAAGTGACGACGTCCCTAAACGCACAAATGACGTTCACTAAAACCAGAGTTTTTGACGGAAATGCATCGAACTCGGAAGTTGTCTATTGGTTTCATATTTAATTGGTGGTGGTAATAAACAAGAAGAATCATTAAAATTGAGAATGGAAATGGGGAATGTGTCAAAGAGACAACAACCCGACCATAGAAAAAACAACAGCAGAAGGTCACCAACAGGTCTTCAATGTAGCGAGAAATTCCTGCTCCCGGAGGCGTTCTTCAGCTTGCCCCTAAACAAATATATACTAGTTCAGTGATAATGAACGCCATACTAAACTCCAAATTGTACACAAGAAAATAAAATTAAATTTATACAAGATTAACAAAAGCCATAGGCTACTGCCTTAGAACAGGCGCAAACATGCAGCGGGGTTGAACATGTTTATGAGATCTCAACCCTCCCCCTATACCTCTAGCCAATGTAGAAAAGTAAACGCATAACAATACGCACATTAAAATTCAGTTCAAGAGAAGTCCGAGTCTGATGTCAGAAGATGTAAACAAAGGAAATAGACAAAATGACAATAATACGTAAATAAAAACGGACTAGTAGCAGTTAACTGACATGCCAACTCCAGACTTCAATTAAACTGATTGAAAGATTATGATTTCATCATATGAATATCAGGCACAATCCTTCCAGTTAGGGGTTTAGTATTATACCATCATAACATATACATGAGAAGAACATAACCCGTGGCATGCCTACAACTGTTTTTTTTTAAATAAATGTGTTTAGTTCCGATGCAAAGACCCTATAAGTGAATCAATATTAACGCCAAAATATCTTTAATGACCTGACAACAGTATCGTAACTATATCCCTTCTTAAAAAGTATATTTAAAGGTTTTGTTAGTTTCTGAGGTAAATACTAACATTTTTGTGCTTGATAAAGAATATTTCCATAAACAATTGGATGTGAAATACCTGAACGTATAAGAAGTCTGCATGTTGAGCTATATTTACGAATGATGTCCTTATACCGATGATACAATTTAGTAAAGAAGAATCATTGTTTTGATTTCACATTTTTAACCGGATTTTTGTGACAAAAATGTCGGTTATTGATTTGGGCATGTACGACGGGCGGTCGGGCAGTCGGGCGGGCGGCAAACAAATGTTGTCCGTGTATTTACTCATGAACCATTCATTCAAAGCTTTTAAAATTTTAATATGTTGTTACTGACAACAAAATGAAGGTCAATTTCAAGAATGACGATTTTGACTTTTACCGTTCAAGAGTTATGGTTCTTGAAAGATTGAAAAATGGCGTTTCCAGTCGTGTCCGTGCATTTACGCATGAACTGTTCAACCAAAGCTTCCCAAATTTTAATATGTTGTTAATGATGAAAAAATGGAGGTCAAGTTCAAGAATGACGATTTTGACTTTTACCGTTCAGGAGTTATGGTTCTTGAAAGATTGAAAAATGGCGTTTCCAGTCATGTCCGTGCATTTACTCATGAACTGTTCAACCAAAGATTTTCAAATTTTAATATGTTGTTACTGATGACAAAATGGAGGTCAAGTTTAATAATGTCGATTTTGACTTTTACCGTTCAGGAGTTATAGTTCTTGAAAGATAAAAAAAAAAATGGCGTTTCCATTCATGTTGTTGCATTTACTCATGAACCATTCAACCTAAGCTCTTTCAAATTTAAATATGTTGATACTGATGACAAAATGAAGGTCAAATTTGATATTGACGATTTTCACCTTCACCGTTCATCAGTTATGGTTCTTGTGATATTGCCAGGACACAAATAAATGTTAATAAATCCGGTTTGCTGTCGTTGTGACAGCCTCTTGTTACCGCTATGTTGTTTTCAATTTGACAAAAAAATGGGTTTTTTCTTTAGACAAACATGGCCCGACTTTGCTCTCAATACAGGACATTTGTTTTAGAAAACCCATGTTGATCAAAAAGTTGTTGTCTCTCTTTGTTCACTCAATTAGAAAATAACACGTTAATTGTCATTTACAAAGAGCAATATTGATGCTACATATACAAACCTGGCAAACATTATTGCAACACTTCCATTGAAAACAATTTACATGTAAGGTAGAATGTATAATTTGGGTTTTACCGAATACTTATAATCAGTTTATGGTTTAAAATTAAATTTGTGTTATTAACTTGAAATTCAGGCAAAATTAAGACTAGTGAGATGCATCATTAGAGCCGTACTTAAAAAGTTATTCAAGTTTTGTACTGTCTTTTATACCGACATTTTAAAAAAAGTATTTTTTGCAGTAAACTAAACATCTGACACATAAAATGTGTGTTAGACTAGGCATTTCAAATAATTCTGAATGAGTTTAAAGCATAAAAAAAATCTGTATAATTTGCTGAACATATTAATGAGTTGGAAAAATAAGTCCTGCAAAATGTGCCTTTTTGTGAAAAAACGCGAAAAAAAATTTCCTGCAGCTGTTATGTCCTATCCATGTAGCATTAATATTGGATGAAAAGTAAGTTAATACCATGAATTCACTTTTAAAACAAACGGATTAAAGGTATTTGGTAAAACCCGAATTATACACATTCTACAATCATGTCATTTTACATTGTTTTCAATGAAAATGTTGCAAAATTTTTTCCAGATGTATTCATTTTATTTTATGTCATATATCGTGTAATGAAACCTCTAAACTGAGTTTTATTAACCCCTTCATGTGTAAGTAATTCAAGATACCTTGTTGAAATCGGGAAATGAGGAAAGAAAAAAGAAAAAAACACCAAAAAACATATAAACGAAATAATTAATAAAAGAATCTAATTTACTACCATTGCAAATATGTCGGAATTTTATTTCATGGCTAAAGCAAAGTTATTTTAGGTTTCATTTGATCATGAGGTAAAACATTTCAATCGCCAACTGGATAATTGAATCAGATAGCCCCTTTTGTTGGTAATCGATTTACTGTCGTTAACCCTATGGCCAGGGTTGAATATTACATGCATGTTTTAGATATTGGTCACTTTGAGTGACAAGCGATAACCAAACCCTATGCATATTTTAAACGGAGCGGACAACGGGATGTTCGCTTCTCGGTTTCAAAATAAGAACATTGAAAAAGGCTTTTCAACATAATTTTATTAATTGATAGTATATAAAAAAGGAACTAGGAAACACGAACTCGCCAACAATAAATGATACTAATATTTGTTTTTAATATAGATCTTGATTATGCGTTGTCGTTCCACAGTTATTAGCCGAAAAGTAGTCCTATGTTACAAGACTGAAAAAAAAGATATAAACGAGTTTACTCCAGTACGCAGGCAGTCCAGATGCATGAAAAAAATTACAATTTAAACGCGATGATAGATAGGAGTCATTGGATACATTGATTGATTGTTGGCTGCTTAACGTCCAGTGGCAAATATTAAATGCATGTTCAGACGAGAACAAATTAAAAAAAATCATCAATTAGATACGGCAATACTGGTCAATTGGGTTAAAAGTCGTATTTTTTTTTACTGCACCAGGAAGATGGGAAAGAGAGCAATTAAGCATTGTAATTTGTCTAACAGGCCTCCTACGGACCCAATACACTAGATATCGGAGTTAACGTCCCCATTCTGACAGGACATGGTTATATATTAAAAAAAATCATAATATAGGTTATCATACTTGATTTCGAGAAAAACACCTATTCGTTTAGTATTGAAAGCAATGCACAGCAAATTTAAATTGGTTTCATCTAGAATTGATAGATGTGCAATAAACAAAAAGAATCATTGTTGGGATTTCCCATTTTGAACCTGCTATGTTGTTTTGATCTGACCAAACTTTTTGCTTTTTTACTTAGACGATTATGGTCCGACATTGCTTTCATTACGGGAAATTCGTTTTAGAAAACCCATTTTGATCAAGAATTTGTTGTCTCTCTTTATACACGCAATGAGTAATAATTACATGTTTCATTATAATACGTTATTCTGATTGGCTAACTGCACATCACGTGTTATTCCTTCAGCAATTGCATTACTCAATAAAACTTATCATTTATGATAACACGAGGCCCCACAATAAAGTGCACAGGTGAATTAAATGAAAAAAATCGTGTTTTCATGAGCCTTGCTAAAAAATGTAACTTCATAGTGTTGTAAAAGCTTTGACCGTGCGCACATTTTTAGAATGAAACGCTTCCGCGCTTCATACAAAATGCACTTCGGTCAACGCTTTTACACTCAAATGAAGTTACAAAAAGAAGCATTCAATTCTTAAATAAAACAGTTAATTGTAATTTACCAAGAACAATAATGATGCAACATAAAATATCATGAAATGCAAGATCTAAACTGAGTGTTAAGTGTAATTAACGGATTTAAAAAAAGGATTATAGCAGAAAGTTTGTGTATAATTGTTTATATTGTATTATATGTATATCATGTATAAATTTTTTTTGCCACTGGCCCATATGAGCGGAAAGTGCCTTTTCAATAAAGATTTAATTAACCCATTCATGTGTATGTAGTTCAAGTTTACCTTGTTAAGATCTGGAAATGAGAAATAGAAAAAAAACATGAACGAAAAGAAATCATATAAATCTTATAGCATCAAATTTTTTACCATTTCAAAGAATTTTATTTCATGGCAAATAAACTAATCATAGATACCAGGACTAAATCTTGTATATACGCCAGATGCGCGTTTCGTCTTGTGTTTTGCCAAATACAGCTAAGGTAATCTATGCCTGAGGTAGAAAAGCCTTAGTATTTCTAAAATTCAAAATTTTGTTAACAGGTGATTTATGAATATAACCATATCAATGATAATTCATGTCAGCACAAATAAGTGCAGTGCTGACTACTGGGCTGGTGATACCCTCGGGGAAATAAATCTCCATCAGCAGTGGCATCGACCAAGTGATTGTAAATAAACTTATAGATACCGGCAAAGCAATTTTAGATGTGTTTGAAGACAGAGGTAAAACATTTCAATCGCCACATGGAAAAGGAAATCGGAAAGCCCTCTTGGTTTGGTAAGTGATAAATTGAGGTATTTCCTTTGTCCAGTGGCGAATATTTCATGCATTATTTTGGATATTGTTCACTATGACTTATTAGCGATACAAGTTGTAGCGTTATCTTTTCTCTGTATTAATTACATGAGTGAAAAAGGAGCTTCTTTTCCTTCTGAGGGAACCGTTTAATTGATTATCGGACGCGGATATCCTATTTTGATGTTAATTATACTTTAAATTAAAACATTTTAAGATCAGAGATAATATACGAACTTGGTAACCATAAATAGTATTAAAATTCATGTTAATTAATGATCTATTGAGCATGGTCAAATTTTAGTGTATTAACTTGTATCAACTGCTTCATGTTATGACTTTGGTTTAACTAACGTTAGGCAAGAAATACCCACCAATTATCTGTTATATTAAACCGTGTTACTTGATTATGATGAAGTTATTTTATGGTAAGAGTCCGACGATGGGTGACTTTCGGTTCTCTCCGAGTATATCAGGTTTTCGATGGATTTTTCGATGCTTAATTTGAAATTTTGTGATTTTGTTTTTTCTGCTGATTGATGTGTTGATATTTTCAATCTTTGAGCCATGTTTTTTCGTGTTGCATGTGGTTTTGTTTTTGCCACCTTGTTATATGCTTTATTCTGATCAGATATTTTTTTGATATTTTATGTAAAAAGCTAGAATAACCTAAAATATATTTTATTTAAGAAGCTAGAATAACCTAACACAAGTACAATGATTTCATCAGTGAGCAGATATTAATATTTTATTTTTCTCCTACTTACTCTAAACACCTTTCCACTGTTGGTATCAATAAAGTTACGCACTCACTCTTGTGCCATTGCTAATAATACGGAATCGTTATCCTTTCGATTGAGCGCGTAAATAGGGCTATAGTATGGTAACTAAGTTAGCAATGATTGATACTGTTTTAACTTTTCGCGACGATTTATATTCGCGTTATTCTTCTCGCGAAAATAAGATGGTCTACTATTCACAATGAAATGCCTTTATAAAGATTTTTTTATCGATATGGATTATTTTAAGTTTGGAAAGATTTTGCATGTTGTAAAGGTTAACACTGAATTACGTAATTAACTTAATTTCTAATGGAACCTCATTTCATACCGTTTCACATGCTTTTAATAGACGTTTTAGACGAAAAGTATTGTGCATCAAGTATGGAATATCGTAGTCCAATGTACAAAAAGGCACATCAGAATGCACAAGTACATGTTCGCAGTCACATTCGGCCGAATGGGGACGTGTATTTCACTGCATCGCGTGGAGTTCTTGGTGAAGATGTATACCATCAACTACCGTTTGTTCATGTCATTACTGGTTGTGACACGACAAGCCGATTTGATGGAATAGGTAAACCTGCTGTATTGAAGAAAATACAATCAGACCATCATCTTAGACCCAAGGAGAAATTTTTCTAATTGAGTCAATGGGAAAAGATGACGTTTGTAAAACGGGTGAAGAAGCACTAGTAAACTTGTATGGCGGCATGCCAGTGTGAATACTGGAAGGGAAAAACCGCAGAGGAAATGGACCCCTTGCAATGGGGTTGGGCTTCCTCTCGAAGATAATTCACTGTAATTGCAAGACTGATTGTGACAATCGGGAGATGTAGCAGCCGCAAGAATGGCATTCCTTGCTCCAGTGGTTGTGGGGAGTGCAGGGGAATAAATTGTTCAAATTCCAAACTCGAACTAGAGGAACTTAATGTTAAAGAAAATGAGGACACTTGATTATATAATTGTCTGTTGCTGCTAATTTGATAAATAGTTAACTAATAATAAGGCAATCACTAAACTATTCTTGGTAAAATAAAAATAAATCGATTTTTCAACAATTTTTTTTTTCGATTACCAAATTAATCAAAAATATTATATTGTAATACACAAGCAGACTTTGATAGTAAATAAAGAGATATAATGTGCTTTACAGTTTTTTACAGTTTATAAGTTAATCATGGTTCAAAAGATTCGACTTTCAAACGAAAAAAAACCCATCAAAATCTTAAAACTTTGATTTTTTTCACGGTTTTAGCTGTTTTTTAGGATGTTTTTCTCTATAATTATAATAATAATATATAAACAAATTAATTGGAGATAAATGTCTTACTATCTTTTAATAATGCATTCATTAAAGTTCTGCATTTTAGAGAAAAAAGAATCAGCATAAAAAAAAAACAGATTTTCCCAATTTTCAGCAGTTTTACTTTCAAAATCTCATTTTTTACCCCTAAATGACCCTTTCCGCAAAATATATTTTTGTATATTTTTAATATTGATGTTTATGTATATAGAATTTGGTTTTTACCATTAAACTCATTTGTAACATTATACGGCATTTTTCCTTTGAAGTTTTTACGTGATAATCTATTTAATAGTTCGGTTTCTGAACAACCATGGTTTAATATAAAAATTGATATGTTATACAATTAAACAAAATCATGACGTACTTTGTGCTTGCAACTTCATATAATAGGAGGACCTCAGACTATGGTTTAATCTGATATTTTTCATGTTAAACCATGATTTAAACCCCGCCTCTTTGTTACGACTCCATGTGACTGACAGTTAAGTGAATGCACGACGCAAGTATTTCTAATGCACCAGCTGATTTTCGAAAAATTGACTGGATCGATTTTCTCGTGCAAGTGCTAAGCAGGGGGCTAGAACGACATTCCACTGGGGTTTTATTGGATAAAAATATCACCAGGCTTCTTTTAAATGATGTTACAAAACATATACACCACGCCTTACTCATTAACATATTTAAACGAACTCATCCTTCGGATTCGTCGTTTAAATATGTTAACTCGTAAATAGCGTGGTATATATATAATACTTGTTGCAATTAGTTTGAGGTTGACCCTTATTAGTGGAAGACATTAGCAAGCAAAATCGAGGGAATTGTGCAAATGATGATATAAGCATGAAAATTAGTACAAAGCATCATTATTATATCCCTTTTAAGAAAAAACTGCTGTCCATTAATAATAATCATTTATTCAAGATGGCCACGGCCTATTTCTAAAATGGCTGTTTTTTTTTAGTTTGAAATACTGTTTTTTTTTTGGAAAACATTTCTTTGACCTTCTTTTAGTAAAAAAACAATTATCAGGATTGTAGGCTACCTTCCTGACATGTGACGTATTTACTAGAAATGAATATTTGACATATCTAGGGTTTGTGCATGCGCGAAAATGTAAGAAAATTCATTCAATAACATTTGAACTATTTACTATATATTTAGTGTTTCTGGTTTTTTAATGATATTATGAATTTGTATGATAACATTTTTCAAGGTTATGATAAACATGCGTTAAACAACTTTGCGCATGTGCAAACTATTTATAGACATAAAGCGCGGTTTGCATGCACTACCAGGGCACTGATAAAAATCGTAGTACATTTCATTACTCTAAAAATCGAGGCTGTTCTAGAGCTGTTCAAGTAAGTGTAACTTCTATGATGCCACTGTTTGAAAACACGTACGCCCATTCAGTTGCAATGATCGTGTATTCCATGGATAAGTCGGGAAATATGGTTAATCCCAGAGAAACATCAATTGTAACTGCAGATCAGCCACTTTTGGTAATAACTAAGCAAATTCAGTGGGAATGGCCTGATTTGTACGGAGAAGATTAGTTTATCGTCATGTTTGGTGGATTGCAGATTGTTATGAAATTCTGGGTGATAAACTGCGTCATAGTGGATGAACATGTGCCCTATCTGAAGCCGATTTTGCAACACCTAGAACCGCAGATTCTTTTTATGTATGTTCAAATGTACCTAGGACTAGACACGCGCATCAGATAACTGCATGTGTTTTGCTTGATTGTTTAAAGTCGGCTTACGAAAGCTAAACGCAGAAAATATAATTATGTCATGACTATGGCGTTCTAGGATTTGATAGACTGGTGTAGGGAAATATAGTCATCTCGATCAGTTTTATTCCTGGCGTTCAATTATAAATTAAAAACTTCTTGTGCTTTTGGTAGTATGCTCATTTCATGAGTAAAACGTCGTACTTTACAAACACTTTATATAAAGCATGATACCGGATTTTGTCAGGTCTTGATCGTGTAAATTATGCTCGATCGTTACCGATCCATCTCCGAGATATGGCTTCCCTTTCCGAACATCACCTTCAGGTGCCAGGCAATGAAATATGAAAATGATAATTTCACTGTACGTAAGATGAGCAAATGTTTTTCTTATAGCACAATTGATCAGACACAAAAACAGAATAATGCATTTGCGAAGGGCGATGTTGGTGCCTAGAGTTTAACCGAAGATCCATTTCTGACAAAAGGGTGGTAGCTGGACCAGACGTCAGTAGACTAGAAGATGAATTTGAAAAATCTAGTGGTTTTAGTCATTTTACAACAGATGTACGACATGGTGAAGACTCTACGAAAACCCAAAAGGATATCTTTAAAAAGCTTCAAAGGCTTTGAAAAGTGATGAAAGAGTTTAGAAATCTATTTCTAGAAGAGTCGTCAGATTTGTTAAAAAATTACTCTATTAAGGAATTTGTTGATTCGGGAGCAGGTAAGATATTGTAACGTGTCCGCCTCGTGTGAATTCTGCAACTTTCAAAATTGATGGACTCGGAAGAAGAATCTCTTGTGTGTATGCTACTCTTTTGTATAGCGGGGAGGAGTGTAACTGAGTTACAGGACTGGATACCTGAACACTGTTTTACCTTCGGGCAGTGCTCAACGGACTCAGTTCCGATGTTGACACATTTTGCTAAGATTAGCAATACCAATTGAAGTTAATTATTTAATTTATGAGACAAATATTTTATGATGTTATAAGATATAATGTTATTAACTTCAACAAATGTAACTGATTACTTAATATTTTAATAGTCACCAAGATTAAGCAAGCCAATCGTAGGGATGTTCCTGGTCAAACAATACAAATAAAATCAATACTTAGCAATATAATAAAAATGACTAGCTTTGAGCTATTATTTCCTAACTTAGAAAATTGTCGGAATTACAATAACGTATGATGTGTTCCTAAACTATATAATTATCGAACGCGCATAGAGAAACAATAGAGATTTTTTCAATAGATCTGTATAGCTATTTGCTATTGGATACCTAAATTACACGTTTCTCTGAATACCTTTTCGTATAGAATTCGGATTAGAAAGTATAAACTTTTGTACCTAAAATATGTATGGAATTATTGTGTGAATATACCGGGAGGTCATGTAGACCGTTAATAGTTCTTTAAAACTGAATAGTGTCTTTTATTGTATAATTAAATTAAAGACTCTGGTAACGAGTCGTTAAGTATATTACGTCAACGGAAATTGAGTCAGAATATTGACTTTAATGACTTGAAAAAGCTTTTTTAAATAAGCTTACCTTCAAATGTATCACGTTGTTTTTATAATGGAAAAGGTCAGAAAGACTCCTAAAGTTGCTTTATTATAGCAGTTTGGAAGTTGGCTTTTGGCTAGATGTTACCTTATGCCCAGTTGAACCACAATTGAAACAACGCTCTTTTAAATGCTTTAACTTTTACGTTGCATTTGACGTCCATAATTACTTGAAGGTTATCTGTTTTTAAACAGTTTTTATGCATATGAGTATATTTATATGAATATTATTAAAAAGAAAACTTGGTGACTAAAACTGAACATGACCTGTTAAAGAACGGTAGAGTTAAGAAAAGGGGGAACCGTGCAAACGCTAAAACGTTACATTGCCCCCTTCTCTAAAAAAAAAATGCCCATCCCGGACATGGAATGATCAAACATGATCAATTTAAACACAATAAAATCATGATATAAGTACATATGTTCAATATAAAAAATAGAACTAACAATAATAATTTTCAAATGTCCATTCTATAATCTGAAATCCTGAACGCTCTACTTCATCTCTGGTTAAAATCCCCCCACCCCTAATGTCTATCTTCCAGTAACATTAACTCAAACATAATCTACATCTCCCCACTCTGTGTTGCCATGTCCTTTGTAGTAGTTTCTGTTTGGGTCTCTTTCTCAGATGTTTCGGGCACCTGGATGACATCTTCAATTGTTTCCTCTTCTGTGTCGCTTCCCTCTATCACTACCATGTTGTCTCCGTATACTCTCCATTCTCTACCGACTCTGTCACATCTTTTACCGGCTCTGCCACATATATTGGCAATGGTTGTTCTTCAATAGGTGGTGAAGGCGGCCTAAAGCTTTTTGAACGAGTAGGATCGGGCATCCAATAGGCACTCAGTTCATATACTGTTCCATCAGGCAGAATTGCCTTTTCTACTTTCTTAACACCACCTATGCCACCAGGGATGACGGAGCCTGCATACATTTGGCTGCTTCTTCTTGCCTTTTCTCGAATACATAAAACCCTGGCAGCATCCTCAGAGGTTTGGTATAAAGAGGGCGGTGCCATGAATCTTGTCTTTTCGTCCTTCAAGTCATCCTTTTTTGGGAGGATGAGATGTCTTTCTTTCCTCCGACAGCTTTTCTTCTTCTTTCTTGCTTTTAGCTTTTTCAGTGGTTTTTGGTGTTTCTATCTTTCTTTTCTTAGAAGTAGTTGGTAGAGGAAAAATTGGTCTGACCGGCGATTCAAAAAGTGCCATCAAATTCTCTGGTAACTGTGGTAAGCTTTCATCGTCATATCCCAAAGTGATAGGGACAGGGGACTTTATTGGTGAAAAGTTCATCATACTAGTACATTTCTCTGGGGACTGTTCAAATTTCTGGATCAATTGCGCCCTCTTCATTGGTGATACCGGGATGACCAATGTTGGATTCGACCTCGGTTTTTCATTGTTTTGTTTAGTGTTCTTTTCTGCTGCTTTAACTTGTTCTGCATGTCTTGCCTTTTCATGTTCCTTCATCCTGAAGGCCAGGCTGCTAGAAACTTTATAGGAATAATATCTACATTAACGATTGTTTTGTATGCTTATTCAAATATTCAGCACCACAGTGCCTGCACGTAAACATCATCTAAATAAAGAACATGTTATCTTTAGAATAGGAAATAAGAAAATACAATGTAAAAACCTTTGACCAGGAGGATCCCATCTTGCTTGCTTGTGTTATTAATTATTTAAGTTGAATTTTATTTTTAGTTGTAAGCGCGTTTTTTAGTTCCTGAAAAGCATTTTCACAAGTTTCAGTTCAGTCCAATCATACTGTACGTTTTTATCTGTCAGTTTGTGCAATGGCTTTGCTATAGTGGCGAAGTCTTTAATGAACCGTCTGTAATAAGAACATGTACCCAAGAAACTTCTTACTTCTTTTATGTTTTTGGGAGATGGCCAAGATTTAACTGTTTCGATCTTTTCAGTGTCTGTTGAAATGCCTTCTTCCGAAACTATATAACCTAAAAAAAGAAACCCTTTTTTTAAATAAGTGGCATTTTTTGGGAGCCACTTTTAAACCATCAGTGGCTATTCTGCCTAAAACTTTATCAAGTCTCTT
Organism: Mytilus edulis; assembly: GCA_019925275.1. Lineage (NCBI taxonomy): Eukaryota > Metazoa > Mollusca > Bivalvia > Mytilida > Mytilidae > Mytilus > Mytilus edulis. The sequence goes on from CM034354.1 coordinate 27,307,293, forward strand.
TAAATGCGATTCGAAGGAATCGGCAAATATAATTATGTCATCTATGTAAATCAAACAAGTCTCCCAGTTTAACCCTGCTAGTACGTACTCCATTAGTCTCTGGAATGTGACTACACCATTACATAGACCCATGGCCATGACAGTGGAATGGAAAAGACCTTAAGAAGTTGAGAAAGCAGTTTTCTTTTTGTCCTGGGGGTCCATTTCGACTTGGAAATATCCACTCGATAAGTCCAGCACAGAAAACCATTTAGAGCTCCTCAATGCATCTAGGGAATCGTCTATTCTTGGAAGTGGGTATGAATCCTTGATTGTTTTACTATTTAAGATTCTGAAATCTGTGCACATTCTCGTAGAAGAGTCTTTCTTTTTCACAAGAACGAGACTTGTTGACCAAGGACTTTTAGGTGGTTCTATTATGCCACAATCAAGGAGTCGTTGTACCTCCTTGTCGGCTTCCTCTCATTTATGAAAAGGTAATCTTCGGGGTTGTAATTTAACTGGAGTAGCCGTTCCTGTGTTTATCTTGTCTAATGGCTGTTGCTATACCCAAGTCATCTTTTGTTTTTGAAAATGTACCTTTATGTCGTACAAGTACTTGTTTCAACTCATCAACCTGAGACTCTGAAAGATTTGAACTACTTCTCTCAAACATATCTTGTAAATACAAAGGAATATCTTCTGAGTTTTCTTTAGTTATCATCTGTGATACTTTACAAGTATCTTCATATCTTTGAGTCATGTCAACTAACTCACAAACAGCAGTACAAGTTGACTTAAATACCGTTTGTACTTCATCTGTCAAGTTTACTATCCTCAAAGGGACATGACCTTGACTTGGGTCAACTTAAGCCTTAGCGATCAGGAGATTACTAGTATGATTTGACATTACTGGTTCGACAATTGCGTCCATGATGTGTGATGAGTCACCTTGAATAGTTGCATTGACAATCATTTCAGTATGGGCAGGAATGGTCATTTTTTCATTTATGGAAACCTTAAAAACCGAAGGCATTTGAATCAACTTCATGCAATTTATTTTGATTCCATTTATGGTTAATATTCCAAAACCTAAATCAAGGTTACATTTATTTCTATGTAAAAAGTCATACTCCAGTACAGCTGGTGCATCAATTTTTGCTACAGTAAATTTTTGTGTTATCGAACTTCCCCCAATCTTCACAGGTAAGTCTATTGTTCCTAAGGTTGGGATACTGTCATCATTTGCCATGCAAAGTTTTCTTTTATTTATCTTTAATAATGATTTTACTTCAGGAGGAAGATCATCAAATTTTCTAAGATGTATCATACAGTGTTGCTCCTGTGTCAACCAAACAAAACAAATAAAACATTTTATAAAAAGACTGTCTTGTTTATTTTCATTAAATTGGTAAATATTAGACCTAACATCCAAATGTAATGCTGGTGACTGGTCCGCTTCACCAGCATTTTCTAGTTTCCCTGTCTATCAGTCTGGGTACCCTGTGTATATTGTGAACCATAATTAAACCTTTGCTGTGTGTTGGGTGATGAGCGGTACTGTACAGTATTATTTTGTCTATCATTTTGGTATTAACGACAAGTTTTTTTCATATGCCACAATAGAAGCAGATAACACCAGAGTATTCATTAGACTTTTGAAATTTAGCCATGTCATCTAATTGATGACTCATTTTTGCAATCTGTCCTAAAATGTTATCTTCGTCATCTTTTTGTTCAAATGGGGTATCATGTTGCATTCGAATAGCTGGGTTTGTGTTAGTAAGTCTCTTTTGATCAACAACAAATGCTTCGTACTTGTTTTAGGTTCCCTATTAAAAAGTGTAGGTTGAATTTTAGTGTCATTTACCGCTCGTATGAAACAGTCTTTAGCTAACTGGTCCCTTATGTCAATATGAGCTGTTGGGTAGGCTAAGCGTGTAATACGTTTTATTTCTTGTGCTAGTTCCGGAAGTTCTTGTCCTTGTTTCCTAAACAAGGAATTCATTTGGGCTTTATACATGTTAGCTTGATTGGCTGGCTCAAATCTTGACGTAAGCTCTGCCACCAAATATTTGTAATCGAGTCTCATTTCTGGCTCTAAATCAGTTACTATTCCCCGAGCGTCACCTTTTAAACTTGTTGCAAGCTCATAAGCTTTTGTTGATTCAGACCAATTGTTTTTTTAAAGCTATCATCTCAAACTGGACAAGATGGTCTTGCCAACTTGATATTCCATCGTACAAAGGGGGTCTCTTAGCTTTAACATTGTCTTGGTCATTAACTTGAGACTTTGTTACTGGGTTTATTGTGTTTAACCTAACGTCAAAATTGTTTCTATTTAAGTTTCTACTTGAGTCATATCCTTGGTCAGCTGAGTCAACAACCCTATTCATATACGTATTTGCTATAGGAGTATTGGTGTCTACACACCTGTTTCTGTTTTCAACAGATATCCTGCAATCCTCCCCTGGCCTGAAGGGAGCTACATTTGCCTCTCGTGTAGTCTCGTCTCCAGTACAATCATTACCAGGAAAGGATGCCTTCCATGGAAAGTTATCAATGCACGGTCGTTGCACTGGTCTCTCAGACCTCCGGGGATCATCCTGCTGCAACCGTCCCCTTTCAGTGTTAGGGAATCGCAGCCCAGGGTATTCCTCATTTGAGCTATCCCCCCTTCCATTGGAAAACCTTTTTTCGTCTTTAGCTTTAAAAGCCCTTAGCTTTTCTAAAATGTCTCGCTCAGCTTCCTTGTGTTTTTCTAAGTCTTGTAATAGTTATTCCTCATCAGTTATTTTTGCGTCATTCGAGTCTTTTTCTTTCTGAGTTCTACATCTAGCCGTTTCTATGGGTTGGTCTCCATTTAATGACTCGTCTTGTCTGTAAATTCCTCTTGTTACCCGCATCTGGACTTCTCCTGAAGGTGTTACGTCTACCATATTATCCATGGTCAGGTCCATTGTTGATGCGGGAAGCTGTGGTCCCTGGGCATCTGGTGTTATTCTACTGCTTGGTTCCTCCTTTTCCATAAAATTGAGTCGTCTTGGTATTCCTCCAGTTGCCATCTCACAGTTCTGGACTTGTTTATCTCCACCAATTAAAAGTGGAATATCCCACCGCTGCCACCAATTGTAACGTGTACGCCTCGTGTGAATTCTGCAACTTTCAAAATGTAATGGACTCGGAAGAAGAACCTCTTGTGTGTATGCTACTCTTTTGTATAGCGGGGAGGAGTGTAACTGAGTTACAGGACTGGATCCCTGAACACTGTTTTACCTTCGAGCAGTGCTCAACGGACTCAGTTCCGATGTTGACACATTTTGGCTAAAATTAGCAATACCAATTGAAGTTAATTATTTAATTGATGAGACAAATATTTTATGATGTTATAAGATATAAATGTTATTAACTTCAACAAATGTAACTGATTACTTAATATTTTAATAATAGTCACCAAGATTAAGGAAGCAAATCGTAGGGACGTTCCTGGTCAAACAATACAAATAAAATCAATACTAAGCAATATAATAAAAATGACTAGCTTTGAGCTATTATATCCTAACTTAGAAAATCGGCGGAATTACAATAACGTATGATGTGTTCCTAAACTATGTAATATTCGAACGCGCATAGAGAAACAATAGAGACCTTTTCAATAGATCTGTATAGCTATTTGCTATTGGATACCTAAATTACACGTTTCTCTGAATACCTTTTCGTATAGAATTCGGATTAGAAAGTATAAACTTTTATACCTAAAATATGTATGGAATTATTGTGTGAATATGCCGGAAGGTCACATAGACCGTTAATAGTTCTTTAAAACTGAATAGTGTCTTTTATTGTATAATTAAATTAAAGACTCTGGTAACGAGTCGTTAAGTATATAACGTCAACGGAAATTGAGTCAGAATATTGACTTTTATGACTTGAAAAAGCTTTTTAAATAAGCTAACCTTGAAATGTATCACGTTGTTTTTATAATGGATAAGGTCCCCGAGGGTATCACCAGCCCAGTAGTCAGCACTTCGGTGTTGACATGAATATCAATTATATGGTCATTTTTATAAATTTTCTGTTTACAAAACTTTGAATTTTTCAAAAAACTAAGGATTTTCTTACCCCAGGAGTAGATTACCATAGCCGTATTTGGCACAACTTTTTGGAATTTTGGGTCCTCAATGCTCTTCAACTTTGTATTTGTTTGGCTCTTTAACTATTTTGATCTGAGCGTCACTGATGAGTCTTATGTAGACGAAACGCGCGTCTGGCGTATAAAATTATAATCCTGGTACTTTTGATAACTATAATCAGAAAGACTCCTAAAGTTGCTTTATTATAGCAGTTTGGAAGTTGGCTTTTGGCTAGATGTTGCCTTATGCCCAGTTGAACCACAACTGAAACAATGCAATACGCACGCTCTTTTATATCTAAATTTCGACTAGAAAATGACGTTTCGACTCTAAAAGACTCTAAATGTTACGTCTTTGACACCTTTAACGAAAATCGATACTTTCTCTACGGCAATTGTATCGGAATAACAAAGTTGACCTTTCAATGTAAACAATCGTACAAAATTGATTGACCAGGTATCCCTACGAAGAAATGATAAATGTGCATGATATGGAAATAATGTTACATGTAAAATCATCTTAACATTGAAGTTTCAAATCACGGAAATTATCAGAAAGATACAAAACAGGTAAGTGCATGCTTCAACTTTTACGTTGCATTTAACGTCCAGAATAACTTGAATGTTATCTGTTTTTAAACAGTTTTTATGCATATGATTATATATATATGAATATTATTAAAAAGAAAACTAAGTGACTAAAACTAAACATGACCTGTTAAAGAACGGTAGAGTTAAGAAAAGGGGGGAACAGCGCAAACGCTAAAACGTTACAATATGTATATAAACTCCAAAATATTAGTCCAAATAATACGAAGATCTTTTGAAGCACATGCAAGCAAAGGAGAACTTGCTTTTTATAACAAGATCAAAAAGAACAACTACCTATTATGGCCGTAAATGAACTGCAAATGCATTTGTCAAAAACAAAGCCAGACAACCTTAAAAGGGAATGCGATATCCTTTCTAGACTTTTCATTTCTTGTCACAATAGACAGCTTGGAAATATTTCTTTATCCTTAAAAACCAAACTGCTACTCCTTCTTTGTCCCAGGATGTCACTTTTAACAGTTGTCACTTTAAATCGCTGCAAATGGGTATACTTGAAACATTCTGCGATTTGCTGATCAAAATTATGAAGCAATTATCGTTGGTTGGCCAGCAATACTAGTAGTTAATTCCAGGGCACCAAAAATGGCAAAAATATTTGATGATTATGCAAATGATGTCATGCTACCTTACATAAACTCTAACATCGATAAGAATTCAAGAGTGTACATTGTATTCGAAGTTTACCAAATGAATAATTTAAAGGCTGTGACAAGACAAAGGCAAGGTTCTTGTGCTAGACGGAAAGGTGTTGGTTCTGGTTGAGCACCCAGGGTTTGGAGTAGTTTTCTCCGTGAAGATGACAACGAAACAAAAAAGTTTCTTGCCGACATAATTGCTTCTTTAGAGACTAATAAAAATGTGTATGTTACTCATGGTGAACAAAATAGTTGTAATTTCAATAAGGATACTTCCCAGCTATCCCCTGGTAATCATGAAGAAGCAGATACACAAATGTTTGTCCATGTTCGGCATGATTATGAAAATCGTTATTAAAAGTAATTTAAGGTAGCACTGACGCAGATGTAGTATCAAGAATTGCAGCACTCGCAAAATTAGGTGTAACAAATTAAGGATACTAGGGAAGTATTTCAGATGTAACGGACGTTTTTGTCGCGTAAGTCTGATGACACAGACATGGACATCATAGAAGCATTTGTTTTCATCATGTATGAAAGAAAAACATCATCAACCTGTCTTTCTAACAAAACTTTTGGAACCGGAAGTCACCCTTTTTCTTAATTTATATGTTGTGTTATCGTACTTTAGGAACTGAAATTTACGTTTTATCAACACTTACATTGGATTATACCTATACATGCTATAACACAGCTTTCAAGGATTTACGAAATGTAGTCAATTGGGTATGACGCGATTTGCAAATTGAGCGGTGGTCATCTTGTTGTATAATAGCCAATGAGAAATCTATCATAAGGACATAGATGTGAACAATCTCATGTCACCATAAGGACCTCTAACTCAACAAAACTGCCTTGAGAACTTTCTAAGGGCAAATATTTGAAAAAGTGCTAGTTACCATGACGACCTTCAAAACGACTAAATCATGTTAAGGGTAAATATGTGAAAAATTGTAGATCACCTTATAACGACCTTCTACACGATAAAACCGATTTAATATCATTCTTTAGGACAAAGATCTTAATAATTTCAGGTCACAAGACCAATGAAACCTCTATCCTAATGACAATAATGTGAACAATCTGGTGTCACCCTAACGACTTTCAACGTGACAAAACCATTGAGACATCTTTTTCTGAGGACAGAGATGTTAACAATCTCAGGTTACCCTGACAAGCCTGACGACCTTCAAAAGATTTGAACATGCTAAGGTCAAACTAACAACCTTCATATCGACAAAGCAGAGACTGATGGTCATGATTTATGCATTAGATGTAGACTTCTTATAATTGACTACATCTGATTTACATAAAAGTCATAAGTAAATATTTTTTTCTTAATCTTATATCTAAAAAGAGCAATGAGTTTTGATAAAAGGAGAAAAATACCATTATTTTCTAGATGCAGCTACACTTTTAGATTACCTTAGTCGTATTTGGCACAACGTTTTGGAATTTTGAATCCTAAATGCTATTCAACTTTGAACTTGTTTGGCTTTAAAAGTATTTATACATGAGCGTCACTGATGAGTCTTGTGTAGACGAAACGCGCGTCTGGCGTACTCAATTAAAAATATTTCCTTCTACCTTTGATAACCAATTAGTATGGCAACATAAATGCTTGCAGTATTTTTTTCTGATTTAAATACCGAAATCTGAATGCATTTCTATGTGATCCTTAATAGGGGTCAATTTAAAACCATGTTTTATAAACAGTTCTACAAGAAACTGGTTAACCAACTACGTTTTCGTCATAATTCTTTTTTTAATAACTGATTGATCTTTTTTAAGATTTTTTAAGATCATAATTTTAACCATTACTTTTAGCTTTTCCCCTTCGAAAATACATACACGGACTCTTCTTTGCAAGTAATTTACAATCATTCATTCATAACCAAACAGAACTTGTATACCATGGGATATAAACTGTATGCTAGTGAACAAACAGAAGACATTGAACTTAGGAAAATTTAAAGACCTGCGAAAACAAGAAACTATTTTTTATAAAGGAAGCTATGAAAGATATGTTGACAATTGTCTGAACCATACTGATAAAACTAAAAGCATAAAGATAAGGACATTGATGTGAATAATCTCGTGTCGCCCTAGCGACCTCCAACACGATCAATTTGATGAGATATCTATCTTAAGAGCAAAAAAGTGAAAAATCGCGGGTTACCTTTATGGCCTTCATATCGACAACGCAGAGAATGATAGTGATGATTTATGCATTAAATGTAGGCTTCGTATAATTGTCTACATCTGATTCACATAGAAGTAATACATAAATATTTGTCCTTCATTCTTATATCTTTGTTCTAAAAAGAGTTGATGAAATAAGAAAAATACCATTATTTACAACTCTCTAGATGTAGTCACACTTTCAGAAGATATTTCGTAGGTATGGGTTGACATGTAATCTTAATTGCGTATATTTTTTGTGTCATTGAATTGATACCTTGTTACTGTTTTATTATTGCAATACAAATTTCTGCATGATCTTCTTTCTGATTTAAATACATAAATCCGCATACTTTGCTAATAAATAACACTTTTATGCAAATACTTACAGACAATTAACAGATGTTTTATAAACAGTTCTAAAGAAACTGGTGAACCCACTAGGTTTTCTTCATTATTATTTTTGTCTTGTTCTTGTTTTATTATTTTTTAAGATAGTACTTTTAGTTTTTTCACTTCGGTAAAATATACAAGGACTCTTCACTGCAAGTAATTTACACTCATTAATACCCAAACACAATTGAATTAAAGTCAATGGGATTACACACAAGAGGCTCGCAAGAGCCTGATGAATCGCTCACCTGTTATTGTTTGCTTCAATCTTTTTTTTTAAGATCTTACTTTGCTGAACACTTTTGCAGTTTTTTTCTTGAATATTATAACAGATAAAGATCAAATGTAAACAGCAAAATTTTGCAGCAAATTATGATCTACAAATAAGTCAACTTGACCAAAATGGTCAATTGACCCCATAAGGAGTTTAAGTTAAAATTTGAAGGTATTTGTTCTAGTAGTTACAAATAGAAGATTTTTGAAATAGTTTACAACGACGGACGATGACGAACGCCAAGTGACGACATAATCCCACATAGGGCCCCTCGGGCCCCAGTTAAATAAAAAGTAGAAGCGTTAGGAGTGATATGACTAAACAGGATGGAAAAATAAAGTCTTATTTAATATAATGGGAACTTTTGCCAGAGGGAGTTGGAACTTTAGTTTCTTTTTTTAATTTAACAAAGGGCAGATGTAGACTATACATCATAAAAGTAACTAGGCAATGAGTAATGAGCAGTTAATTAACAGTCCGTCAGCTGTGGTATCGACCTAGTGGTAGTAAATGAAAATAAAAACACTAGATAAACTATGTACGTCACGAAAAGAAATATAAATAGCATCCATTTATCCTGCGATCGACCTTTCTACTATACAGACACGAGGTGACACATAACATGCTCCGACAGACATTTTTGGTCTCCTGGAATTGTGCTTCATTTGCGCGCAATTGGTGATGCTCAAATAACTGGTTACCTAACATTTCAATTTTGGGTTATCATTGCGGTCAGTGTTAAAGTCATGTCATTTCATTCAACAGCGATTTGAAATTGGGAAAAAAACTATACGATTATAAGCTAAAAAAAAAAAATATAAACACAAATTTTACGAAATAAAAGAAAAGCTCGGAGAGCCTCTCTAATCTGTATTTCAAAAGTTTAATATGTTACCTCACTGTACAAATATGGTACAAATCATTGACGTAAAACATGTAAAAATTCTAATGCTATCAATAACGCTTAAATAATATAACATTTGTTCTTTCGTTATATTATATTACATCAATCTTGTAAGGTAAATAAAGTGTTTTGTTTTCAGTGAAGGTCATATTATAGTATAAATAATTATATATACGCCAAAACGCCCGATTTTTATTGGTTAATATGAGGGAGACAATTTCCTTTATCCCCCGGCTCAGTGGTAGATAACTAGTTTTTGAATGTAACGATCTCGTACAGAGTTGCAACTGGTTTTTTCAGTTAGGAACCAGATTATATAGCAATCATTTGTGAGCTTACTAGTAACGAAATAAAAAAATAGGCATACTATCCTAATTACACATATGTGAAATAAAACAACGGACGACATGTTTGCTAACAAATCAGAGGATGGAAAGCCTAAGTCAACACCCACTGGACTTTAAACAAACAATCAATCAATCAACCTTAGTAAAAAAAATTATAGCACACAGTGTAAAGAGTTTACGTTGTTTCCTCGGCCATGATAATGAAACTTTAAACAAAAACAAAATTGTTAGAAGTCTGCGATTGTGTTTTGATTGGTTGGGAAAAACTGACAGTATAGACTTTACTATGTCTACCATCACAAATTATAGATACAGAATATCAAACCATTTGAAATAACTTTCTTCAATGGGTATTTTCAAAGACGTGCAAGTGGCCAAATCAAAAGATGTGTTCAAAATTTTCGCCATAGATTTGAAGAAAAAAACGTTATGCTTCTTTCTACCGAACACAAAGAAGACTGTAAAACATTGACAGTATTGTTCAATCATTACAATCACAGCTTCTTGTTGACTGACAGAGAGGTATGGTTTGACTTGCTGTTTCATTTATTTAGAGAAAGAGGGACATTCAAACAATAAATAGAAAATAAACCTTCAACGATATTGCCACAGAAGAAAAGGCCAACAGACAAATACTAGTGCATAAAATATAAGATAGAAAACTAGGGGCAACATCGGGTGCCCCGTACATGCGTAAGGGGAAACAGATCCTAGAATTTCCCCGACCATCATCCCGAATGGCCTCTATTATAACAAGAACTACCTATTGTATGTATTGTGAACTTGTTCTCGTCCTGAATATGCATAACATATTTGCCACTGGACGTTAAGCAACCAACAATCAAGCAATATTTGCCGAGCTTTTGAAATACAGAATTTCCTCCATTTCAAATCGTTATTGTATAAAATGACATGACTTCAACACTGACCATAATGAGAACCCAAAAGTGAACTCTTACGTAAACAGTTAATTGATAATCACCAATTGCTCGCAAATGAAGCAGAATAAACGTCTAATATATCGGAGAATATTATATCCAACCATGTCTATAGTGAAGAAAGGTCGATTGCAGGATAAATTATGTTATTTATACTTCTAGTGACGCACATTGTTTAGTAAGTGTTGTTTTCATTTACTACCACTGGGTTGATACCACTACTGATGGACTGTTAATTAATATCAAAGTACTCAATGCCTCGATACTTTTCTGATTATAACACACTTTTTAGTGAGCTTTTCTCATCACTTGTCGTCCGTCGTCGGCGTTAACTTTTTACATTTTGAAATTCTTCTAGAGAACCGCTGAATGGAATATAATCAAACATGGCATAAATGTTCCGTATGAGGTGCTGATCAAGTGTTGTTACTTTTTAGCCGATCCATCATCCAAGATGGCCGCCAACGGGGGACTTAGTTTAACATAGGACCCTATGGGAAATTCATATAAATGTCTTCTTTAGAGAACCAATATAGGAATGAAACTAAACATGGCATGAATGTTCCTTATGAGGTGTTGACTAAGTGTTGTTACTTTGTAGCCGATTCATCATCCAAGATGGTAACCAGCGGGGGACTTAGTTTAACATAGGACCCTATGGGAAATGCATACATATGTCTTCTTTTAGAGAACCACTGAATGGAATGAAACCAAACATGGCATGAATGTTCCTTATGAGGTGTTGACCAAGTGTTGTTACTTTGTAGCCGAGCAATCATCGAAGATGGCCGCCAACGGGGACTTAGTTTAACATAGTACCCTATGGGAAATGCATACAGAAGACTTCTTTAAGAGAATCACTAAAAGGAATGAAACAAAACATAATATGAATGTTCCTTATGAGGTGCTGACTAAGTGTTGTTACTTTGTAGCCGATCCATCATCCAAAATGGCCGCTAACGGGGTACTTAGTTCAACATAGGACCCTATGGGAAATGCAAACAAATAACTTATTTTAGAGAACCACTAAATGGAATGAAACCAAACATAGCATGAATGTTCCTTATCAGGTGCTGACCATGTGTTGTTACTTTGTAGCCGATCCATCATCCAAGATAGCCGCCAGCGGGGGACTTAATTTAACATAGGACCAAAGGGAAATACATTCAAATGTCTTCTTTTAGAGAACCACTGAATGGAATAAAGTCAAATATAACATGCATGTTCCTTATGACATGCTGATCAAGTGTTGCTACTTTGTAGCCAATCCATCATCCAAGATGGTTTCCAATAAGGGACTTGGTTTAACATAGGACCCTATGGGAAATGCATACACATGTCTTCTTTTAGAGAACCACTGAATTGAAGGAAAGCAAACATAGCATAAATGTTCCTTTCTTAATGAGATGCTGGCCAAGTGTTGTTACTTTGTAGCCAAATTTTATCTTTTTTTATATGATTTCAAAAAAACCCAAGTAGAATCAGGTGAGCGATACAGGCTATTGAGAGCCTCTAGTTTAAATACAAATTCCTTTTAATAAAATAAATAACGTTTACCAAGAAATTAAAATCCGACTACATCTGACAAAAGTTCACAATGAATTTAAGTTAACTTACATTTTTCGATCCCAATCCCGTTTGGATATATCATTACTAACGTTTCTGCGTAGTTATAAATCCATGGATTTTAAATCTTTGTATTTTGTTATTTTGTTATATATGAAAGTTAACGACGAACAAAATAAATAGTGTCGTTTTCTTTTAAATTCAATATGATGGTAATAATGAAAATCATAATTCTAATGCAACATCGATTGTAACGTTCATTTTGATTGGACAACATCACCAATATGCATGGCATGTAATGCTTTGTACGTGCAAGCGCAGACGACGCAAGTCAGATTTTAAATGTGTGATTTGACGTTGTTTTCTTTCAGTTTCATTTGAATGGAGATAACAATATTGTATTTTAAGCTGATGGCATCAATTAGTGATTTAATGGTCTCAAATACATTTGTATCCGTTTACTGGCTCCTCTAACGCGTCACTGGTAAACTAAATTTGCGACCATCAAATCACAAATAGATGTCGTCAGGGTTAAAATACAATAAAGTTATCTCATAAATACAATTTTATAACAAGACCCTAATAGTAATATATAACAGTTTTATAACAAGATATTTCAGTTATTTATAAAAAAGAAAATATACAGAAAACGTATAAAATGAAGAACACGTATTCGGTTAACCAGTCTTTTGTTTATAAAACATCTTTTAATTGTCCTTTATGATTTACATAGAAGTGTTAATTATTAGTAAAAGTTTCAATCATTTTTACGACACATATTTTTAACAGGTGCCGCATTTGGAGCAGGATCTGCTTACCCTTCCAGAGCACCTGAGATGACTGCCAGTTTTTGGTGGTGTTCGTATTGCTCTTTCTCTATGTTGTGTATTCTGTACTAATATTTGTAGGTTTGTCTTTTTTTAGCCAAGTTTGTCAGTTTATTTTAAATCTATAAGTTTGATGGTTCCTCGGGATAGTTATACTTATCTTGTTATATCAAAACTGATCGCTCTTTTCAGGTAAAGGAAAAAGTTAAATTTTTTTTTAATATTACTTTTTTGTAAATCAGATGTAGTCATTTATAAGAAGCCTAAATCTATTGCATAAATCAATACCATCATTTTCTGATTTGTCGATTTGAAGGCCGTTTGGGTAACCTACGGCTTTTTGTTACATCTTTGCCCATTAGATAGATGTCTTATCGGTTTTGTTGTGTTAAATGTCGTTGTCTTAACATGGTTTTGTAGTTTTGAAAGTCGTCAAGGAAACCTCGTTGGAGGTCGTTATGGTGACATGAGATGCTTCACACTTATGTTCTTATGATAGGTGTCTCATTGGCTATCGTACAACATCTCCTTATCTTTATGCTATTAGCTTTATCAATATGCCTTAGGTGATTGTCAACATATCTTTCATAGGTTCAGTCGGAAACCCGGTTGAAATAGAACAAAAGAATCGAAGCTCTTTCTTAGAGAAGGCGGGAAATGTTCACTGTAATGTTTACTATAGTGCCAAATATTTTAAAAGTTAATAGAAACAAACAAAATTACAATTTTCTTCTCAATTACGAAGTGTTTTATTTTAAAAACACCATTTGCATAAGTTTTCAATTTATTTAGTACATAGTTAAGCAGAACAATTAGTATCAAGTCGACGACATGGGTATTTTTCAAGTTGGATGAAGAAAATGCATAACCTCCGATTTTTATAAAAACAAAATTAGCACGGAAAACATACCAATCTATTAGTTCAGTAATTTTCGTGTCTGCCCTTCCATTATGTGGTTCCAGAAAAAATTCCTACAAATGGGTAACAATTGTATCGAAAAGAGAAAACCGAGTGCACCTTTTTATGTTAGGGCCTGTTTGAGTTGAATATTTTGTCTTGATATCGTACAATGCAAGAATATTTCATACATCGTCTCGCTTCAGATTCTATTTTTCTATACATCAAAGCTATAGGTTGACTTTATAACATAAAACAATCACAGTACTAAAAGATGCAATATATGGGTCAAGTGAAATACCTATCTAATGAATCACAAAAACAGAGTAGGTGTGTTCGAATAGCTATTTTTTACTGAAAGTATTGGCGTCAGTCTTTCAAGTTGGATGATGAAAATGCATATCTTCGAAAAATTATAATGTTTTGTGTGTGATAACTAGGGTTTAAAGTCTTCGACCACTAAAAAAATCTAGTCTGCCCTTCCACGAAATATTTAATTAGAATTTTTTAGATGTTTATGGATTTTCGAAAATTCCACCTGAAAACCGATCAGACAATAGTTTTAAGTTGAATCAATGCAGACAAGGTCTTTGACTGATGCTCATTAGCTAGTTGATACATTTGTCCTTTAAAATACAACTGACATTTAAGTAATAATAAAAGTTCAATGATAAGTTAATATTGATATTAAAAGGGGTGTTCAGATCCCCAAACCCGAAGCAACCAAAAGCACTTTAAATCAAACAAACTCTTGAAATGGTAAATTAAGGTATTTTGCTGGGTGTTTTTCCCAATCCTATTTCGGACCCCCTGATTTTAAGAGGGCGTATCTAATTAGTCATGCCCGATTAACTTTTATTGAATTGAACCTCAACTTAAAGACCTACATCGGGTAAATAAGTTCTAGGTACATCAAGTAGACAATAGAAATCTTTTGTGAAATTAGATCGTCCCAGGTATCTTAGAAAATAAATTTGCGTTGAATAACAATGAAAAATTCACGAGCAGGTTTGTAAGGATCGTAATGGTGCAATGTGGATAAATTTATCGGTTTTCAAGAGCAAAATTGGTAGCGCGTCATCCCTTCAATGGCTTCCATTTCTACGATTGTGAAAATGAACTGGCGTTATTACGTATACATGGTATATACTATTGTAGATAAACAATAATACAAATGTAAATGGATTTGAAATATTTAAAATTGCAGCAAATAATGTGAGATGAGGTAAATCAAATCAACCAGTGAATAAAAATAGAAATTTTACTAGGCTTTTATTGTGTAGTTATAATTAAAATATCAAATATAAATATCTCTTTGTTCAACTCCTTGTTTGTTTTTATTTTAGTTCTACATGTATAGTTATAGTTAAAAAATAGTTTATATGGTACTTAGAATAATTCCCAGATATGGTATTAACAGTGATCACCATGACATATTTAAACGTTATATTTCTTTATGATTTGCAAACTGTCCATAACATGATGTAAACCTTCGATTATAATATATAGGACGAATAAAATATTGATTTTGTAATCTCACTTTTGCTCTAATGGAACGATATCCAACGACGCTACTATCTACTCTCGCATTTTATAGCCTCTTGACTGAAAGCGTTCCGACGAAAATATCGTTGATAATTTTTGTCAAACCCAAAGTATGGATGCTGTTTGACAGTACATGATGTATAAAACCCCGCAACAACCGTTCGGAATACAGTTTTTATCACTTGGAAACCTCAATGAGGGACCTCACTAATTTTAATCCCGTCAGCCAGGTTAACCATCTCTGACAAAACGGATATAAATCATGTGTTGTTTGTGTGTGCCCGCCCTGAATATGTTTCAAATATTTGCCACTGAACTTTCAGCAAACAACAATCAATAAATCGTCCAACCATTCCAACAAAGAGATCAAATAATAAAACTATGAACTGTTTGCCAAAGCTTTCGTTTTTAAATCTTTTTTTCTTTGAAAAAAACCCCAGTTGATTTGATATGTATATATATATGCATTATATAAATAACAATAGCTGATTGTTAACCCGAGAAACATTGTCTACTGAGGCGAAACTATTTTTTCAAGCGATAACCTTTCATCTTTGTGTTATTTATTTTAATTTAAGAATGTTCTGTTATTTTTATTTTTATCTAAAAACTATTTTGCAATTACTGTATCTACTTAGATAATGCTTATGATATTTCTGTAAGATAACATAGTATAAAGTGACATACATTTTGAATATGAAATAAATCCAATAAAGAATTAAATTAACTTTCTGTCAGAATAAAATTCAACGTCGAATAATATTTAAATTTTGAATCTCAATTGTGAATGTGAGTTGTTCTTGTCTGCGCAATCAGATACTAATACATGTTGCGCAACAAATAGGTTATGCCACATGTGGAGCAGAATATGCTTACCCTTCCGGAGCACCTGAGATCAACCCTAGTTTTTTGGTGGGGTTCGTGTTGTTTATTCTTTAGTTTTCTATGTTGTGTCATGTGTGCTGTTGTTTGTTTGTCTTTTTTTCATTTCTAGCCATGGCGTTGTCAGTTTGTTTTAGATTTATGAGTTTGACTGTCCTTCTTTTATTGTCTATAGGAAGTATTTCAAAAGTGTCTTCGGTTGAACATAAAGCTTCTTTTTCTGCTGAGCTGAGCCTAAAGAGTACCTGTCCATAAGATTATGTCTCTGTCATAGAATGAACACTTTTAGGCTAAAATTCGTTATCATTTTTGTCATTTTGAAGTATATTGTTAAAGCCAAGGCTCCATGTTGAAAACCGTACCTTGACATATAATGCTTTTATATAAATTGTGACTTGGATGGAGAGTTGTCTCATTGGCTCTCATACCACATCTTCCTTTATCTTTATTTTTTCAGATGAATGCTATACTCTCTTGTAAACAGAAGTTGTTTTTCTCTGTTAAAAAATGGTTTAACTCCGATATATCACTATAAACTTGTCAAGCCTTTCGTTGACAAATCCTAATTTTGTTCTGGTTCTAATTGATGTTGTTGCAGTGTAATCAAATCGTTCATTGGCAAACTGACCTTTTTAATGACAACACTTTGCTGAACTCATCATGTTGTTGGAGTGTAATTTTACGATAAACCAATGTGATTAAGCTATTTAAGCGTAATTTTGATAATTGGACTTTATATTATTTGTAACTATCTTATTACATGTTTAACTGTAATTATTATGTTGTTTTAAACATATTATGATCTTATTACGCAGGTGTCGATACTACTCTGATGTCTTTACAAGTCGAGAAAGAGTGCATGTACTTTCATTATACATTATTATATATAAGTTATAAATTATCGAGTCATTAGTACTTGCAATAGGAAAATATTTGTGTACGAATGAACGAACTTAAAGACACGTGAACGCCTATATCATCATTTCGTTATACAATTGTCATAATTTATCAAAACATTTAGTTAAATTTTATATAAAAAAAAACAACATTTTACTGACTCTTCTGTAGGTTCATCTGTTCTTTTTTCCATTTTACCATTTCGGTAAGGGAGTATTTCTTTCCTTTATCCATGTTATCATCTTCTCTTCCGGTTCCAATTTTAACAAGATGGTGTCAATAAGAGCGTTGTAAAATTGTTACTTATTGACCTCGGTAGGAATGTATGTTCTTTGTCGAACCTATTTGTTTTGTAGTCCTGTCATGTAATATTGTCATTTTAATGTTATAATTAACATTGCCATTAAAGCGGGAGGTATGGCATGCCATAAAACAAGGTTTAACCCACCATTTTTATTTTAAAATGCCCTGTACCAAGTCAGGGAAATGGCCATTGTTATATTATAGTTCGTTTCTGTGTGTGTTACATTTAAATGTTGTGTTTCTTTTTGTCGTAGTTCTCTTATTTGATGCGTTTCCCTCACTTGTAGTTTGTTACCCGGATTTGTTTTTTCTCTATCAATTTATGAATTTCGAATAGCGGTATACTACTGTTGCCTTTATCTATAGAGTCGCTTCAGAAAGAAAAAAAAACGTAGTGAAATATCAAGCTTACTATGCATTATGGGATTTGCTCATTGTACGGTGACATTTGAATAGGTATAGTTTTCTTTATTTTGTCCCAGTTGGAGAGTTGTCTCATTTTCAATCATACCAAATCTTCATATTTATATATATTATCGTGATGAAATATCATTGACATATTCGCCTCATTCTGTTATTGCATTGATGAGCTTGTTCTGTTCAAATACCTATTTACCACAGCCGTGGGCGGGGTTCAAAGTGGTATATCCCGTCCCCTTTATAATTGCTTTGATGTTATGCTCAACCTACGATAGTAGAGGGGCATTATGTTTTCTGGTCTGTGCGTTCGTTTGTTCGTCCGTCCGTCCGTCTGTCCTGCTTCAGGTAAGTTTTTGGTCAAAGTAGTTTTTGATGAAGGTGAAGTCCAATCAACTTGAAACTTAGTACACATGTTCCCTATGGTATGATCTTTCTAATTTTAATGCCAAATTAGATTTTGACCCAGTTTCACGATCCATTGAACATGAAAAATGGGGCAAGTGGGGCATCCGTGTACTTTTGGACACATTCTTGTTTTAATTCTTTGTAGAATTATACTCCAGAATAATTGCCTCCCTTTGCTTATCATAAATTCATATTCTAATATAACCTCCCGGATGAATTTTTTGCCGGCCTTGCAAGGGCTATTCAGCCAGTCAAGGTCGTTAAAAACTTGCATCATCATAGTGTGAATTTGTTATTGTATAACCGCCTAGGTGGCTTGCTTGTTGAATCTTACATGTCCCTAGTTGTATTATTGTAGTATTGTCATCTCATCACCTTGTTGTTATTTTCTCTTTCCATTATTTGGGAGTTTGGTTTTTGATCGCGTGCTTTAACACAGTTCAAAGTAAGATACTGTGGATTCATTTATTTTCATAGGGGTCCCAATTTTCGTGCGATTGAGAAAAACATGCACATTCGTGGATATAATTCTTGTTTTTGGCAAAGTCTGCAAACACTCCCTCAGAACGTTTGTAATTCGTCAAACATTTAAACTCGTGGTTTCTCGAAAATTGGCATCAAATATATATGATTCCCCAGTACTTGCATATGTAATTAAAACGAAGTCATGCCGTTGTAACTTGTCTGTTCTATTTTACAATGAGCCTTTGGGTTTTTGATTATACGATAACTTGGCCGTTTGTAAAGTGATTATTTAGTTACCGGACCAAATATTTTATGATTATTTTATTATCTCGTACTAATTTTTTTTATTATTTTATTATTTTGTTTAAAATAAAACCATGAATGATTATGTAATTATATTGTGGTTATGTGATTACTTTGACACCCCAAAGAAGGGCCTCACTAATAGAAAAGTTTGGGTTAGGAGCACTCGCTTTCGTCAAGTACAAATTAAAGGAAGATAATAGCAAAAGTAATTAAACCGTCGGCATCCCGAATAAAAATGTTATAAATACTTATTAACATTGGACAGCTATTGAACAATCTAAATCCCCCACAAAAGTATAAAATCCTAACAACACTTTGACAGCTAGTAACGTGTCTAAAATCTAATAAATGTATGAACATTTCTATGCATATTAGCTGTCTTTACTTTGATTCTTTATCCTGGGTTTTATAGAAATAATATACTAAATCAGATCGGAGAGGAAACGTTCAATTCCGGAACGTATTACGAATGAAGAGCTAATGACTGCAGTTATATATTGATCTCCAATACACATTTAGCTAAAACGGGACAGAATTGATTAAAATCGATACGTCATCATTTGTTTGGAAGCCTTCATGCAGAATTTATATCAGAAACTCGCTTCCCATAGATAATTATTAGTTTTATTTTTTTTACAGAATATCGAACTGTTCGTATCGCTTAAATAAAGTCTTCCGAATAGAAGTTATCCGTGATTATAGTATTCTTATTCATAAAAACTTGGGATTTCAGTCAATATGATTTAAACTTCAGCTTTAAAGGTAAGTTTTTATAATTATACAATTATAAGTTGATACTTTTAAAAGTACAATGGAACTCAATATTCCGATCATAAAAAATCATAGGAGCTTTAATACTACTAAAAATCCAAAAACCATTTATTGTTTCTGTGAATTTATTCATTAATTAAATTTATTCTTAAATAATTTGAAACAGGTTCATTGCAAATTTATACGGGCAATAGATTTCAATCGATTCATATAATTGCTTCCTTGGTGGACAGGAAAATTGCTGATTAAAATTACAATAGTATTGGTACTAGAGAATTGAAATCAACTTCAAAGACTGAGTTGTTTCCATTTTAAGTTTAAAAACAAGAAATTTCTTAATCAATTCCTTATAAATCGAGATAAAAAAATCACGGAGGAATCTAAACAATGCAAACTTTGTACTTCGGATAATATAATTTTTCAACAACTTTTGATGCGTACTGCTAAGATAAGGACAAAGATAATTAAACTTGGTAACTTAGAGTCCCCTCTTGCTACATAGTTCATAATGTCTGTGGCTTTGCAGATTATTGTTGTGGAAGTAGTTTGAGTAATTGGTAAAAAAAAGCAGCTAAAATAAATGAAATTGAGATTATAATCGGATCTGTGATATTACGGGAACAAATAAACTGTTTTATGTTTTCTATACACGATTGATTGATTGTTGGTTGTTTAACGTCCAGTGGCAAATATTTCATGCATATTCAGGACAATTTCTATACACGATATGATCATTGTAAATCTTTTGATTGTTTTTCAACTTTGCACCGATTTTGCTTCTCTTTACTTTCTTTAGTGGTTTTTACTTGACCTTGTACCAGAATATTCTACCACAGAATAGGTTTCCTGTAAAAAAATATACTCCGGAGTCAAAAGTCGGTATGTTAAAAACGTGTATTCGGAACAAGAAATGCGTTCAATCTCACAGAACAATGTTTTGTGTTCGGGGCATCCGTGTACTGTAAACACATTCTAGTTTGTTTCGGTAATGTGCTTTGTTCACATGTTTTAATTGTGTTTCTTTGTTACATATTTGTTTGATGTTTTTAGGGATTAAGATTATAACACAATGTTGACCTCTGTACCCCTATTTTTGAAATGTTTACTAATCGTTTCTGCTCGTTTTGTTCATGCATCGCATTTCATACAAATAAGAGGTTAAGCTAGCTAAAAGACCAGGTTTAATCCACCATTTTCTATATAATATAATGTCTGATCGTAGTCAGGAGTATGAGAGTTGTTGTTCATTCCTTTGACGTGTTTGAGCTTTTGATTTTTACACTTGATTTCGGACTTTCCGTTGTGAATTTTTCTTGAAATTTCGTAGTTTTGTTATTTTACTTCGTGGTATGAATGACTTGCATATGTATCATACTCAATACTGTATAATCATGTTGATCTATCGTAGGATTTTTTTCAATTATTTTTCTACATTTATTTTCATATTCTCACAAATATTTTACAATATTCTTTTTATTTGAATCTTCAAGAAAATATAATCTCACAGCCAGTGCTCTTCTATTCTCTGATTATCTAATTCAAATTTAAATAAACCCACCATAGATACCAGGACTATATTTAGTATATACGCCAGACGCGCGTTTCGACTACAAAAGACTCATCAGTGACGCTCGAATGCAAAAAAGTTAAAAAGGCCAAATTAAATGTTTTACAATATCTTATTGCTACAATTCGGTATAAACATTAGCTCACAGTCAATTGTTTTGTTTGGTTTGTGTCTGTCAATCCGAGGCTGCTTTGTGGTGTGAGTAGTTTATTTTCTCTATCTGCTACCATGTTGATTTATTTTACATCTTTTTGACGTTGTCTCCTTATCCCCTCCCCGGTAAACTTGATGTTTTTCAAATGGTCTGATTTTTTTAAAGAAAATATATATTAGCTTTACCAAAATTGATGATTACAACCTATTTGCATCTTTGTTAATTACATTTTGAACAGTGGCTGTTTTCAACTGAGTACAAGATAACGTTGAAGTCATTTTACGAATATACAAGAAAAAAGATAAAATTGATGAACTAATGTTTTGTGAACATCTAAGGTAGTTTTGATAAAAAAAAATTTAGAATTGGAGTGCTTAAGTAGTAGCTTTTTAATAATTAAGAACTTGCAAACCAAAATAAATTCCAATAAAAAAATACATAATTGCCAATGAGACAACTTTTGAAAAGAAACTAAATGACACAGAAATCAACAGTTATAGATCACCGTACAACATTCTAAAATGAGCAAAGGCCTGACTGCATAGTCATCTTTAAAAGCCGCGAAATCACAAATATAAAATAATTCAAACGAGAAAAATTAGGGGCCTAATTTATGTAGGAAAAAATAACGAAAATAGATGTACTACAGCAACAAACGGCAACTAATGAATTACAGGCTCCTAACTTGGGACAAGCACATACATACAGAATGTTGTAGGACCCTCCCCCCTTAACCTGGGAATGTGGTTTAAAAGTACAACATAAAGAACAAACAGTAAAAAAAAAAATCAAGTTATCAAATGTCTGCATCGCCGATAACGTAATGAGCTATGTAAGCAAGAGAGGACTTACTTAAATTACAAGTTTATGTATTGTGTTTTTATCTGAGCAGTTAGCATAAAGAGAAAATCCAGCTAATATATCCACAATATAATGTTAAGAGCGGGACCTACCCTGTACCTGTTGTTAACAGCTCTACCGCAATTACTCAATAATTGTATTTGTGTCTCTTTTTACTCTAATGTCCTGCTTCTGTGAGCTCGCATTAACTCATTTAGCGTGATTCAACTGTGTGTGTGTGTGCTATTGCAATTAACTTATTGTAGCGTTGATTCCTGCTTCAATGTATACTATTTATATTAAAATATTGTATTATAAAGCGTTATTCACTGCTTCTTTCGTTTGTAACATTTTATTGTAATATACTTTATAAAGTGTAACTACGCCTTTCTTCGTATGTAACATTTATTGCAACATGTTTTATGAGGCGGAACTCATGCTTTTGCTGTATTTGACATTTTATTGTAAAATACTCCATAAAGCGTAACTCACGCCTTCCTTCGTATGTAACATTTATTGCAACATGTTTTATGAGGCGGAACTCATGCTTTGCTGTATTTGACATATTATTGTAAAATACTTCATAAAGCTAACTCGCCTCTCTTGTAATTTATTGCAACTGTTATGAGAGAATTATGTTGCTGTATTGATTATGAAACTTGTAACGTACTCAGCCTCTCTATATTTATGCAACGTTTAGAGCGGACCATGCTTTGCTGTATTGACATTATTGAAAATACTTGTAAGCGACTCAGCCTTCCTTGTGAATATTGCAACTGTTTGAGGATCTCATGCTTTGCTGATTGACATTTGTAATCTGATAAAGCGAACTACTTCTCGTATACATTTTGCAACAGTTTATGAGCCGGATCATGCTTTATGTATGTGACATGATGATTGATATATACGATATAGCGTGACTCGAAGGATTGTGCTTTTATGTATTTATTTGGTGTTTGTATTGGAAAAATCGCTGCTAATAAAATAAACAAAAATTACGACGAAAGCGGCAGTGAATCACACCAATCAATATTGTCAATAAAACTGTCAGGGAATCCAGTGTAAACAACTGATAGAATTGTGAAAGAGAGGGCGACGATAAAATATTTGAGGACCTAATGGGGTTCCGTGTGAAGAACTGATAGAATTGTGAAAGAGAGGCGACGATTAAAACATTTTAGGACCTGAATGGGGTTCCGTGTGAACAACTGATAGAATTGTGAAAGAGAGTGCGACGATAAAACATTTGAGGATCTGAATGGGGTTCCGTGTGAACAACTGATAGAATTGTGAAAGAGAGTGCGACGATTAAACATTTTAGGACCTGAATGGGGTTCAGTGTGAACAACTGATAGAATTGTGAAAGAGAGTGCGACGATAAAACATTTTAGGACCTAAATGGGGTTCCGTGTGAACAACTGATAGAATTGTGAAAAAGAGTGCGACGATAAAACATTTTAGGACCTGAATGGGTTCAGTGTGAACAACTGATAGAATTGTGAAAGAGAGGGCGACGATAAAACATTTGAGGATCTGAATGGGGTTCCGTGTGAACAACTGATAGAATTGTGAAAGAGAGGGCGACGATAAAACATTTTAGGACCTGAATGGGGTTCCGTGTGAACAACTGATAGAATTGTGAAAGAGAGGGCGACGATAAAACATTTGAGGACCTGAATGGGGTTCCGTGTGAACAACTGATAGAATTGTGAAAGAGAGGGCGACGATAAAACATTTGAGGATCTGAATGGGGTTCCGTGTGAACAACTGATAGAATTGTGAAAGAGAGGGCGACGATAAAACATTTGAGGATCTGAATGGGGTTCCGTGTGAACAACAGATAGAATTGTGAAAGAGAGGGCGACGATAAAACATTTTAGGACCTGAATGGGGTTCAGTGTGAACAACTGATAGAATTGTGAAAGAGAGGGCGATGATAAAACATTTGAGGACCTGAATGGGGTTCAGTGTGAACAACTGATAGAATTGTGGAAAGAGAGGGCGTAGATAAAACATTTAGGACTGATGGGGTTCGTGTGAACAACTGATAGAATTGTGAAAGAGAGGCGACGATAAAACATTTAGACCTGATGGGTTCCGTGTGAACAACTGATAGAATTGTGAAAAAGAGGGCGATGATAAAACATTTAAGGACCTGAATGGGGTTCCGTGTGAACAACTGATAGAATTGTGAAAGAGAGGACGACGATAAAACATTTGAGGATCTGAATGGGGTTCCGTGTGAACAACTGATAGAATTGTGAAAGAGAGGGCGACGATAAAACATTTGAGGATCTGAATGGGGTTCCGTGTGAACAACTGATAGAATTGTGAAAGAGAGGGCGACGATCAAACATTTGAGGACCTGAATGGGGTTCCGTGTGAACAACTGATAGAATTGTGAAAGAGAGGGCGGCGATAATACATTTTAGGACCTGAATGGGGTTCCGTGTGAACAACTGATAGAATTGTGAAAGAGAGGGCGACGATAAAACATTTGAGGACCTGAATGGGGTTCCGTGTGAACAACTGATAGAATTGTGAAAGAGAGGGCGACGATAATACATTTTAGGACCTGAATGGGGTTCAGTGTGAACAACTGATAGAATTGTGAAAGAGAGGGCGACGATAAAACATTTGAGGACCTGAATGGGTTCCGTGTGAACAACTGATAGAATTGTGAAAGAGAGGGCGACGATAAAACATTTAAGGACCTGAATGGGGTTCCGTGTGAACAACTGATAGAATTGTGAAAGAGAGGGCGACGATAAAACATTTGAGGATCTGAATGGGGTTCAGTGTGAACAACTGATAGAATTGTGAAAGAGAGTGCGACGATAAAACATTTGAGGACATGAATGGGGTTCCGTGTGAACAACTGATAGAATTGTGAAAGAGAGGGCGACGATAAAACATTTGAGGACCTGAATGGGGTTCCGTGTGAACAACTGATAGAATTGTGAAAGAGAGGGCGACGATAAAACATTTAAGGACCTGAATGGGGTTCCGTGTGAACAACTGATAGAATTGTGAAAGAGAGGGCGACGATAATACATTTTAGGACCTGAATGGGGTTCAGTGTGAACAACTGATAGAATTGTGAAAAGAGGCCGCAGACAGAACGTAAGAGGACCTGCATGGGGTTTACAGAATCGACAAAAAAGGTCAATTAAAAAAAATATAGGATAGTGAAAATTTAGTCAACAATAAAGAACATAAGATAATTGGGTTTAAACGAATCAAATTAAATGTCAGACATTTAAGAACTAGGAAATTAAATACTGATCAAAGATATAATTGTGAAAGATATAATTGTAAAAACTTATTGATTAAAAAAAAATAAAAATTCATAAGTGGTCGATGCAAATTCGCTATTTCAGAATCTAATGCATCCTGGGTAATATTTTTAAAAGTGTACACCATAACGTCGTGATTGGTTAAAAATGTAATTAACAATGGAAATTCAACCAATGACGTGACGTTTTTTTCATTTATGGGTACAAACATTTATCAAAATCCGGTTCTTTAGACTTATTAGTCGCTCTAAACATTTATACATATTAAAGAATAATCATAAAACAGCGGACACAAGTACGATTGTTCATATAGAAAACGTTTTTTCTCTTATAAATGCCTTGTTTAAACTTTTGCGATTTTTCTAGGATTTTTGCAGATAAGCACTTGCAATTGTTTATCTTTAGAGATATATTCAAGGGAGTATTCTATTTTCAGTGTAAATTGAATCTTATAATAAAGAATAGCAAAACTTTCATCTATAATGTAAACTCATTTGTAACATGGTCTAGTTGTATATGTTATGGTAAAATATTCAGTCTTTACAAAACATCGATCCATACATCTTCATTAAAAAAATCCGACACCAAATTGAAAACAACAAAGTAATAAATAATTTAGACTTGTCAGTCAATCCAGACATTTAATTCCTTCTATAAATTATTTAAAAAACTGTACTGAAACTAGGACTAAATTAAACAGTGACAATGGCGCGGCTAGAATAATGCAGAGACAACGAACCAAAAAAAGGGGGGGGGTAATATTACAGTGACAACGTTGTGGAGGTTTGAATACAGTGGTGGTTAATAATACAGTGACAGCCATTTTTGTGTTATAATACATTGACAACGGTGTAAGTGTTATTAAATTTAGAATAGAGAAAATGTCATTCAACTAAAGCATATTAGACCGTTGGTTTTTCCGTTTGAATGATTTTACACTAGTAGTTTTGGGGCCCTTTATAGCTTGTTGTTTGGTGTGAGCCAGGGCCGTACATTGACCTATAATGGCTTACTTTTATAAATTGTTATTTGGATGGATAGTTGTCTCATTGACACTCACTCCACATCTTCCTATATCTATAATAGAAGGACATGATATAACCAAAAACTATTGATTTCTTTTCTATATTGGCAATAATTTGTCGCGTAATCACAATATTGTAATAGACTTCATCACGTCATAAAAATGGTCTGGACGGGTTTTAAAGATCAGAGAATAATGAACATTATATTTAGAATAAATGGATAACCATATATAGAAAATAGAAGAAAAAAGGGAGATAATTGGGGTGATGTAATAAAATGAATCAGGGTCAAACTAAGTAAAGAATCGAAAAAAATGTATACAAAAAAACCCATCTAGACCCCAATTGCGCGGCTGAAACAATGCAGTGACACCAGAAAAAAGGTGGGTTATAATACAATAACAGCGGTGTGCTGGTAATATAACAGTAACAACGTGTGCAGGTTTGAATACAGTGACATTGGAGCGGGGGTAATAGTACAGTGACACCGATTTTGGGGAAATAATACATTGACCACGGTGTTAGATTAATACTACAGCAACAGCAGAGCGGATGTAATAATACAAGAACATATTATAAAGTTTTAGAACAAAGAAAAAAAAAAAACACCCCTCTAGACCCTCATCGAAATTTCATAAAACATTGCTGTTATACTGATAATAACAATTACAGAATTATCCTCCAATAGATTATTTTTAATTTCCTTTCGTAAAGTAATATCACATTATTGAATTTTCCTGTAATAACTGCATGACTTCTACTATTATATTAATGACTGCTTTTATTATAGTGATACAACCACTGAATATTACATTTTGATCATTATAATATTATCTGGAGATATCTTGAAAAATGATGATTAAACTCCGCAAAGTTTTAATTTACAAAGCATTATGATGAAGAATATCTAGTTATTATCATGTGATAATAGGATCATACAAGGTGACACTAAAGGCATCAATAGTATACCGCTGTTCTAAAGTCATTAATCAAACAGATTCGGATTACAACCTTAACAATGGCGCAGCTGGATTAATGCAGTGACAACGAAATTGGGGGGAGGGGTGTATTGTTTAACAGAAACAACGTTGTGGTGGGTATAATACAGTCTGTAACAACCATTGTTGGGTTAGAATACATTGCCACCGGTGTAAGGGTAATACTACAGTGATAACAATATAGAATTGTATATATTTAGTATAGAATAAGTGTTACTAAGATACAAAGAAAAAAGAAAATTGGACAAAATTTAGAATGAATAGAGAAAAAATGTCATTTAACAAAAGCATACATAGTTGAAGGACATGACATAGCAAAAATATATTTATAATATCTTTAACTATCTTGGTAATTTATTTGTCGCGTAATCACAATATTGATTTGAACATAATTACGGCATGAATTTGGTCTGGACGGTTTTAAAGATCAGAGAATAAGGACCAAAAATTCAGAATAAATGGACAACCATATATAGAAAAAAAGATAACATATGAAACAAAAACATTATATGAAAAAGAAAAGAATAGGCAAAAAAAGAGGAGATAATAAATGGATAACCATATATAGGAAAGAGAAGAATAGACAAAAAAGGAAAGATATTGGAGTGATGAAATTAAAAGAATCAGGTCAACCTAAGTAAAGAATAGAGAAAATTAACTACAATTTTAGAAAACAAAACCATCTAGACCCCCGTTAAATTTTCAAAAAACATACCTGTTATACTGATATTAATAATGTTGAAGATATCTAGCTATAATCATGTGATAATAAGATCCATGTAATAAGGTATAGTTAACAAAGTAATCTGTAAACAATTATTCGGAGCGATTATTTCGCGACTTTCGCGATAAAAAGCGCGAATTTAAATCGTCGCGATAGTAATTCCTATTCCTATTAATCATCAATAAATCAAACAGCGCGAAATAAATACCGAAGTGGTCTAGAAAGGTAACGCGAAATAATATCGCGAAAATAATTGGTTACAGTATATATCAACTGTCAGTGATTCCAGAAACTAGGACTAAATGATACAGTGACAATGGCGCGGCTGGAATAATGCAGTGACAACTGAAAAAAGGGGGTAATAATACAATCACAGCGTTTTGCTGGTAATATAACAGTAACAACGTTGTGGAGGTTGGAATACAGTGACATTGGAGCGGGGGTAATGATACAGTGACAACCATTTTGGGGTAATAATACATTGACAATGGCGTTAGGGTAATAATACAGTAACAGCAGAGCGTATGTAATAATACAAGAAAAAAGTATAAAGTTTAAGAATAAAAAAAAACCCTCTAAACCCTCATTAAAACTTCATAAAACATTGCTGTTATACTGATAATAACAATTACCGAATTATCCTCCAACAAATTATTAGTAATTTCCTTTCGGAAGGTATATATCACCATTATTGAATGTTCCTGTAATAATGCATGACTTTTACTATTCTCTTAATAGCTGCTTTTTCATAGTGATACAACCCGACTGAGTATTACATTTTAATCATTATAACATTATCTGAAGATATCTTGAAAAATGATGATTAAACTCCGGAAAGTTTAATTTACAAGGCATAATGGTAAAGAATATCTAGTAATAATAAGATCACTCAATGTAGTAATAAAGACAAAAGAACTATACCGCTGTTTAATAGTTATAAATCGATTGAGAGAAATCATATCCGGGTTACAAGCTTAATCCGAGGGAAACATATCTGTTACAAGAGAAAAACGCTGAAGTACATAAAAAACAAACCTACAATTTAGTCATTATAACATTATCTGGAGATATCTTTTCAAAAACTCTGGTCAAGTCTCATTTACAAGGCATTATATCTATTACAAGATTACAAGAGAAAAACAACTGAAACGCTTAAGTACATAAAAAAAAAAAACGCCAATGCAACATACACAGAAACAAACTTTTTGACAACTGACATATTCCTGACATGGTACATACACTATGGAGGGCGAACCCGGTTTTATGGCTTGCCAAACCGGAACCTGGTGTATTTGCTAGCTAAATGTGCCGCTCATATGACAATGTTAAAAATAATGACATGCTATTATCATTGTTTATCAAGCGATTGTTTTGAATTTTTTTTCTGTTAAACACTAATGCATTAATCCAAAGACATTCAGAATAGAGGAAGGTCCATACACCTGCATAAAATTCAAATTTCGTAGACCCAATTTAAACAGGCAGTTATTGATGAAAAACAATTATGGGTAAACCAATATTCGTAGATGGCTTGACCTGTCACATGACAGTTGTTAATAGTGCAACGTCCATTATATTGCTGCAATAACTACAAAACACCTTAATCATGTTAATGGTTACTAGATAGAAAAATAATATGATTGGTAATACAAACCCGTCCGTTTGACTTTTCGGAATGTATATATGGGTAGTCTCACCCCCCAAAAAAATGGGGATGTTAAATATATGCCAATTTAGTGCCAAACTGTACGGTTTATAACAATTGCTAAAACTTAATAACGATGTGCGCTATTCTGTTTCAAAATAACAAGCTTTGTATAACAGTATAAGATAAGTAGATTTGTTTAAACGAATTAACATTCATATCTTTTTCTTTGAAAAAAAACCCCGATGAAATAATAAAAGGATTTTGCAAGAATTTCAAAGATGACATTTTAATCTATATGTTATCAAGTTATGTAATTACTATTATTCAATAGTTTCACCTAATGCAATGCTATGAATTATGATACATTGATGTTTTTATACGCTGTCTTATTATTTGTTATTGATTGCATCTTAAGATTATCCATTTTACTCGATGTCCAGTCATTTGTAATTAATTGTATCCTAAGATCGTCGATTTTAATTATGTTCTTTTATTTGAAATTTACCTTGATTGTTTGCAATTTAAGTCTTCGTTAGCCTTAAACAATATTTGCTTCCGCATATCCATTTCTTCCGGCTATATAGAAATAGCAGGACGTTGTAAGTTAACTCGAATTACTTAGTACAGAGGAATTGGATCTGTTTGAATTAATTGGAGTTAACCGTTTTGAAACATCTCTGGTAATATATCAAATGAGAAGACACATTTAGAAATTAAGAATTCTATTTTTAATTGTGTCGAGAGCAAAAAATGTAGACACGTTAATAGTATGGTAAAAAAATACAGAATTCATAGACGCGACAGTTTCATAGAGTAAATCGAAAACTATGAAATTGTCAAATGATAAAATAGAGGCTGGCGAAAAATACCAGAGAGAAATTAATACGCATAAGTCGAAAATAAAATTACAACCCCACCATTTGAAAATCATGGAATAATATTTTTTTTTTATCAGGGTAATCATAATAGATAATGCAAGCCCGTGCATGTCGTACTAGTTTCGGTATATATATCCCGTATAGTCACTATGTAGACACAACGTGGATGTATCTACACAGAAATGGACAGTTCACAATTAGGAAGCTGCAATCATCTCTTTAAATTCTAAGCTAGTGAATATGACTCAGAAAATGTGATATTGAACAGAATTGTTTAAGTTCTGTTTTGAATTTCTACATAAAAATGTGTTTATATATATCAAGTCCGATTTCTCAAAACTTCATAACGATTTTTGCATGTTAAGAACCCTTGCAACAACTCTTTGAGGGGTCTGTAGGTGGCCTTTGCAAGGCAAAAGTTCTGTCCCTATCCAATATACCCTCATTTCCAGTGGCTGTCCAAATTTCCATGACCATCATCCCGGATTGCCTCTATTATGACAAGACTTACCTATTGTATTTATTGTTAATTTGTTCTCGTCCTGAACATTAAAAAAAAATGTAGTCCGCTGATAGATGATTATTGTGTTATATGTCGGTTGTCTCTTATCAAATGCATTGTTCAGATGTTTTGCGGTTTTTCTAGGATATTTGCAGATAATCACTTTAAATTGTTCATCTTTAGAGATGCCTTCAAAGCAGTATTCTATATTCAGTTTAAGGTGAATTTTTCTAATGAAGAATATCAAGCTATCATCTACATCTATATTGTCAGTCTTTGTAATTTGTTATAGTTGTATATGTTATGGTAAAATATTCAGTCTTTACAAAACATCCATACATTTTCATTTGATAAATCCGGCACCAAATTGACAACACCATAGTTATAAATAATTTATACTTAAGTCAGTTAATCCAGACATTAAATTCCCTTCCTTAAATTATTAAAAAAACAAACCTGAAACTACAATGTAGGACTTAACAATGCAGTGACAACGAAAAGGGAGGTATTATTTAACAGTAATAACGTTGTGGATGTTTGAAAACAAGGTCTGTGGATGTGGTGTGGTGGGGTGGGGTGATAATCATGCAGTGACGACAACCATTTTTGGGTAACAATACATTGACAACGTCGTTATGGTAATTATACAGTGACAACGACAAGTGTAACTAAGATACACAGAAAAAAGAAAATTGGACTAAACTTCGTATGAATAGAGAAAAAACTCATTGAACTAAGGTATACATAATAGTAGGATATGATATACCAAACAAATATTGATATATTTTCTATATTGATAATAGGTTTCTCGCGCAATCACACTATTGTAATAGACTTAATCACGCCATGAAAATGGTCTGGACGCGTTTTAAATATCAGAGAATAATGAACAAAAGGTTCAGAATAAAGGGACAACATGTATAGAAGAGAAGAGAAGAGAAGAGGCAAAAAGGGGAGATAATTAGAGTGATTTAATAAATAAATCAGGGTCAAAATGAGTAAACAAACTTATTTTCGCGGATACTTTATTTCGCATTTGGTCCTTTCTAGTCCACTCCCGCCGATTTAAATTCGCGATTATCTTATTAATTTGATGTAGTAAAATACAAAAAGATCCGAGTTATATATATTCGCTTCTATATAAATTCGCGTTATTTTTCTACTCGCGAAGGTCGAGAAAATAAATTGCTCACGAAAATTAGTTGGTTAATAGTAAGTTAAGAATAATAAAAATATTAATCAGTTGCAACATAAAAAACCCATCTTGACCCTCATTGAAATTCCATAAAACATTGCTGTTTTACTGATAATAACAATTACAGAATTATCCTCCAATAGATTATTATTAATTTCCTTTCGGAAGGTATATATCACCGTTATTGAATTTTCCTGTAATAACTGCATTCTCTTTATGGCTGCTTTTATCATAAATACAAGCGACTGAGTATTACATTTTAATCATTATAATATTATCTGGAGATCTTTTGACAAATGATGATTAAACTCCGCAAAAGTTTAATTTACAAGGTATTTTGATGAAGAGTATCTAGTTATAATCATGTGATAATAGGATCATACAAGGTGTAAATGAAGGCAACAGTAGTATACCGCTGTTCTAAAGTCATAAATCAAACAAAGTCGGGTTATACACTAAAGAAGAAGGATACACATCAACTGTAAGAGGACAATAACCGAAGAACAGAAACAAACGGCAATGTAGTAACATACATATAAACGATATATTAGATAACAACTGCCATATTCCTGATTTGATATAGGTAATTTTAAAGAAAACATGATTGGTTGAACCCGTTTTCATGGCTAGCAAAATCTCCAACGTATATGGCAATCTTTAAAATATCGTTAAAGTGAGGATAAAAGATGTAATGCGATGTTATTACCGTTGCTTTTCAGCGATAAATTTGAGAAAAAAATCGTCATCTTTTTATAACTAAAACACACAACTCCAATGAAATTAAAAACCTGGAAAAATTAAAAATCTCAACAAACGGAATGGCTAGAATATAAATTTCTTATACCTTTCATGAAACATAAATTTTCCTGAGAAACAAATATGGGAAAGCATGACATGACGGTTGTTTATAGATTTTTAAATTGACAACATTTATTGGAGCAACATACTTGCTGTTCGACATCCATTCTATTGCTGCATTAATTCTAAAACACATGATCACGTAGGACATTTGTTGATAGATAATACTTGTAATAAACACCTGTCCGTTGGCTGTTCGGAATATATGTATTGGTAGTCACAACAATTTATGTCCCGATTCAAAATATGATTGTTCGAAAGCGGAAGTCTAAATTTCCCGCCCTTCAAACCATATTGCAGTGTCCACCTCTACCTGAACCTATTGTAAAAATTGTTAAAGAGTTGAAATGTCAAATATGTATGAAATTATTTCCAACGGTTCGCAACAATCAATAGGGCACATATTGCACATGCGCTAATCATGTCGGGTAGGTAGACGCCTTTAAATCAATTTCCATGCTGATATAAAAAAAAGTGCATTTGTATGATAGCTCGTTTGCAAGCCGAGGAATTTTCTAATTCGTGGTTAAAGATTCGGGGTTCAAAGTGAGGTCCGTTCATCATGATTTACCACACACCAGAAAGTCTGATGTGGTGAGTCCTTTCGAGGTAAAAATCCTCTTTTTTCACACAATAAGTTCTTTGATAAATTTAGTTCTTTGCAAACATCTACGCCAGTACTTTGAATCTTTAAATCCTTGATGGGTTGATTTTACATAGATAAATAAAATCGTAGCAAAGAAACTAAAAAAAACGCATACATCATTTAGGATCCTCGTTTTGAAATTTTATAAAACTTATTTTTGACATGTTTATCCATCGTTTTCAATATAATGCGATGCATGACAGTTGTTGTCCACTCGTTTGGTGTGTTTGACTTTTTGATTTTGTCATTTGATTAAGGACTTTACTTTTGAAAATTTCCTCGGAGTTCAGTATTTTTGTGATTTTACTTTTTTTCTAATAACTCTATACCTTTTAAATTTTTGTTGTGTGGTCATCAGCGCTCTAAATAAGAACAAATGGTTAAGCTCGGTATTTTTTTGAAAAGGAGTAGGTCCGGTATGGACCGATTTTGGCCTCAAATTTCAGGTTCATCTGACAAAAGATTTTGACCTCTTTTTAAACACTTAAGTGTCTATTTTATTTGATTCAGTTAGTTTTTGTAAAAGATTTTAACTGATTTAGTCATTAAAAAACGATCCGATTCAAGCTCAAAATGAAAAATCGACCAAATTTGTTAAAAAATGTCACTTTTCAGATGGTTTTTGTCAAAAATGAAAGTGGCCGCATCCGTGTTCATCCTAAATCTTTATATATGTTATGTATTATCATAAAATACAACTCTCATTCCAATATTAAGGATGAACACGAATGCGGCCACTTTAGTTTTAAGCGAAAACCGTCTAAAATTTAACTAAAATGATAGAATTGTGAAGATTTCAGTAATTTAGCTTGACTTAGTGGTGCTAGTACTCGATATATGTGCATTGTATTGTCAAAAACAGCCCATATTTATGTAGCAGAAGCATTCTACTGTCAAATAAATAACTAAAAGTTTACATTTTAACAATTTGGTAAAACTGCTATATTTTGGGGCCAAAAAGGGGTCTTACCGGACCTTGTCCTTTAAACATGTCAAATATCACTACACAGAACCTTTTAAGACAAATATAGGATATTGACCCAAAAACTAATATTAAATAGTTTAACGTAAATCAACGCTATGAAATATGATTAATTGATGCTTCTATACGCTGTCTTATTATTTGTTAATAATTATATCCTAAGATCATCCATTCTAAATCGATGTCTAATTATTTGTAATTGATTGTATCCTAAGATCGTCGATTTTAATTAAGTTCTTTTATTAGAAATTTCCCTTGATTATTTTTAATTTAAGTCTTCGTTAGCCTAAAACAATGTTTGCTTTCGCTAATCAATTTCTTCCGGCAATATAGGACTTTGTAAGTTAACTCGAATTACTGAGTACAGAGGAATTGCTTCTCTTTAATTTAATTGGAAAAAACCGTTTTAAAACATCTCTGGTTGTCTATCAAATGAGAAGACTGATTTGGAAACGTAAAATTCTATTTTAATGTTAGCGAAAAAATAAAATGAAGATACGTTAATAGTACTGGTCTACAAAGTACAAAATGAGTAAATCGATGAAAACTATAAAATTGTCAAATGATACAAAAGAAGAAAAATACCACTGAGAAATTAAAACGCATTAGTCATAAATAAACTGACAACGCGAACATTTGGAAGTCCTGGTTTAATAGCTTTTTAGGGAACAGCAATCCTCTAGGAAGGTTATTATCATAGGAAATACAAGCCCGTGAATGCCGTATTAGTTTCTAGATATGTATTTCGTATGGAGGAACTACGTGGATGTTTCTAAATAGAAATGGACAGTGCACAATTAGGAAGCTGGATATGATTCAGAAAATGAGTACTACAAGGCTAAAAAACTAGCAATTATTGTGTTGTTAATCAGTAGGGTTAAAGCAATGTTTTTACTCTATATAAAACTGTGTTAATATGTATAAGATGTTATTGCTATAAAATTCATGTCCTAATTGTATTTCATTGTGACAGTCGTGATTCAGGTATACATAATCATGTATCGTTATAGTCATATAATCGCGTCACATTACGCATGTCACAAAGCTTTTGGTTGAATGTGATATTCACGTCATATTGAAATTATAACTTGACAAGTATCGGTTCTGATTCGTTGTACAATTATGCGATTGAGGGATGATATTGGTCAAAATCAGATTTGAAACGGACAGGAGAAGAGGAGAAGTTATAAAATACAAAAAAATATGGAATACAATAACAGTATTGGTATTTAAGACCTGATCAACATTTTTTACGTCGTGTCGACGTAATTATATCGGATACTGAATGCACCTTTAATGATACTGAATGTACCTTTGAAAACTATTTACACCACTGGGTCAATAAACCCATCATAGATACCAGGACTAAAATTTGTATTTACGCCAGACGCGCGTTTCGTCTACAAAAGACTCATCAGCGACGCTCGAATCCAAAAAAGTTAAAAAGGCCGAATAAAGTACGCCACTGCTGGTGGACGTTTCGTCCACGAGGGTACCACCAGCCAAGTAGTCAGCACTTCGGTGTTAACATGAATATCAATTATATGGTCATTGTTATTAATTTCCTGTTACAAAACTTTGAATTTTACGCAAAACTAAGGATTTTCTAATTCAAGGAATAGATTACCTTAGCCGTATTTGGCACAACTTTACGGAATCTAGGGTTCTCAATGCTCTTCAACTTTGCACTTGTTTGGCTTTATAACTCTTTTGATCTGAGCGTCACTGATGAGTCTTATGAACTCGAAACGCGCGTCTGACGTATTAAATTATAATCCTGGTACCTTTGATAACTAATTTAAACGGTTACGGTTTGTTGTGTTTCTTTTTTAGTATATAAAAGTTGGTATTATGTTCGACTATTGTAACAGAACAGGATAACGTGATCAATATGTTCGACTACTATATTTGAGATTTTAACACGGTGGTTAACGTCATATAAGTTTTGTTTTATTTATATAGTAAGGTGTTGTTGTTCTTTCTTATTGAAAGTTTCATTGTTCTATATTTATGTTTCTTACAAAGTCGCATGATCATTATATCTGACTTTGGTAAAAGAGGGACGAAAGATACCAGAGGGACAGTCAAACTCATAAATCGAAATTAACTGACAACGCCATGGCTAAAAATGAAAAAGACAAACAAACAATAGTACACACGACACAACATAGAAAACTAAAGAATAAGCAACACAACCCCACCACAAACTAGGGGCGATCTCAGGTGCTCCGGAAGGGTAAGCAGATCCTGTTCCACATGTGACACCCGTCGTGTTGCTCATGTTATAACAAATCCGGTAAGTAGTCTAATTTGGTAAGTAACATTCATGAAAGGGAAGGGAATTATATTTACGACGCAAGGAGCATAAACGATATCATTTGTGAAACGGTTATTCCATAACAGTCAACTAACTCGTGATTGCGTCCGTAAAATTTACGAAGGAATGATTTCAATTTCACCATTTGGAACTCTTGGTTTAATAGCTTCCTTGTAAGTAGCAACTCTTTATCAAGAAAATCATGATAGGAAATGCAAGCACGGGAATATCGTATCATTTGGGAGATATATACCCCGTATGTATAATATAAATAAGAAAAATATGGTAACCGACCAATATGCATGGATTTAAAGTGTAGTCATCTATGTTATCTAAGCTATAGAGCCATACTGGCATTAGTTTGACTAGGTTACCCTTCCGGAGCACCTGAGATCACCCCTAGTTTTTGGTGGGGTTCGTGTTGTTTATTCTTTAGTTTTCTATGTTGTGTCATGTGTACTATTGTTTTTCTGTTTGTCTTTTTCATTTTTAGCCATGGCGTTGTCAGTTTGTTTTAGATTTATGAGTTTGACTGTCCCTTTGGTATCTTTCGTCCCTCTTTTACCTGAGTAATATACATTTATAATTATATGCATACTTATCTAATTTTATGTTACTTTTCTTTCAGAGTTACGTGATCATTATGTTTGACTATGGTGACTCAGGATTATATTTGGATGGTGCTAGGCATATTATGTTTTGTCGATGTTATATCAGGTATGATATCTTGATCTATGGTCAGAGTATGTATGCTTTTTTTTTGTCATTTTTTGCTTTAAGGTGGTATGGATGTCTTCCTCCATCTTGGATTGTAAAAAACAGAGAACCAAAGGTATAGATTTTCTATCAAGTTAGCAAAATTTGATGCAGAAATGAAGATTTTAAATGTGAATGTTCATTTAAAAGAATCAATTTATAAGAATATAACTTATAATTGTTCAATATCTTTGCAAATGTTGATTATTTTTGGTTGTTTTTAAATTTTTTTAAATTGGCATTTTAAGGGGAAGTAACTCTTAAACAGTGCATTTTCTGAAGGATTCTACATGGAATTTTCCTATTTTGTATTGTAACCGGAAAAAACGTACGGTGACCCTATCTTTTCTTTTGATATTCTCAAAGCATTGTCTGAAAGCTATCTTTTCCTTAAGTATTTAACAATTTTATCATTTTGTTTAGTTTCTAATAACAAAATGGTGTTTTTCCCTGTATAATCCATACAAAATGTGTCATTTTGTCACGTCCTGTAGCTTAAGAAAATGCACGGTGACCTATCATTTTTATTATTTTTTTCAACATATATTAATAGATACTACGTTTTGGCAAAGTACATGTATGAACAAATTCTATCATTTTTATTTTAGACTCCTATACCACCTTAAGTAAGCAAATACAAAAAAAATTAACTTTAAGAAATATTTACTCCTTGCGTTTATGTTTGACGGTAAAATAACGAGAAAAAACAACAGGGGTTTCGTAGAACACAAACAGAAAAAATAATAAAACAAAAATGGGAAAGACAAACGACTGTTCATAAATAAAACTACACAGAACAATAAAATTTTAAATAGCCGAATGTGAACCCCAGTTACTCTGAATGGGCAAGATTAGTTTTTGCTTTCACTTTCGTTTGTTTTCTTCACACTTGTTTGTCAATTTAGTGCCATTTCATGCGACTGTCATAATTGAGAGGTTTAGCTTGCTATAAAACCAGGTTTATTCATCACTTCTACATCAAAAAATGCCTTCCAAAAATAGGAATAAGCCTCGTTATCAATTTATTTCACCACTGGATTTTACCATTTGATTTGGAACTTTATTGACTTTTCCTCAGAATTGGCCATTACTAGTTATCAAAGGTACCAGGCGTATGACGTAAAAAGCCAGATGTGCGTTTCGTCTACACAAGACTCGTCAGTGACGTTCAGATCTAAATAATTCTTTTCAATTGTCATGTTTAGTTAATTAATGATTGTTGTGGATTTTAATTTCAGCAACTGGATGTAAGTGGAGTAATGAAGGTTGCTTTTCAAATCAAGAATGTTGCAGTAACGGTTGTTCATTGAGACATCCTGGAACCGAGCCTCGTTGTGAGAAAAGTTCCATCCTTGGTCCATGTTTATACAATTACCACTGTGAACGCAATTTTATTTGTGGACCTAAAAATAAATGCTGTTCAGATTACTGGAATGACTGTCGCGACGAAACAGAATGTTGTGACCCAGCACACGTCTGTCTATATGCACGTGGATTTGTGTACAAAAAATGTCTATTTGGTCCTGTTCAACTTAAAAGTATGGCACCTGTAACAAACAAACTGTCTGTCATATGTCTATTAAGTATTTTATTTTTATACATTCACTTTTAAACGATTTACAAATCAAATATGTAATTTTGAATATTTTAAATAAAAATGTAAGGAGCATAACTTGACTCTCATCTTACAATGTATTTAGGCATATTAAGGTGGTCCCCAACACTTTCACTAAAATTAATTTGGCTCGTTTAATTTTCATAAAATTTTGTCAAAAGATTTACTTTGACCCTTTAACAAAAATATAAAAATTTCAAAAATTTTGAACCAACAGTTTTGTCCGAAAAATTGCACTGGTTATATAGCAGTTTGACAAAAATCAATTTTGATCATTAAAAAGCTTAATATTCCTTTTACAACACAACGTAATTAAAACGTTAAGCTGATTTTACAAAGTTATCTCCCTGTAGTGTTAGGTACCACCTTAACAAATCAAAGGAATTACAAAAGAACCATTCACATCACAATGTTATCAAGGCTTAAACTACAAACCAAATATTGCCCTGATTAATTAGTGCACTAATCAAAAGTTATCAGAACATCTCGTAAACAGCCTGAACAGTTGACTAGAATTGCAAACATTATAAACCTTCCCTTTCACGAAAATGACCTACCAAATTAGGCTATTTACCGGCTTTGTAACACGACAGGTGCCACATGTGGAACAGGATTTGTTTATCCATCAAGAGCATCTGTAATCACCGCCAGTTTGTGGTTGGGGTTCGTGTTGATGTTCCGCTATTGGTGAGATTTTGTTCACGCATCTTTGTCAATATACTGGAATTTGATGAGACTGTCATACAAGCTAGAGGTTTAGCGCTACGAAACCAGGTTCAATCCATCATTTTCTACAGTTGAAAAAGCCTGTACCAAGTCAGGATTATGACAGTTGTTGTTTATTGTTTTGATGTGTTTTATCGTTTTATTTTGCCATTTAAGTGCCAGTCTTTGTAGGAATCAGGCAATTTTGGTAAAAATTAAAACATGATTAGAAAAAACCTACCGAGCTAATCATGCTATTTAATACTAATCATCATCCTGAGATAAAAAGTAATAGCCTTTCGTTTGTGTGTGTCTGGTAATATCAAATAACTTGGTTAGAAAATTGGTTAGAATGATAGCAAATTACAGAGTTATCTCCCCTTATTCGTTTATTTCTAGTGCATTTCAACCAAATTGTATCTTCTATTACCAGAACAGAAAATGGAAATGTTATTTTTGTACATTACTACATATTATGAACTGAAATCAATGTCAAATAGGGTGGTTTTTTTGTCATGTTTTCACCACTGCCTGATTCTTAGGCAGACTGGCACTTAATTAGGGACTTTCCATTTAAATATTCCTCGGAGTTGAGTATTTTTGAGATTATACATTTAAACCCACTAGTGGTGTTTTCGACACTTATTGACTAGGATTGCATACATTATGAGTCTTAAACCCATTAGTTGTTTTCAACACTATTGACTAGGATTGCAAACATTATGAGTCTAAAACCTTAAAGTTGCGCGAGTTGTTTTCGACGCTTATTGGATATATTGTTAAAAATGGCAGGTAGCCTCCACCCACAACTTCTGAAATTATAAGCTGCTTACATGGTTCGTGCACATACACTATATATGTATAAAAGTGCTCAAACCTTTCATAACAACGGGCAGTTGAGTTTATCGTGTTTTATAAATCTACTTTCATGGCAGATAAAACTTGAATTTTTTTAACATCGTATTGATTAGAAATTTAAATTGAAGTTACTCACAAAGGACCACATCAAAAACAATCTATATAAAGCGAAGTAAATTATAAATGTATTTATCCAGCTTTCATATTATATTGCATATTCTGTCGATACACATTTTATATGCCGACGTAATAAAATAGCAAATTATTAAGTTTCAACCGAATACTTCTGTGATAAAATGACAGTTATAACCCTCGAGGAATAGATATAATATTTGATGTCAATTGTGGGACAAGGACGCTCAATTTGTAATTAGTGCAGCTCGGTTATTAATGGTTTGTTGTTTATGTAGATGATATCCTCACAAGACATTTGTGCTTAGTTCAGCTCGGTTACTGATAAGTTTGTTGTTTGTAGAGATGCTATCCTGAAAAAAATGTGTACCTAGATCAGCTTGGTTAATGACGGCTTGTTATTCATGTAGATGTTATCCTGAGAAGAAATTTGTACTTAGTGTATCTCAATTATAATGTTTTGTTGTTTGTATAGATAGTATCCTGACAATGAAATGTTTCGAGTAACATAGTTCTTCCGTGTTGACGAGGCAGTTTACAATCAATTATTCAACCATTTTTTTCCAACGTAAGGAAGGAATTGTTTTGATAATCAAGGAACAAGTATATCCCG
Source organism: Mytilus edulis (assembly GCA_019925275.1). Classification (NCBI taxonomy): domain Eukaryota; kingdom Metazoa; phylum Mollusca; class Bivalvia; order Mytilida; family Mytilidae; genus Mytilus; species Mytilus edulis. The sequence continues at coordinate 27,349,282 of CM034354.1, forward strand.
AATTCAAAAAAATATAGTTTAGACCGTACAGAATCTTGCATCATTATAATAAAATTGAGAATGGAAATGGGGAATGTGTCAAAGAGACAACAACCCGACGATAGAACAGACAACAGCAGAAGGTCACCAACAGGTCTTCAATGCAGCGAGAAATTCCCACACCCGGAGGCGTCCTTCAGCTGGCACCTAAACACATATATTAACATTTACTAGTTCAGTGATTACGAACGCCATACTAAACTTCAAATTGTACACAAGAAACTATAAGTAAAAATAATACAAGACTTACAAAGGCCAGATGCTCCTGACTTTGGACAGGCTCAAAAATGCGGCGGGATTAAAAATGTTTATGAGATCTCAACCTTCCCTCTATACCTCTAGCCAATGAAGAAAAGTAAACGCAAAACAACACGCATATTAAAATTCAGTTCAAGAGACGTCCAAGTCTGATGTCAGAAGATGTAACGAAAGAAAATAAACAAAATAACAAAGATACATAAATAACAATAGACTACTAGCAGTTAACTGACATGCCATAACTACATTTACAGGCATAAACCTTCTTCTGGTTTATATGCAAATGCATGGTAGTGCACTTTATGAACTAAATGTCCCCTTTAATAAAACGGAATTATTTGGCGCCAAGAATTACAATCAAAACATATCAAACATACCTACAGTAATATGAGCAATTCATTTTGATTATCTGTGTATCTAAAATAACAGGCGCAACAAATATTCATAATAGGAACCTAGAGACAAAGCTGTTTAATTTTGTATTACGGTTGTCAAGTCTTCACATTTCGATTTCTCAGATCAGTCTGTATTCCGTGTAATCAATACAGATTGTCAATAGCTTAAGTCAAACTTATTTTCGATACATTTCCAATTTAATCAGGGTCGTTTCCTTTTACCCTGACATAATTTAATGAATTATTTAAACTGACAAGAAATTTCATAAATGCTAATATTGATTTGACAAAAAATATTCATACACCAAAGGCTTTCAAATAACAACATGCCTAATATAGTTGTGGTATTTTTACAGAGTTGAATTGCTTCACTCATTTTTTTAAAAAGAAAAAAATGCTGCTTACTAGTATAAATAATTCTGAACTCTGATTAGTTTGTTTGTTTGATAAAAAGACAATTTGTGTTTGCGTTTTCTGTTAGACTGTATGTTTTTCTGATGATGATTTTTGATTGTTTAAATCTTAACATATTTCCATAATATAACGTGGCTTTTATCAAAACTTTTAGGAATTTTAGTCCTCAATGCTCTTCAACTTCGTACTTTATGTGGAATTTTTTACTTTTTCTGATTCGAACGTCACTGATGAGTCTTTTGTAGACGAAACGCGCGTCTGGCGTATATACTAAATTTAGTCCTGGTATCTATGATGAGTTTATTTTTATTATTTTGTAGTTTCCTAGTCAACAAAATTGGATCATTTACCTTTATCATGTTTATACTAATGGTTATATGTCAAAATAAAAAAAAAAGATTTCAAAGGTTTCAGTCAAGGTCTATTTAACGGCGCTTTTGAATAACATATATTCATTTGATTTATTCTCAATTAGAGATCCTACTGTACACAACAGTAAAGTCATACAGTAAAACATCAGAAGTTGAGATGATCTCATATTTAATTAAATATTAACTACATGAACTGATCTTTTTAAGCAGTCACGGGGAATACAGTTTTTCTTAAAATAAATAATGATTGCTTGTTTTATGGACTTTATTGCGATATTGAACAATAAGAGACTAATAGTACATTGTATTAGATGACATACAATTAAAGAGAAGTAAATTTTCTGAAAGCTAGACTAAAGCAGGAATAATAAGTTGAGTTTTGTAATTCTATATAGGGAAGCAGTTCATAGTAAAACTTAGTAAACGTAGTGATATTGACTAGACTTTTCAAGATGATAAGTTTCCATCTCAACTTTTATGTAAATTTAGTATATTTAAAAAACATGAACACATGAATGATATATCATTGGTGAAATTTAACTATATTAAGGTGGTACCTAACACTACAGGGAGATAACTCTGTAAAGTCAGCTAAACGTTTTAATTACGTTGTGTTATAAAAGGAATAATAAGCTTCCCAATGATCAAAATTGGTGTTTGTCAAACTGCTATATAACCAGTGTAATTTTTCTGACAAAACGGTTGGTTCAAAATTCTTGAAATTTTTATATTTTCGTTAAAGGGTCAAAGTAAATACCTTGACAAAATTTTATGAATATTAAACGAGCCAAATTAATTTTAGTGAAAGTGTTGGGTACCACCTTAAGCTGATTGCTAAGTATCATATCAATTTTTACCACTGATATTATAGAAGATCAAATGAAGATAACAAATTTAAATTGAACGTCTACATAAGAAAATGCCTGTACCAAGTCAGGAATTTGACAGTTGTTATCCATTCGTTTGATGTGTTTGGACTTTTGATTTTGGCTTTTGATTTTGGACATTCCTTTTTGAATTTTCCTCGGAGTTCAGTATTTTTGTGTTGTTACTTTTTTTTTATATGAGTATGAAATTACCGGAAGTTCAACAATATCAAAAAATACAGTAAAACCTGTATATACCGGTCGGCTATGGTACTAAGAAAATGAACCGTCGTGGACTATGGGACGGTTCATTCTGGTATTTTGATATACCGGAAGTGAAGGCATGCACGTCAAATTTCTGCATACAAGTTTCTTTACAAATCAAAAACTATATACACATGCACTACATGAAATAACATAATTGCTGAAAAAAAATGTATTTTATCAAATTAACGTTATGATTTGTATACAATTTTTGTAACATGAAAATGTCGAGTGTTTCCTGCTTCTTAACCATTATGCTTTCTACGTTAGTGTTTTGTTTTATTGGCATACGAAATTTTAAAATTCAGTCATCTTTCAAATTAGCAAAATGTATCATATCCCTAATGTTTTTTACCACGTCTTCGTATGAAAAATTGGCCCGATAGCATCCGTTTTTTGCTCGTTAACATCGTTTGATACGTTCACTTGTTTCTTTCGCGTCACAGTCCTTACGTTCTTACTTAAATAAAAATAATTTTGTCCAAGTTCTCGAACGTTTTCTTCGTTGGCATAGCTATCTCAATAGCGAACATTTCATCAAACGTACTATCATCGTGATCGGAACACTGTGGAACGTCATCATTGGGGTCTTATATATTGTCAGCGTCTATATTTTTATCGGGGTTCACAACGGGGAATCCAGCATTACAGAAACATGATGTGATTGTTGGTTCTCTTGTATCGCTCTTCGATTTATCAATCAAATATAAAACAGCATCAAGCACATTGAATCTATTTAAGGTGGTACCCAACAATTTGGCTCGTTTAATATTATTAAAATTTTGACAAAGTATTTATTATGACCCTTTTACAGAGATATGAAGATTTCAAAAAATTTGAACCAACCGTTTTATCAGAAAAATTACACTGGTTATATAGCAATTTGTCAAACACTTATTTTGATCATTGAGAAGCTTAATATTCCCTTAACAACACAACGTAATTAAAACGATAAGCTGATTTTACAGAGTTATCTCCCTGTAGTGTTAGGTACCACCTTAAACTGTCACGATACTTAGTGTTGCTGAATCAGAGTGCGATGTTGCATAGTCAAGAAATAATTATAGTTTTCTCTTTCTTGATTTCAATTTTTTTATTTATCTGATGTACCCATTCAGTAAATATGTACTCAGTCATTCTTGCTTTTTTACTGGTTTGATAAATGACAAGCAAATTATTAACGTGCTGTTGTAAAACATCGGTGTTTGTTTGTCTTTCCAATGCAATCAATAACGGTTGTAATTTTCTCATGCTACTGCATGCTAGCATCAGTTTTATTCTTTCCTGAGGTAATTTTCCTTTTTTGGCCAATTGTTTTGTCCGGTAATGCCATAAAGAATAAACCTGTTTGTCTGCGTTAAAAACATGTTCAGGTGTGTAATCCCCGACGATAGTTATCAGTTATTTTTATATCATCTATAACACTTTTATTGAAATCATTACTTTCATCGCAAACTTTAAAAAAACTAATCACTGATGTTGACCTTTTTGATGCCTAAAAATCAGTTAAATTCAGCGTTTCTGCCAATTTTAAAGCCTTTTCCTGAATAAATTACCGACTTAGTGAAATGTTTTGAAACTTTGAAACGATAAGTGAGGCCCCTCATGGGGGGTCCTAGTAATCACATAATCACCATTTTTTTGCCAATATAATCACATAATCATTAAATATTTGCTTATCTTTAGTAATCAAATAATCATAAACTAAAAATACAGTCCTAGGTAATCAAATAATCATGAAATATTTGGCTTAATAATCAAATAATCATTAAAAAAACGGCCAAGTAATCACATAATCAAAAACCCCATGAGGGCCCTCATAAGTCATTTAGCTCTCCGTATCATGCCGTGTTCTTGTAGTTGTTGTGTTGTCCTTGGTAATCTAATATTCACTCCTGCTCTCTAAAATGTCTGACATAGTTGTTTTTCCAATCCCAAATTTTTATACAAGATCTTTCTGTGCTGGCTTGGGATTCTTGTATACGATCGTATTTTTGTTTAAACGCGAGTTCCTTGTAGCACCTTTTTAGCGACGGTGAATTAAGATTGTTATCAAAAACTTGTTTTCCCTTTTTTAGCGTACAAAATAGTCTCCATTCTTGTTTAAACTAATGTATTTAAATGACAACTATCATTGTTTATTAAAATAGTTCTCTGCAATAAGTTCACTGTTCAACGCCTCGCTTTTTAAATACCCGTAAGGACCCTCGTGTGTATAATTGGCAAAGGATTTAACGGAAAGATATTGTGACTTTAATTTCTCACAGGAATTGACAGGAATCCGGTTTACCCAGGTTTGACTCTATAGTTGTACTATTGATTGATTTTGATAGTATCTTCTTATTTTTAAAACATTTTTTTATAAGATTCATACCTCTATACTTCATATAAGAGGGTCTGTGCAAATTATCAAAAGAAAGAATAATGGGCAAACAAATAATAGACGAATATAGAGACAAATTTACCACCAAAATAAAGAATAGTCTTGAATAAAGATAAACGGTGATTGTTTGATGGCCTTTCATGTAAAGAAAAGAAGCGATATTACTTTAATCGGATCAACCAGATGAACAAAACATCACTGCGGGTAAAGGGTTTTTTTTTGGGAAGGGACTGTCCTGTTCCCGAAATCCCGTGCTTTAAAATACGAAATCACGAGGTCCCAAATTTAAATAAATTTAAATCCCGACATCCCGAATTCGTAAACAGATTTCCCGAATCCGAAAGTGTCAATCCCGAAATCCCGAGCTTAAAATCGTATGATCCCGGAGTCCCAATAAAGGTCATATCCCCTCTCATCACCATGTAACATAATCCCTGAGATGATAATAGAGCAGCGATGGCGAAAATGCGTCACAAATAAAACTTATGTCAGTAGACAAATTATAAGTGTATTTGTACTTTACAAGTTCGTCTGTTCTAGGGAAAATATAAGAGACAAATTATTCTTTCTCCAAATCTTGTAGCTATCGCCAATCTTTTGATCTGAATTGATTTTACATAAAATACAAAAGGAGAAAAAAACACCGATGAACATATTTGATTCCCGATGGCTTAGGGTGTGAGTGGAAGTTCTTTATATTTAGATTCTCAATAATTAGGTCTTTCCACTTTTCTGTGGAAAGACCTATTGTTTTTCTTCTGATTATTTTTTTTTTTCTTCCGCCTAATTTTGTTCTTGCGATAAACATTTGTTTCGCAATATGTCGCTTAGATATTTGGTATATGATATCGAACAGTTTATGCGCTTTTGAAATTTACCCTGCGTAAACGAATACTTTTCTTTGTAGGAGTTATCTCCCCAAACACTGTTTTCCTTGTTAGCGCATCTCCTTCGCAACCGTAAAAGATTATGACAAATTTATTTTACAAAATTGCTCGTTATATCCTTCGCATGATTTGTCCTATTTTGACCGAAGCGATATGACCGCTCCATATGAGAGTTATTTCCCCTTATGCATCTGATATAAGTGATATGAATTTCTATCTTATAAATCATAAGTGATAGAGACCTAGGATCTTTTGATTTGAGGTCCTTGGTCCCAAAAAATGAAAATTAGGTCAAGGTCAAAGGTCAAGGTCATATTCTAATATTTGAATTTGGCTTATTTTCACTTATATCCAAAGACTGTATAAGATATCAACAAATTATTTTTACTAAATTGTTAGTTGCGACATGTCGTAAGATGTAAATTTTGATTGCAAGCGTACGTTGAATGTAAAAGGGAGTTTTCTCCCCTTTTGTATTTAAAAATACGCGTTTGGTGATATAACTCATTAACTAAATATAATAAAGACCTATGGTCTTTTGATTTGAGGTCCTTGGTTTATGACCTTGAAATTGATCTCAAGGTCATAGCTTAATTTGACGTTCTAGATTTTGACCTTTGCTTTTATTCTATATGTATACATGATAAAGATATACAACTTTTAGAAAAAGGTATCAAACCATTTAACCTTGTAAAAAACAACCGGAAGTGACCTTTTGTAAACCGGAAATAGCTATTTTTTTGTACTTTATTAATATAAAAGTATATAGAACCAGATATTTTTGGAATCAGTGTCAAGTAAATATTCAAATATAATCGGAAGTAACATTTTTCAAACCGGAAGTAACAAATTATCTCCCTTATTTAAAAAAAATGTATGGAAACAATATATTTTTGGAATCAGCTTACTAGGAGCTATCATTTGACGATTGAAATGACATTTTAAACTTAGTTACACAACTTTTCATATCAAAATACATTGTTTTGATGGAAAGACCTTCAATTGTTCTCTGAACAATTGGTTTTTAATTTCAGTGGTGTTTCTTAATCTCTTTGTCCATTATTCTCTATCTCTTATATTTTGTAATCATTATTTTCTCAAGTTTATTTTTACTCTCCTTCTTTCTTTATTACATATTACCTGTTTTACCCATAATTCATCTCATATTCTGTAAAATTCCCTCCAGACCATTGGATAGTCAGATGATATTTAAAAAGAGTTGTCTGATTCTTTATTAGCCGATATTAATTCGTCGAAAAAGACTTTCTAAAGTGCACAATACAAACCAATTATCTTAACTCTAACTTGAAATAATAGTGTAACAACACAACATAGAAAGACACACTATGAGATATCCACCCAATTGTGTTAATATAACGGAACGAAACCAAGTGCAATACAAGTGGGAGATATAGCTATAAACTAATTTAGATTTGCCCACCTTTTTGTAAAATGCTAGACGAAACGAGCGTCTGGCGTTCTAAATTAAAATCCTTGTACCTTTGATAACTATTTACACCACTGCGTCGATGCCACTTCTGGTGGACGTTTCGTACCCGGGGGTATCACCAGCCCAGTAGTCAACACTTCGGTGTTGGCATGAATATTAATAATGTGGTCATTTTTATAAAGGACAAGGTATGATAAGAGGCATTTTTGGCCCCCTTCCAAAATAAGTTCATATATACATCATTGATAGCCTTAGTATAGAAACTATTCAAAACTATAATTTTTTTATGTTCCGGTAAAAGGAAGGTTGCCTAGCAACGGTTTAAATGAATACTTTGGATTTTTTTAATACTGACTGCACATGCATATGTTATTAGTTTAATACTGCAAGCAGATTTTTGTATATCAACAAGTGATTATGATATTTTAAATTTTATGTTAAATTGTAACTAAATTATGGACAATGCACATGTGAAGTTCTAAAACCTTTGGGAATAAAAACTGTGCACGAAATGGATAAGTTACATAAATCTATTTTTCTGTACATGGTTATATAGAAAACTTCAAAGTGCAAAATATATACGTTTGATGAAATGATTTTCTTCAGAACTACAAAAAGAGTTTGAATATACTGAGAATTTATTATAAAATTCATTTTTAAGATTTCGTTGAATATTTGAAAATTATAATGAATAAAAATTAATTCACCATATTTTAAGGGACACAACTCTGTATTTGGCTGCACAGTGTTAGACTATTTTGATCATTATGGGTCTAATTTCACGGTCTTCACGTACAACATATTTCTTTAAGATAGTGATATGTCTTGATGACTGGATACCACATAAAACAATCCGTACGTGATATTCTGATCAATTATGGATCCCGGAATAATTTCGTACCCGTGCCGTTCACTTTGACGTATTATAATGACTTGTTAAAATATGTAAACAATCGGATTATTTTTCAAATGTTTAGACATGAGCGCCAACGTAGACCACCATGATATTTTATTATGTGAAAGATACATAAGAGTACAGTTGATGGTTGAAATTTTCAAGATGGTCTACGTTGGCGCTGATGTCAAATTTTGTCTCCGAACATAATGAAATTGTAGATTTTTTACACTTTTCGTCGTTTAGGGCTTTTCAAGGTCTCAGTTTGAACATATTTCAGTACATAACACCTAAAAATAAGGTTCTACATGGACGATCAGATACTGCAGTTCATTACACAGGCGTGATTGCTTTCAACTTTAAAGTTTAAAAATTCTGGAAAAAGGGGGGCCAGAAACGGCCCTTATCATACCTTGTCCTTTCCCGTTTGCAAAACTTTGAATTTTTCGAAAAACTAAGGACTTTCTTATCCCAGGCATATATGACCTTAGCCGTATTTGGCACAACTTTTTGGAATTTTGGATCCTCAATGCTCTTCAACTTTGTACTTGTTTGGCTTTATAAATATTTTGATATAAGCGTGACTGATGAGTATTATGTAGACGAAACGAGACGCGTACTTAATTATAATCCTGGTACCTATGATAACTATATACTCTACCTGGTAGGAATATGACAGTTAGTAATTACTGGTTCCGTTGGTTGATAGTGTTGGATTTTGTCAGTTATTATTGCCTTCCCTTTTTGCATTTACATTTGAGTGCTGTCTTTTTGTTATACGTTTTGTTATTAGGGATTTTTATGGGGGGACTAGGATGAAATTTGAAAAAAATAGGCAGGACAGGAGTTTTGAGTAAAAAAAAAAGGCAGGATGAGACACTTGCAAAAAAAAAAAAGTCAGGACGACAATTTAGGTAAAAAAAAGTCAGGATAAACTAAAAAAAAAGGCAGGACCGAACAGAGTGAAAAATAAAAAGGCAGGACAGAGATTACAGCTAAAACAAAAAATGCAGGACAAAATTTTTTATCCTAGCCCCCCCATAAAAATCAAATGGTAGCTCCCTTATATTGATTTTAAGGAAAACATTGTATGCTTCGATTAATGTATTGTCATTTGTTTAGATAACATTAATCCCTTGTGCTGTGGACAGAAATGTCAGAATGTAGCTAAAATGATCTAAGAAAAAATATGAAGGAGGTTTTAATTATATAATTGACAGAAAATGTTATCTAATTAATGCAACAGGAAAGTCTAAAGTACAAATCTGTAGGATTCGCCATGTGATAAACTATATTATAATAACTGTACAATCATTAACCTCCCAAATTGACATTAGATTTAGCCACAAATTTATATATGAAATACTTGGTAAATGGTAAAACAAAAACAAATTGATGGTTGTAGGAAATAGGGATTTTTTTTAGGACTTCAAGGGTTCTTCAACTAAAATATATGTTCTTTAACTTAATTCAATGAAAATGGCTATACAAAATTAAAAAAAAATGTTTAAAAATCAACTCCTAAAATTTTGATTTTAGTCCGTAATCAAACGGTCAACTCAAAATCTCAAACACATCAAACGAATGGATAAAAACTGTCTTATTCCCGACATGGTACAGTCATTGCTATGATGTAGTTTCCGGTAATAATATGGCAAGTGAGGCTGTAAAATGAGGCTTGTGAGAACAGTCTCATAACATAGGGTTTTTAGGTATTGTTCTAAATAGTTCCTGTAATGCTTGCCTATAGTTCTTTTGGTCAAATATTCATTTGATATTAGCAGGGTCTAGAATATGTTATATGTTACTTTTCCATTTACTCTCAAAATCAAGCAGCTCAAAATACAGATCACGTGTCTATGGTTCTATCAAACAGATTTGACAACTTCATTTATTTATCACGGTTGTGATTGTTCTTTTATATAGATTCCTTAATCCCTATTCATATTAAGTCCAGACCCCCATTCTTCGTTTATACAATATGTCAAGTTTGAGTAATCATTAGATGTCAATTGTGTTTGCTATATGCCATTTGTTCAGTAATCAGTAAATATCCGTCGTGTCTGCTGTTAGTTGTAAGTTTTTATTTCACATTGAAAATCTATTTGATTATATCAATTCATGTATGCAAACATTTTTAAAAAGATCTGACGTGTTATACTTCCTGTTTTTAATCTTCTTTCGGGATCCTCGGATTTGTCGTAATAATTCGTAGCTTCAAAAGGCAGACTATCCTTTAATTTCAATCAACACTAAAATAAGCAATATCAAAAGAAGAGATTAATAACTTTTTATTTCTCACATTAACGTGGCATGAACTGAAGTCAATACCTAATGTATCACTTTGTTTATTTGAAAAAGAATAATTAAAATGTATATGCTTACATGGTTGAAGTCGAATAATTTATTTTATAAATCTATGAATTTTACTAGTGCCACGTGTACTTACCTGTATTTGTCACCATTGACTGTTTCAGTTGTCTAACATTTGACCTACATTTGAACTGTGACAAAGTGGATGGCATTTTGCAACTGTTACAGTAAACTTTGCGTTATTAAGATGGACCATAATATACATATTATACTACATACCATATTTTGACACAAAGACAATATTTGACACAAAAGACAATATTTTGACACAAAAGACAATATTTTGACACAAAAGACATATTTTGACACAAAAGACAATATTCTGACACAGATAACTATACTTGGACACAATTGTCTGGAATTTGACACATGTGGTTGAATGTAATTTGACACAGTGTAATAAACTTTTACACAGTTTGACTGTTATATGCACTTTCTTGGCATTACATCACATAAGCAACACGACAGTGCCACATGTGGAGCAGGATCTGCTTACCCTTCCGGAGCACCGGAGATCACCCCTAGTTTTTGGTGGGGTTCGTGGTGTTTATTCTTTAGTTTTCTATGTTGTGTCATGTTTACTATCGTTTTTCTGTTTGTCATTTTCATTTTTAGCCATGGCGTTGTCAGTTTGTTTTAGAGTTATGAGTTTGACTGTCCCTTTGGTATCTTTCGTCCCTCTTTTTTAACTAAATATATATGATGTACCATATTTTTTTTTGTACATAAGACCGTTCTAAATCACTCTTTATTTGTTACATGAACTGTTAAGTATTTTAAAAAAAAGTATACGGTTCTTTGACTGCACTAAATATGCATTACTTCTTTTTTTATATATTTTTTAAAGGAGCACTAGCTGCCAAATTCATGTTCACCGATTTGACTCAAATTCTCATATTTTATTTATAACAATGTAAAACATTTTTCCAAACTATCAAAAGTATAAAAAAAAACAATTTACAGGACATGGTCTCAATAAGTTGTAGTTTCGTTTCGTTTGAATTTTAACCAAGACGCAATCTAATTTTAAACTTTTAAGTTGACCTTCTATTACCATATAAGCGTTTAAACATAAACATAGATATAAATATATTAAGCAACTCGTGCAATTGTATTTAGAGGTCTATTAAATTTTGTATTATAGATTAAAAATGTATGTTTATAGTCGTTTTTACCTTTAAAAGAAGAAGTTTTGTGTGGAACAAATCGGTTAATCAAATTATTTACCTTTTTTTCACTTTTAATGTTGACATTCTTTTCCTTTAAATACCCGTACAAGAACAATGCATGCATCGTTCTATCTCTCTCTACGGGGTTAAATTGGAGTTCACATGAATACGGATTTAATGAGGTCGAATTATGCACTTGCAAGTGAATATATTCATTTTCAATTTTTATTAGCCTTATTTCACAAAAATTGAACCATTTTAGCTAATAAAAGCAAATTATTATTTGACTATTTCACTTTCATTAATGATTGAACAAACAAAACATCATACTAAATAGTCTTTTGATATTTTATATAGCTCGTAGCTAGTGCCCCTTTAAGTTATGATGAGTAAAGTCCTGTACAATAATTGTTTACATTTAAAAAAAATGTATGTGCTGTTACATACAGATACATGTAGGGGTCTTGTTGAACGCTTACAAAATATCTTATTGGTTTACCCTGAAATATTTTGTATGCAGATAACCCTAGCCAAACAGTTCTTATAATATACATTCAGTCTATGACGTGACGTTATTTGGATTGTGTAAGATAATCTGTATTATATTATCTGATTCCTAAACACAAATATATCATTTCCGTGCAAATTACAATAACATACCTTATTATCGGTAATTTCATGCAGACAAGAATATTTCATTTTAGTTACTAATGCTTGACTTCTAAGAAATAAGATTTTGTAATTTAAATAGATATAACATGACTGATTTATTGGACATGGCAAACTAGATTTGTTTACTAGTATCATTGATATTGTGTATATTTATTTGCTTTATTTCTTATGTTAAAAATAGGAGCAAGAATCAAAATCAATTGCTCTGTTTTTTATTGATTCTTATTTCTATATGATGCTAGTGGTATGGGGAGGTTTAATATCTCACAAAACATGTATAAAACCCGCTGCATGGCCTTTGTAAGTCTTGTATTTAATTTTTTAAATTTTAGTTCATTTATATGTTTAGGAGTTTTGTGAGACGTCCATTTCTACTGACTAGTGCACAGTTTTATTTCGAAGACAGTTGAGGACCACCTCCGAATGCGGGATGTTTTGACTGTGTTGAAGACACATTGGTGACCTTCGGCTGTTGTCTGCTTTTTAGTCGGATTGTTGTCTATTTGACATATTCCCCATTTTCGATCTCAGTTTTATTGATAGACGAAAAAAGGACGACAAAATCATTAGAAAACGACGAAAAGGTAGAATAGATTCAAATATGTCGACATTGCTTGTTTGATATAGTGTTAACTGACCTTAAGTTGTCTCATAACCAGAACGCGGTGTGGTGAAGTATTGTCACTCTTTAAAATATTTCTATCGGTTAAATAGGTACTGTAAGCTGACGTAGTCAACATCACTGTTATTTTAAAAAAAGAAGATGTGGTTTGATTGCCAATGAGACAACTGTCCACAAGAGACCAAAATGACACAGACATTAACAACTATAGGTCACCGTACAGCCTTCAACAATGAGCAAAGCCCATACCGCATAGTCAGCTATAAAAGGCCCCTATATGACAATGTAAAACAATTCAAACGAGAAAACTAACGGCCTTATTTATGTACACAAAATGAACGAAAATTAAGTATGTAACACATAAACAAACGACAACCACTGAATTACAGGCTCCTGAGACTTTTCTATTGACATGTGGCTCAAAACCATTCTCCTCCTTTAGTCCTTACAACCTGAAAAGAATTTTCATAATTCTCCGTTTTTGAATGTGATGCATTCTGGGTAATATTTTTAGTAGCGTTCACTAAAAATGATTTGATTTGTCAAAACGTTCGAAAGAATAATAATTCAGTCAAGGACGTGATTTTGTTTTGCATTTTGTAATCAGACTTGTATTATTCTCTCTGATTCCCAAACACAAATACATCATTTCGACGCAAATTACACTAATATACCTTATTATAAGTAATTTGCATGCAGAAAAAGATATTCTATCAGATTACTTAAGCTTTTAACTTCTTAGAAATAAGCATTGTAATTTAAAGGGATTAGATTCCTAATTTATTGGATGTGGAAAACTTTATTTGTTTATTCCTGTTTGTTAAATTATTCGCTTTGACATTTAACTCAAGAACAGGAAGATGAAACCGATGAGATAAACTAAACTAAATAACTAATTAAGGATGTTTGCTCCTCTACTTTTTGATTTTTTGCCAGATTTTCGGAATCCTCTGGTTTTATCCATGTATTAACATAAAAAAAAAATTGCCCACTAACCTCTACTTTTCTTTTCATATTTCTATTACATATTATTTAAAAAGCCATATTTCAAAATCTTATGAAAACCTTGTAATATTTTTTATAGTTTTTTAAACGAAAAAGTTGGCAATGTTAAGTGAAAGAAAAATCTAGAGAGAATTATTTCCCGCCAAATTTTCAAAACCTTATATCTCGAAAACAAGCACACGGACCCTCCATTTTTTTTCTGCTTTTTTAGTTTCTTTAATTATGTACTTTCAATTTAAACGTCTTTTAAAAGCTTGTTATTCTTAAACAGAGTAGCGAACATCCTTAACGAAGAGAAAAAAATGCATCAAAACGACAGAATATAGAACAAAGCATTTTTCATCAATTAGTGTGTCCAACCTCGGTGTTGACATGAATATCAATAATGTGGTCATTTTTATAAATTTCCTGTTTACAAAACTTTGAATTTTTCGAAAAACTAAGGATTTTCTTGTCCCAGGCATAGATTACCTTAGCCGTATTTGGCACAACGTTTTGGAATTTGGATCCTCAATGCTCTTCAACTTTTACTTGTTTGGCTTTATAAATATTTTGATTTGAGCGTCACTGATGAGTTTATGTAGACGGAACGCGCGTCTGGCGTACTAAATTATAATCCTGGTACCTTTGATAACTATTTAAGCTGAAGTTTCCAATTACATACAAATTCATAAATTATTGATATTGATAATGACTTATATTTTTTAAAAAATGCAATTAGATTCAAACTGTTCGATTTACAAAAATCCTTTTAACAATAGTCTTAATTATTTGCAACCCAAGTCATTTGAAAACCCCGGACAGATGTGTATGAATTGTAAAAATTCAGTATCTTACACATATCGATACATTTTAGTTAAATGAATCTGACATCAAAGTGACAAACTAGTAAATAATTTAACCCGAATAATCCAGTCGTTATGTTACGATCACTTCGATCACCCCATTAACGTCTGAATGCCCTCTGGAGGACATTGACCGTAAGGGGCGCTGTAATTATTCGAGTTATAAATAATTCAGATTTGTGTGTTATTCCAGACGGTAAAATCTCTTCTAAAAAATATTATAAAAACATCTGTACTGAAACTAGTAAATGGGTAATACAGTGAAACCTGTTAAAACCGAATCTCTTCTGGACCTAAGATTTTGTTCGGTTTTGGCCAATGTTCGGTTTAATCAGGTTCACAACGCACTTTTATTGATATTGGTTTACACAGGTTTTCGGTTTATAAGGATTCGGTTTAGTCAGGTTTCACTGTATAACAGTGCATAATTAGTAAGGGTTATGGAATTCCAGACATCTGTATCTTTTATATTAGTAATATTTAAAAAAGGAATGAATCAAAACGGGTAATGCAATAGTTGGTACATCCATGGCAAAGTAGATCCAATTCTACATTTTTGGACAATAAAACTTCTTTTACAAGCAAATACATTTTACAAAAGCATCACATAAAAAATATGTCTCGTAAGTCTTACTTAAGAGATAGATGGTATTTAGGTAAAATTATAAGAAGGAGATTGTCATATATATGCATGACAACTTTGCTGCTTGACGTTAATTTAGGTCGTGTTCACACCAAACGCCATCTACAGTAAACATGTTTACAATTAGTTTCATGTAATGTACACTGGTCTCACATTAAATTTGTTCAGTTTGTCTTTTTCATTTTTAGCCATGGCGTTGTCAGTTTGTTTTAGATTTATGAGTTTGACTGTCCCTTTGGTATCTTTCGTCCCTCTTCTATACACCTTGTTTAATTACCTGTACACTATATATGTTCACACTTTTAAACTATATGTCATTTAAATGTTCATTACATAGAACTGAATGCAAGTTTTGCGGACAATTTTTCTAGCAGTAAGGGAACGACCCTTTGACTTAAAAAAAGGGGGGAATGGATTTTTCCTTGAAAATATTCTGACCCCAAATTTGATAAAAAAGATATATATATATATATTCTGGTCATACAGATGGGAAAAAAATTCTGAATCCAGAGTTTCCCCATTTATTATAGTGTTTTATGAGGTCCTTCAATTTTATGTTGAAATTTAAAAATCCGTAACCATGCATTACCAGCTAATTTTGGTCATTACAGATAATTCAATTAATTCCTTTTAAATATTGAAAAAAAAGTTTGATTGCTAGCATCGAAAAAAACTGATTAAAAGCGTTCGCGCAAAAATAATTCTGATTCAGAAAAAAAATATAACCCCCCTTTTTTTAACTTAAGTGGTTGCTCCTTTATGATAGCAATTTTGATGATTTGCAGTAGTTTAAAGATACCAAAGATGTCTCGATTACAGATTAGAAAACGTAGGCTGCAGCAGCGTGCTTACAGACGAAGAATAAGGATTGAGATGTTACGGATCTCTACATTTCTATCTTGTCTGTTTGATTCGAATGGTATTTCTTCTCTAAGGAGTATTTAGCAAAGGGAGGGGGTAATGTTTTTTTTTTTTATTTCTAAGTGTATTTTAATGGATCCGAGATACTAGACAATCAAAACAATTTACCTCGTACTTTTTTAGTAATGCATTTATGAGTGAATCGTTGTTTAAGTAAAGACCAGTGGCAAATATTGCCGTGTACGTCCAGTCGATTTGGTAAGACCTTTTCAAATGAATGATGTGTTCGACAATGATGATACTTTGAGTCTTGGTAAGGGGTTAATAAAGCTACCTAAAGTTTTTTTCATAACAAATTAATATATCAAGTTTAGACAAATATTTCTGTAAAGAGCTTTATACATAATTGTTATAAATATCAATTTTATTAAAAAATCGTTTCTTCCTTTAATATACATGGTAAAAATAATGTTCTAAATGTTCAGTTTTGTGTACACTTAAACCATTGTGGTGACGTCAGCCTATTCATTTACCGTGGATTCTTTTTCTATAATCAACGCTTCCCAAATCCTTTGCTAAAATTGACTCACCAAATAATATTCTATTGTTTTCTTTGTGTGTCTAATTTCATTAAGTTTGAATTGGCCAATTTACTGATTTATATTCACCAATGGATTTTTTTTTTAAACTTACCTTTCTTTTTTGTAATTTCTATATTCCTTCACTGGGAATCGAACCCGTCAATGAATTCTATTACGTGTTACGTGCTAACATGCTACTACCATCAACATATCGACGAAACATGTCGGCTACCAATAGGTTACGATTTAAATATCTAATTTATATATATAAATGAATATATGTTGTACAACTTTGCCCCCCGCAGAGCTATAGAAAAACAGTACATTAACGGGTGTTACACGGACTCTTTTTAGTTGATACACGGACTCTTTTTAGTTGTTACACGGACACTTTTTATGAATAGAATCACTCGTGCATGATCAGTGAGTTCATGGGCACTTTAAACTTTCAATTAGATTTGAACTTTTTGGTTCACCGACATATTTCCTGTCTTTTTTTTTTAGAATAAATATTAACGTTAGCACCAATATTTTTTTCAAACAATTCCAGTAAAATACTATTCATATCAGTACACTAAGGGATTAGCCATTTAACTCCAAAAGGAGGGGGGTATGGTTTTCTCCTAAATACAAGAGAAAAAAATTACTCTGGTCAAGCAGATGACAAATTAATATTCTGCATGATTCCTGATTTTCCGAATACCGAATATATAATAGTGCTAATTTGAAAAAAATAATATTTGGGTGCTGGCGTTGAAAAAATAAATAATTTCTTAGTCAGAAAAGAACATCCCGTCCCCTTTAAGAATAGAAAAAAATCGGTCATAAAATGTATTTTCTTCAATATATGGACACGAATAGGATTTTGGACAATGCTGAAACGAAATCATGATACCGACGTTTATATTTCAATTAAAAAAGACAGGAAATATGTAAATAAAAATCAAATCTTATCAAAAGATAAAATCCCTATCAACTCACCAATGCACGATTGATTCTATGAATACAAAATATTCGTGTAATACATGTCCAAATAAGCAGCAAATTTTGAAGAAAATCATTCAACTCATATGTCATCAATTTTGGACGGTAGGCTTCGATTGGATCTTAGAGTAACACGTGTTTAATCCCTATCAACACTTGCAGTGACAAATATGAATAAAAAAAAAAACCCAAAGTATATGCCTAAATATATCTAACAACCAGACAAAATACATGTTTTTCATAACAATTTATTCACTAATGAAGTAGGATATTCATTCTTTTGATACATTTATATTGTTATTGAATTTATATATAAATTGAATTCATATCTATATAAGAGAGGGACGAAAAAAAAAAAAAAAAAAAAAAAAAAAAAAAAAAAATAGGGGCGGATTCAGCCGTTTTTAAAAGAGGGTTCCCAACCCAGTACAAGGGAGGGGTCCAACTATATGTACCATTCAAATGCATTGGTCGTCCAATAAAGGGGGTTCCAGCCACTGGGCCGACCTGTATCCGCCACTGAATATTGAATTCATATAATTTGGCAGCAAACGTGCATTTTTTCAAAGGGGGAATGGGGGATGGCATGGCACATCCTTTCTTTTTTCCATCAAAATAAAGATCTAGCCTGTTTGTTTAAAGAAATTTAGCCCCCCCCCCCCCTTTCCCCCTTTCCGTTTCCCCCCATAAAAATCAAACTTTAGCTTACTAACCACTAACATATTTCTTTAATATATTTATTTTTTACGAAGTTGCATTTAAAAAAAGTTACAAATGTATACAACATTCATCTTTTACTGAAAATGGTTCTTTTTTTATCAAAGTATTAGATTCTTGATTTTTTTTTCTAGAAAAAAAAACTCCCGGTTCAAGGGAAAAGAAAAAATGTGTTTAAACTTTAACTTACATTTACTGCTTTATGGACATTTAAGTTTCTCAAATGTTCAGTCTAGAGAAATGTACAACTACTTTCTTGAAACGTCGTACAAGTCAGACACAAAACAAAAATAACAAACAAACAGGCCAGAAACAACTTGACGAATAGTTTTTCTGCACTTGTTTTTTTAATTTTGTTCCAACCTTCGGACCCCCCTCCCCCTTGATACGCCGATGGGTGTACCCCACCTCCTTTTATCCAATCATATGTTCAGAAATATTCAGGTTAATCATTCTCAAATATCAAATATTAATACTATAATCTATATAATAAGGTTTGGTAAGCAAGTAATAATATGAATATCCTAAACAAACCACGATGTTATAGCGTCTCCATTAATATGAGGGGGTGGACAGCTAAAAAGGGAGGTGGGAGAAAGGGGGTGGGAGGTGGGAGGCAAGGAGTTTGGAGGTTGGAGAAAGGGGGGAGATGTGGGAGGGAAAAAAAGTTTCTATGTAAAATTAATCTAGAGCTGATTTTATATAAAGTGACCATAAATGATATAAGATTGGTCTTTGATTTTCTAAAACATTTATACGGCATTTAAGGAGGTAGACCTAGGTGAAGGGAAATAACTCTTAAAATCATCAGTACGTTTGTGTCAGCCATTTTCATAAATATGTTCTAAGCTTCTAGGTTACATAGATTATTTTCAATCTGTTTCAGGTAAATGCTTAAAATACATTGATGAACTTGACTTTAACAAACACATAACTGATTTAAAGAGTTATCTCCCTGAACCAAGGTCTACCACCTTAAGATCATTTAAAATGATTTAACATCATTGTTATCCATTGTGGTTCATCATTGAAATCAAACACGGAAATTGTCATTACATCCAGATTCGATATGATTTCACAATGACATACTGCTTAGACTTTAAGTTACTGATTGAATTAGTTGAACATTGTGTTATAATGAATAAATTCACATATAGAAGTTATTTTTTTTAATAACCGACTGGGATTCTTTGCGGAGTACCAATCTTTGGCTGGTGTGTGATAAATACGGGAGGAAAATAAAACGAAAATAATCGTAATAAAAACGAGTTCATATACGACCTCAAAAAATATTGCGGCCGTATACATATATTGCTAACAAGTCGTCGTTGTTGTCGTTGACGTCATTGTCCGAAGACAGTTGGTTTCCGGACAATAACTTTTGTATAAGTGAATGTATCTCTATGAAATAGAACCGCAAGGTTCCATTCCACAAAAGAAAGGTTGTGAATGATTTTGGGGGTTTTGGTTCCAACCTTGTAGGAATTAGTGGCCAAAAAGTGCTAAAGAACAACAAGGTTTTTCTGGTTTCCGGACAATAACTTGAGTATTAGTCTATGGATCTCAATGAAATTGTACCGCAGGGTTCCATGCAAAAACAAAAAGGTTGGGATTGATTTTGATTGTTTAGTCATTATATGGGTCAAACAGGGGCCAAAAAGAATTTTTCTGATACTTTGCGTAAATTGCTTATTTCTTGACCAATTTCAATGGGGTTAATTCTTGAATTCTTGAGGTTCTTTAACATGCTGTATCTTACCGTGTATAATAAGTTTTTGGGTGTTTGGCCCCGTTGTTATATTGGTCCAGATTGAGGTCCAAAGGGTCCAAAATTAAACTGTTTGATTTCATCTAAACTTGAATTTTTGGGGTTCTTTGATATGCCGAATCTAAACGTGTATTTAGATTTTTATTTTTGGGTCCCGTTTTCAAATTGGTCTACATTTAAGTCCAAAGGGTCCAAATTAAACTTAGTTTGATTTTAACAAAAAATTAATTCTTGTTTTTGTTTAATATGCTGAATCTAAACATGTATTTAGATTTTTTATTTTTGGGCCCTGTTATCAAATTGGTCCACTTTGAGGTCCAAAAGGTCCCAAATTAAACTTTGTTTGATTTCATTAAAATTGATTTTCTTAGGGTTCTTTGATATATGGTGAATCTAACCATTATTTAGATTTTGCATATTGGAGCATAATAGGTAAATGTCTATTATCATTTTTTTAAGTTCTCAGGACCACATTCATTCTGTGTCATTAATCTATGATGTGTCAAATATTTGATCACAATCCAAATTCAGAGCTGTATCAAGCTTGAATGTTGTGTCCATACTTGGCCCAACTTTTCAGGGTTTGACCTGTTGCGGTCGTATCAAGCTGCGCATGGGAGCATTTTATTCTATATATATGCGACAAGTTTCACGAAAAACACATGGTATTCTGTATTTCAGACATTGATTTACGTATACAAGGGTCGTCTCTTGTTTGTGGGAGAAAAATTATGTTATAGGATGGGAGGTGGGAGATTGGGTGTGGGAGGTGGGAGAGAGTACCCCTCTGTCCAACCCCTCTAATATTTGACCTAACGTTATGGCAATAATTTTGACATTTACAGAAAGTTCTGTAACCAGGGCGGATCCACCCATTTTTTTAAAAGAGGGTTCCAAACATTCGGGATAAAGGGGAAAAAGGGGTTCCAACTAATGACCCAAATGCATTGAACGTCCAACATAATTTAGTGTTCCAACACCCGGAACCCCAGGGGTTCGCCACTGTGTAACGCGTATTCTCCTACTTTGGCGAACGTTATATATATGTTTTAAACTAGCTTTGCTACAATTTTCTCAGTTTAAAAATATCCAATTTACCTACTATAATACCTTGATGTCCCTTCATCAACGTTCAATCCAGGAGAAGTTTGAAATTTTGAACTGTTAGTGCGAGTGCATAACGTTTGTAAACAATGAATGACGTCATGTCTAAATCCAATCACATAAACGTTTTACAGTAGGCAATTGTATGTTCCACATTGACGCGCTTTTGTGATTACGATAATAACATCAACGGCAACATTGTGAGACAACAGCAGAGAAAATATTGCAGCCACTTGCAGAAAGTCTTAAAGTAACAGAAAAAGACGATTGTTACGACAGGTCAGAGATGGATGCAGATCCTTTTCGAATCATCTACGGATTGCTATTTGTTCATGTATGTTTTACAAATGTATTTCCCTTCCATCACAAGTTTTATTTTGTGAACATTTGGTCAGATCATATATTTTGCCGGGATATTTTGTCTTCTTTTTTGAAAAAAAACTGGGCCTATTTCAATGCAGTTTTTTGAGTGCTAAATCAATAATTAGTTTCTGAACACAAATACACACTTCGTGTAACTAAGAAAATGCATTCAATAAAAACTTTTAAAATGCAAGTCTGATAGAGTCATAGAGATTGCTTCTAAAGTTCAAAGGATAAAACTTTTATCCCTCCATGAACATGGAATTTTGTTTTGACTTTTACAGGCTCCCTAGACCTTCGGGCTTCATCCCATATACTATAGCATCAGGCATATTAACAATGTCAATGTATGATGTTTTTATCTGTGTGTTGAAATCTACATTTGGTTCATATGCATGTTGATTCTGTATTCTGTATTCTGTTGACATTTGTACACAGCTATCGCTCAGGGTAAAATATGTGTCATAAAGGCCCAACCCGTGGTAAAATCACGATATATTCAAGCCCCCATGAATTATTTCTTAAACAATGAATATGCAACACACCAACAAACGACAACCACTGAATTACAGGCTCCTGACTTCGGACAGGCACATTTATACACAATATGGCGGGGTTAATATAAAAAAAGAAGATGTGGTATGATTGCCAATGAGACAACTATCCACAAAAGACCAAAATGATACAGACATTAACAACTATAGGTCACCGTACGGCCTTCAACAATGAGCAAAGCCCATACCGCATAGTCAGCTATAATAGGCCCCGATAAGACCATGTAAAACAATTCAAATGAGAAAACTAACGGCCTTATTTATATAAAAAAATGAACGAAAAACAAATATGTAACACATAAACAAACGACAACCACTGAATTACAGGCTCCTGTTAGGGTATTCATGTTAGGGTATTCTTTAACATGTTAGGGTATTCCCCCTAAACCTGGGACAGAGTTGTAACAGTACTACATAACAACAAACTATTAAATTCAGTTGAAAAAGGCATATTTAACTCATCAGATGAATACAAATAAAAATACATCTAACAAAAACATAATGGACGTTGCCGGATATTTGTATATATCCCAACAAAAAAAGTCACTAAATACAGATCGGAGAGTACTTGCAGTTACTGACAGCTAGTTCA
The DNA here is from genome assembly GCA_019925275.1 of Mytilus edulis. Taxonomy (NCBI): domain Eukaryota; kingdom Metazoa; phylum Mollusca; class Bivalvia; order Mytilida; family Mytilidae; genus Mytilus; species Mytilus edulis. The sequence continues at coordinate 27,372,357 of CM034354.1, forward strand.
AATCCACTAACAACTAATAACAAAAAGCATGCATCTAACTTCTAAGACTTAGTTCATATTTTTTTACACTTAGAACTGTAGATTATATTTAATCATAGTTTTTTTCCTTCTGTTTAAAAGAGATTAAATAACAGACGCAATGTTCAACATATTTGTTTTAAGACGCCAAATTTGTGTTATATATTCTTTTAAAATAATATACAAACTAAAGAGACAGAAAGACATTATTTTTGCCTCAAATGGCAAGCGAGAATAGACCAGGGAACAATTTTCCAATGTCCTTTTTTCACGGAGTTAATGCAACTTTAAATTGGCTGGCTTTCATATCATTCCCATTGTTGTTATAAAGTAGAAAGAAACAATGAATAAACGATAATAGTGTGGTGCTTGAATATAAAGAAAAGAGAATAACAGGAAAAAATTATAATAAATTGTGAAAAATGGTATAGAATATAACAGAATACAGAAACGAAGAAACCACATCCAGACCCTTTTATAAGTTGCACATTTTAATTTTTTTTGCCTTCTAAATCTTTCTGTCCGGTCTTGTCTTGGTTTTCTTACTGCAAACGAAACTTATATGAAGAGATCATGTACATACACTTTTTAGATATATATTTATTTTATTGGTCAATGATTGAATTTATGCTGGTTCAAAGCTCCATAGAGCTCTGTGGGGGCAGCACCATGATTCCGACGCCCCGTTAGTCCGACACCACATTGGTCCGATTGCCAAATAGCTCAACGCCCTATTAGTACGACCACACATTGGAACGACACACGAATAAACCGACACATAATTAATGAGCAATGTGTATAAAAATCTTTATTTCAAGAGGATTATCCCAATAGTTAAAAATAATCCCACCGAGATTCCTAAAAAAAAATAACATATTCATAAAGTACATGTATTATAAATTTGCTTAATGTTCAGTGGCACATATTACATGCACGTTCAAAACAATTGTTAAATAAGAACAATAGGTAAGTCCTGTATTAGATGTCATCTGGGGTGAACGAAGGTCAAAGAAACTTGGACTGCCAGTGGGCAATGAAAGCATAAGGTGTCAGACCACCAATTACTCCCTCCAATTTAGAACGTATGTAAAAGTAGTCCTTTTTTTGACACAAAATAGTGCTTTTGATGTCATTGTTTACTTAAACTAACCAACAAATTTGCAGAAATGAAACTTTTGGTGAAAGGGAAATATATTTAGACCATTTTGAGCCAAAATTCACTTGTCTATGAGTTTGCATTAAAAATTCAGGATTAATGCGCTACATAGTACACTAATTTAAGATTTCCAGAAAACCGGGAGTTATTTTGGTAGTACCTGTCTTTTCAAAATCAGAAATTTGTTACAAGACTTTAAACATTGGTTGAAAATTGGCATGTAGGAAGGTGATACATGTACAATTCAGGATATACATGGTTTCCTTGAAGTTAAACTTAAGGTAAAATATTTAAAAAGCTGTGAAAATTGCAAAATTTGGTTGAACAGATAGGGATTTTTAATTGGTGGTCTGACACCTTTAAGGGAAATGCGGTGAAACCCCAAATTCAGAAAACAATTGATTTTTTGTACTTAACTGATCATATGAAGTGATAGTAGTCACATTTCAATCTTTTTGGGGCAAAAAGTCATATATTGCAAATTTAGAGCCTTAGACCTGAATTTGTGCTATTTTTAGCTTTTCCCACCCTGACAATATGCTTTCACATAAAAAAATGTCCCAAATTGTTATAAATGCACAGCAAGATGTGTCTGTGGTATTAACATTAAAACATGGTTATTTTACCACCAAAAAAAGTTCTTGTCATCAAGATTTAATGAAATTATTTGATTTTTATCCCTTATATCATTGCGTCATAGCATGTATTTGGCAGATAACATAGCCTGATGTAAACATTGCAAAAACTCACAAAAATCCCATTTATTATCTCAAATGAAAGTTTTATGCATTAAGTTGTATCAACTGATATAAAATAAAAACAGTTAAATGACCATGACTGCACTTTTGATCATTTAATAGTCCCATTACTTACACCAGGTGTAAAAAAGGGGGGGTCAATATTCCTTGACTCTTCAATACCTTGAATTTTTTACTTAACCCATTGTAAAAATTGTGGAAAGTCTTTTAAAAAGTAGAACAAACAAGAAAAAAATCAACAAAACTGATCTTGATATTGAAAGTTTATGTTCCTGTAGTGCAAAATGAAATTTTCAAGTATTTTCTATCAAAGTCATACATTACAGTCAGTTTAAATTGAGCTGTGACATTTGTAATATAAGTCACATTATGCTCAGATAGGATGTTTCTGACTTCAAATTGACTAAGGATTAAGAATAAAGCAAAGCAAAGATTTCTGAGCAACTTTTTTGGCTCTTTAGGTGTCAGACCACCAATTACTCCCTCCAATTTAGAACGTATGTAAAAGTAGTCCTACTTTGACACAAAATAGTGCTTTTGATGTCATTGTTTACTTAAACTAACCAACAAATTTGCAGAAATGAAACTTTTGGTGAAAGGGAAATATATTTAGACCATTTTGAGCCAAAATTCACTTGTCTATGAGTTTGCATTAAAAATTCAGGATTAATGCGCTACATAGTACACTAATTTAAGATTTCCAGAAAACCGGGAGTTATTTTGGTAGTGCCTGTCTTTTCAAAATCAGAAATTTGTTACAAGACTTTAAACATTGGTTGAAAATTGGCATGTAGGAAGGTGATACATGTACAATTCAGGATATACCTGGTTTCCTTGAAGTTAAACTTAAGGTAAAATATTTAGAAAGCTGTGAAAATTACAAAATTTGGTTGAACAGATAAGGATTTTTAATTGGTGGTCTGACACCATAATGAATAGGGACAGTACTTTGCCCTGCTGCATGTTCAGACAAAGGGCTACCGACGGCCCCTCACGGCCCCTCACAGAGTTGTTGCAATAGTTCTTAACCTGCAGAGATCATGGCACCCTCTTTCTATATGAGGCTTCCGATCAAACGTGACCAATCTCACTGTCACATTTGTTGAAAATTATACATCCACACAATTTTACTATCGATGTTTTTACTGTTTTTACTGTATCACATAAACATTATCCTTTATGATGACAGACTTGCACTACTGGTGACATTTCCTTAGTATAATGTGTTCACATATGGCACAAATCTTGTCCTTATGTCCCACGTATGTGTAAATTGCTCCTGAACCACTTGACAGCATTTTGTAGATCATCGATTCAATCTTTATCTCATGATGGACTTTTTTAAAGGACAATTTATAAAGTGTAACGTCCATAAATAATACCATAAAATGCATGTTGGGAAAAACAACTTTTTATAAGTTCATGCAAAATATTTGATGCAGTATTGTTATGGATCCCATCCGAACACACAGACTAAGTCTATGAGGAAAATAAAGTCACTAAAAACTGTATAATGAACAGATAAAATACGAGATAGAGATAGAACTGGTATTAAAGGTGACAGTAGAACATTGAAATAATTTGAAAGGTAGGTATAGCTTTACACTCAATTATGATTTTTTTAAGTAAGTATTTGCATATTTTATATCAATAACATGAAATGTTGAAGAGTGTTCAAAGGACAACAAACCAACAACGAGGAAATTCAAAAGAATAAAAGCAGCAATACAATTCTACAACAATTGAAAGATGTCATTAAAATTACCAAAGACGTCTATGGGAAGTACATATCCGTACACACAACTTCTCAATTAACTGTTTCACAGATTGCATTGACATTGTGCTCAAATAATCAGATTATGTTAATACATATATGTGTTTTGGTGCCGATCCAAAGATGAGTGTAACAGCAGGACATAGTTTGACTTAGGAACCTGAAGGAGATATGTACAAAGATCTCCTTCTCTGAAACTGAATAACATATTTTAAAGATAATATAATGAGAGTTGCCACTGGTACTAATGAAAAATTCCACAAAAAGAATACTTTTTTTAATTTTTAAACTGCTGTTTAGTGTATAAAATAAAGAAAAGTTGTAGGATTGCCAATGAGACGATGTGGATTTGAACAATAATATACAACTGTGCAGACTTCAACAATGAGAAAACCCATACCGTATTGTCGGCTAAAAAGACCAAGACATAAACAATATATGAAACAATTCAATGTAGAAAAATTAACGACCTAATTTATAACAAAACAATATAAGAATGTTAAAGTGCAGCACGTACTGAAAACATGAAAATTTGCCATGAACCCAGACTTGGGGCGCTAAAATTCTTCTCCAAATCGTATTTGATCAGGCCCTGAAGTCATAAAACTTTTCTCAGTGCTTGGAGCCCACAAAATCGTGCTCGAAACATGAAATCCAGCATTTTGATTGGTTAATTTGTTTTCAAGTAGATGAATCAAACATTATTCCATTCTTTTTTTTTTTCATTTTTCTCCATGTATAATATGAACCTTGTATAATTAACGTTATACCACCTTAAGCAATGCATGTACACTGATTCGCATTATGTTATGGTTGACTTATGTTTGATCTTATTATTGGACTTTAACAAAAATGATAAATGTTATAATCCACTTTTTCCTTTCCAGAAACAAGTTGGCAAAGATATGTATCACATGCATTGGAAGAGCAGTGGAAAATAACATTGAAGGAGAATTATGAAACAGTGATTAAAACATCAAATTCTTTTACTCTTGCTGTTCAATCTTAAGTTTACTATTTATTGTATTTGCAATGGAGGTTATTGCAATTGATAAGCAGATAAAATTAAAAATTTGAGTTCCTAAGCTTGTTTTATTCAGTCAAACAAATCGATTTGGATAAGCAAACCATGTTACATGTATGTTCAAAAATTAAAAAGGTTATTATATGTACCAAATGACCTCCGTCAGACATTAATCAGTCTGTTGGAAATCAGTCTTTAGATTTTTATACTTTTACAAAATGTACCTCTGTATGTATGTCTGTAAGATTCAAATCCATCACAGTTTTCTGAGGAACTACAAATCATGAGTTTCATGAGAGTCATCAGTCTTCATGTGAACATGCTATACTGAGTAATGTAGTTTAAATCTCACTCTTTCAACTCCCCGTTAACAGGATGCCTAAATATTGTAACACCAAATTTCATATCTTTTTTTAGTAAAATACGCTCTGCAGTTAAGGTATATAGGAAAGAGTACAATAGTTATGCATACCTAAGTTACTATTCACAATACACACATTACAAGTGAATGAAATTGCAGCATGATTAATGTATACAAAAAAAAAGAAATCGGTCAATAAATTTATTTAACCATTAAATATCTAACAATGGGCATATGATTGGAAATTTATTTATGAGAAATAAGACTGGAAACGTGGTCGTATTCTGATTATTCCCTCAGCACATAGCATTAAGAAGAAATAACATAGACTGTTCAGTCTGAACGTACCTGCTTATGTAGAGGGACATGTCTTATAGTAGATTCTCTCCCATGTAAAAAAAGTATCTCAGTGTATTATTGGTCTAGTTCTGTACACAATAGGTTAATTACATTGTATTTATATCTGAGTATTATGTCCTCTTCCTGCACTTAACTTGCCGCTGAATCACATAACATCCATCCAACCATCCATCTTCTCAAAAGTAATATACCGAGTTCCAATTTTCAATTCTTGTTAAATATGTTCTGATTTGACTCAAGCAAGATACAAATACATGTATAATATTAATAAGATCTTACTAAAAACATAAACCTTATAAAATAACCACACAAGATGCAATTCTGACAAAAATATATGACATAAATCCAGAATATTAAAAAAAAAGCTAAAGTTACTGTTGAAGAGCTGGAACTAAAGCAAAACCAGAGAAATAAAAAAAAAAAAACATAACGAAAACATCAACATGTTACGATATAGAAAATGAATGGATTGGGGTAAGTGTCCAAAGAGAACAATTAAAAGGTAAAAACACAAAAATACTGAACTCCGAGGAAAATTCAAAAAGGAAAATCAAAAGTCCAAACACACCAAACGAATGGATAACAACTGTCATATTCCTGACTTGGTACAGGCATTCTCTAATGTAGAAAATGGTGGATTAACCATTAACTCATCCCAAATATACAAAACAACCTAAGACCTTTTAAATAGGCATCACTGTATGCATTCAAATGTAACTAATTTTAAGGTAAATAAACTAAATTTTACCTGAAATAGAAAAAAAAATAAAAAAGATGCACATTTACGTACTTAAAGAGAGGACATCTTTTTTAATGAACTCAGTGATCTATTAATAAATGCACTGAAAAAAACAGATACACGTTTATACTTAAAACAGTAATGAAAAGTTCCCTACAGATACAGTACTGATTTAATTAGTGTTATAATAAAACAGTACTGTCAAAATCAGTACTGAAACAGTACTGTCAAAATCAGTACTGAAACAGTACTGTCAAAATCAGTACTGAAACAGTACTGCCAAAATCAGTACTGAAACACTACTGTCAAAAACAGTACTGAATTAACAGAAAGTATAACATTACAAGTTTTCTGTCTTGCCGAACAGTACTGATATATATGAGGGTAGAAATGTACCAAAAAAACGTGGGTAAATTCTTGGTAGTGTAGCATGTGTTTTTCGAAGTTTGGTAGGATACAGACTGGGACAAAGTAGATCCAGTCAAAACACACATGGTCCATAGTCGTCAGTTATATATTAGTATTTGATTATTCATTCTCTCTTTTAAGAATCCACCTTTTACAATCCATGATTTTTATAGTTCAGGCAATCAAATCCCCTCGGAGATAGTTATATTTTTTTTTGCTAAAGCTTCCGGTGCTTAGATATAAAAAAAAATGGTTGGGGCTGGATTTTTGTTCTTTTAAAACGGAATTTAACTAACCGTCGGTAAAACCTGTTCTACTTGAATTGGGTAAAAAAAATGTATAAAATTAAAATGAAATAAAATTCCGCGAAAATTCATAAATGGCGTCATATGAAGGTTTTCCGTTACGTACACGCCCTAAGTTCGGAATTAAAATGGAGTTTTGAGGTAGGTGTTTTGTTTCATTTTCTAGTCTATTGCATTTTTCGCAAATTTGTTGATATCAGAAAGTGAACACGGCGGCTCACTCCTTAGTTACGACATGGCAATTGCAGCTTTATCCATTTATTATACAGTCATAGCGGACTTACTTATTGATTACTAAAACACGGCAAAAAAAAAATCAAAAAAAAAATACTGATCACGAACTACCCAACGTTTAATTATAGCAGTGAGAAGAATAAAAAGACAGATAGGCTTCGACAAATGAAAATGACTTAAATACGACATTTCTCACCTTATGTTTACGTCAAGGAATTTCTCCAATATGATTGGCTATTTACATCGTATTAAACAAACATAATATTTTATTAGAAATAACACGGATCATCATGTATGCTGTTATATTTATCCAACTGTTTAATATGAAGTGGGTATTTATTCTAGCATTATGTAGTATTTTATTTGGAGTTCATGTTTTGACAGCAGTAACTTTAGCAAGGACAAGACTACTAGCGAAGAACCGATTTTATCGGATGGCTCTTTTTCTTGTCATTTCTCATGCCTGTTTCGTGATTGAATATATTTGGATGGTCGTTATTATAAATACAAATGAGTTAAGTGTAGATGGCGGACACCAAAACCATTGTCTAATCCTGGTACATCTTGGTCCTGCCGCAGTTCTTTGTTCCCTGCTTATGAATTTTTACATGTGCCTACATCGGTTGAATGCTACATTCACAACACCAAAACGATTTTTGAAGGTTTTGACAAGCGATATTGCTATAGGACTAGGAGTAATAATTGTACACGTGTACGTCCTATTGCGTTGTGTGCTCGAGCTAATAGACGAGCGTGTACCATTGCCATGTGAACCACTATATAACATACAGAAAAACTTTCTACTTTTTGTAGATGTTCCGAGTGCAATTTTAGTTGCCTTGATTGCATGTTGTTACATCGTTGTGATGTGGAGATTGAGAACGAGTCGACAATTGGTAAATGAAATTGAGAGCTTGAGTCAGCAACAAAATCAGCATCGAAGAAATGCATCATTACGAATGCGGTATAATATGATTACCCTTAGCTGTATCATCGTTGTGACAGCTTGTGCAGTTTTACCAAGAACTCTTTATGGTCTCTACGTTTTCTTTATTAATTCAATGAATGGGGAAATCGTCCAAGCTACGAACAATTTCCTCTTGCTCAATCCTTTGGTAGACCCCTTAATCTATCTTTTCAGAATAAAAGAGGTCCGCTGTCAATGTGTGTGCAGATCATGTTTCCAATCTAACCGAACCACTACTACGACTCAAGAAGCAACTGCTTCAACAGATGCTGGTATGTCTAACAATTTAGAACAACAACAAACAGCATGAAAGACTTCGGGAACTATACAACTAACCTAAAATGTAATTAACATTATACTTTCTTAACAGTATAACAGGACAATTTGATTGGGTTTATGTGTATGGAATTAATGTGAAATAAAATTTTTGATAGATGTACGGTAGGTAAAAAAAACTCTGACGTTAGTCTATTGTTCTAACCACAGATTATTTTTTTCAAGAATCTATTGTCATCCGAAATAAGCTTATATTCTAACTTTCATTCGGTGTTCGAACTTGCGAGCGTTTTCTTCATTAATCACAAAAGTCGTCGATCTGATATCGCATGATATCACTCGACTACGATTGCTTATATACACTAGCTACTACGTTAAACTCTTGATTAAGAACAAGGACTTTGATTTTCATTTCCATCGTAGTAAATGTTTACTTTAATATACTTTCAGTTTTAAAATATATGTTACCGACCATTTTTCCATATGAAAATGAAATGTATAATACTCTCAGTTAAACAATAGTTGCTACAGACAATAATTATGATACCTGGTCACGTGAGGATTAGATATATATAACATCTAACATGATATTATATTATTTTTCATATTTGTACGACTTTGCCCCCCGCAGAGCTATAGAAAAAACAGTACATTAACGGGTGTTACACGGACTCTTTTTAGTTGATACACGGACTCTTTTTAGTTGTTACACGGACACTTTTTATGAATAAAATCACTCGTGCATGATCAGTGAGTTCATGGGCACTTTAAACTTTCAATTAGATTTGATTTTTTTGGTTCACCGACATATTTCCTGTCTTTTTTTTAGAATAAATATTAACGTTAGCACCAATATTTTTTTCAAACAATTCCAGTAAAATACTATTCATATCAGTACACTAAGGGATTAGCCATTTAACTCCAAAGGGGGGAGGGGAGGGATATGGTTTCCTCCTAAATACAAAAATATTTTTATCCCCAATTTTAAGAGAAAAAAATTACTGTGGTCAAGAAGATGACAAATTAATGTTCTGCATGATTCCTGATTTTCCGAATACCGAATATATAATAATGCTAATTTGAAAAGAATAATATTTGGGTGCAGGCGTTGAAAAATAAATAGTTTCATAGTCAGAAAAGAACATCCCGCCCCCTTTAAGAATAGAAAAAAATCGGTCATAAAATGTATTTTCTTCAATATATGGACACGAATAGGATTTTGGACAATGCTGAAACGAAATGATGATACCGACGTTTATATTTCAATTAAAAAAGACAGGAAATATGTAAATAAAAATCAAATCTTATCAAAAGATAAAATCCCTATCAACTCACCAATGCACGATTGATCCTATGAATAAAAAGTATTCTTGTAATACATGTCCAAATAAGCAGCAAATTTTGAAGAAAATCATTCAACTCAAATGTCATCAATTTTGGAGGGTAGGCTTTGATTGGATCTTAGAGTAACACGTGTTTAATCCCGATCAACACTTGCAGAGACAATCATGAATTAAAAAAAAATCAAAGTATATGCCTAAATATATCTAACAACCAGACAAAATACATGTTTTTCATAACATTTTATTCACTAAATAAATGAAGTAGGATATTCATTCTTTTGATACATTTATATTGTTATTGAATTTATATATATTGAGTACAAGGAGAGGGGGTCCAAATATATGCACCATTCAAATGCATTGATCGTCCAAAAAAGGGGGTTCCAGCCACCGGACCGAACTGGATCCGCCACTGAATATTGAATTCATGTAATTTGGCAGCAAACGTGCATTTTTTACATATTTTTCAAAGGGGGAATGGGGGATGGCATGGCACATCCTTTCTTTTTTCCATCAAAATAAAGATATAGCCTGTTTGTTTAAATAAATTTAGCCCCCCCCCTTTTCCCCCTTTCCGTTTCCCCCCATAAAAATCAAACTTTAGCTTACTAACCACTAACATATTTCTTTAATATATTTATTTTTTACGAAGTTGCATTTAAAAAAAGTTACAAATGTATACAACATTCATCTTTTACCTAAAATGGTTCTTTTATTTTTTTTTCTAGAAAAAAACTCTCGGTTCAAGGGAAAAGAAAAAATATGTGTTTAAACTTTAACTTACATGTACTGCTTTATGGACATATGGTCAGATACAAAACAAAAGTAACAAACACATAGGCCTGAAACAACCTGCTGAATAGTTTTTCTTGACCTAACTACTCGTGCAAAAAAACTATCTGGCAACGGTTGTTACCGGCCTGTTTCTTTGTTACGTTTGTATTGTATCTAATACATATACATCGGTACAACGGACACACAGGGATTGTATCTTTATATATACGATAATAAGCAATCGTATCGTATGAGTTGGTAGCCGCCAGGTTAAGCTCAATGAGTTAGAACTTGTCGGTTTAGGTTCGAATCCTCGTATTCTTTTTGTTGTTCCTATTCTCTAGTTTTCCTGTTTTTGTTTCTTGTTTTGTAAGTTATTGTGAATATTTTGTTTAATAAAAGCTAGTTTTATCGTTTATTATCGGATCATTGTTGGATATTCCACATGTTTGAAACGAAAATGTTTACATTCTAGATATCTGTTTTTGTTTTATAAATTAATATAGTACGATCTCATATGTTTGTTCTCAAATTCCTATGCTAGAAAATCGTGATGTTCCTAGAAGAAGGCTTCTTGTTAGAAATTTCGGACACATGCTTTACATATATACTATAAATATGTTCTTTGTCAAGTTGTTGTCCCCGACTTTGACACATTCCCCATTTTCATTCTCAATTCTATTAGAAATTATTTGTGCAGTTGAATCCATTTGAAACAAATATTCATATTCGTGCAATAAAAGTTAAAGCTTTAACGAGGACAAAAATATTTATGTTAACTATAATGCTGATATATTTGTCTGAATTTATTATTACATATCACAATTTAATCAAAAATATAAGCATGCACTGCAGGAGGGTCATTATGGGAGTTACAGAATAGAGAATGATGAACTAAAAGAGCATTTTGGAACCGGAAGTCACCTTTTTCTTCATGTATGCATTGTTTCATCGTATTGTAGGAATTCTAATTGAAGTTTTATCAAAACTTACTTTGGATTATACCTATAAAACAGCTTTTAAAGAATTTATGGAATGAAGCCAATTTGATATGACGCCATTTACAAATGAACGGTGGCCATTTTGAAAAAATAAATGTTTTTGATGGCCAGCAGCTGAATTTTTTTAATTATCATTTAGCCAACCTGTATACAAAATTTCATGCTTGTATCACGATTTGCACAATTATGTCCATAATATCTCCCACTAAAATAAAGGAAATACATATAAAGAACCGACAAAAATAAGTAAAACAAAATCTGAATAAAAGAGAATAATGGGGAACTAAAATATAGAGATTCAGGGTCAAAAATATATAAATAAAGAAAGAGAAATTAGTATAACATCTTTACAATAAAATGGGACCCTTATCAAGACACTCATATATAAACAAGAAGACGTGGTATGGTTGCCAATGAGACAACTGTTCATAAGAGACCAAATGACACTGAAGTTATCAACTATAGGTCACCGTACTGCCTTCAACAATGAGCAAATCCTATACCTCATAGTCTTCATATTTACAAAACATTGCTGTTATATTGATAATTTCGATTACAGAATTACCAACTAATTGATCATTATTAATTTCCTTTCGGATGAAATACATCTCCGTTATTGAGTACTCATGTAATAACTGTATGATTGTTTTCTACTCTATTAACATATGCTTTTTCATAGTTGTGCAGCTGACTAAAAGAATTTAATTGACAGGACGCAGAATGTGAACGATTGGCTGCCAATCTATGAATATTAATTATTTAAAATGAATAAAGAACCAACTAAAGAAATTAAACAATAAAGTTTTTTTTTATAAGTTAAACATTAAATGAATTGAAGGACCACCTATCAAGACTGATCGTGCACCTTTCAAAAAAAGATTATACTAGGGTTGATAGACATACAGAATTAACAATCCATAGATTATTATCAATTTCCTGTTTAGAACAGTAAAATCACCGTTATTGAGTGTTGCTGTAAAATAGAATGACTTTTACTGTTATCATTACGGTTGTTTTATCATAGCAGTACAACTGACTTAATAATACATTTGTAATTATTATAACATTATCTGTAGTCATCTTAAAAAATGATGATTAAACTCAGGAAAGTTTCAATTGACAATTGGGGTTCGTGTTGTTTATTCTTTAGTTTTCTATTAAATTGTGTCATGTGTACTATTGTTTTTCTGTTTGTCTTTTTCATTTTTAGCCATGGCGTTGTCAGTTTGTTTTAGATTTATGAGTTTGACTGTCCCTTTGGTATCTTTCGTCCCTCTTTGATTCGAATGAAGAATAAGTTGTTATAATATGAGCTTTGGATGTGTATATCATTATTTAAGCGATTTGTTAGAAAAATCTTTATATATAAGTATACTATAACGCAAAAGGGACCGATTCTACCCAAAATAATGTATCCAAAATACAATACTTAAATAAAATAACAAAAATAAACCAGGAGGGAGTCTATTCATCCGGACAAAATATAAAAGTACAACTTTTATATTCCTGACTTGGTACAGGTGTTTTCTGAAGACAACATATTATGTAGATAGTTTTATCTCTCTTTAAAGTTCAAAGTTACGTTCTATTGAAACAATTGTGTTGTTTATTTTTAAGACCATTTCATTGCTGCAATAATTTAAAGTGACCTTAATAGAAACTGGGTAAAGCTATAGTCACACTTGTAACTTTTGATTGGCAATACAAAATCGTTCGTTTGACTATTCTTGATTTAAAAATGTGTACCCATTATTTCTGTTTGTTTATTCACCCATCGCCGTCAATATAATAAAATTCATGAGACTGGCATAGAAGTAAGATGCTTAGCTAGATTAAGTCTACCATGTTCGACATAGGAAAATACTTGTGCTTAGTCAAGAACATGACAGTTGTTATCTATTGTTTTTGATACGTTTGAGCTTTATTGCCATTTGATTAGGAACCTTCCATTTTGAAGTTTCACCAGAGTTCGGTATGTTTGATATAGTTCTTTTTGGAAGCCACATCTGTCATAATTGGCCGTTTCAGAATCTAAAGAACTATGGGTAATTTCATTGTTCGTACCCTAAAATGAAAATACCGTCATGTCATTGGTTGAATTTCCATTGTTTATGAAATTTTTAACCAATCACGACGTTTTGGTGTACATTTTTGAAAATATTACCCAGGATGCATTAGATTCTGAAACGGCGAATTGAGATACAAAATGCATGTAGACATAGTGTCACCCTTACTGTTTGTTGAACTACACTTGCAAAAACTCGGTCTCAGTTTTCAAATAGATGCCATGACCCAAAATACAATTGTTTTCCAGTGACAGTCTAAGTTTTCCACTAGACGATAAGCAAGCAGCAATTAATTATGCAATTGTTCAAAATAATCTAATGCTATAAATTATGATTAATTGTTGTTTTTATGTTATGTACTGTTATTTGTAATAAGTAGCATCCCAAGATCATCGATTTTAATAACATTCTTTCATGACACATATTTACCTAATGAAGGTCGACCTGATTGAATGCAAAATATTTACAACAAATCATTTCAGATATAGCCATTAAATGCTATAACAACAACTTAAGATAATTGGTTTGTATAGTGCTTTCAGACATATTCAATAGACTGTTTTTCAATTATGAACAAATATTTTCGGATAATAAAGAATCAGACATCTTAAAATATTATCTAACAACATCTGAGTCTGGAGGTATTTAATGAATGGCTATTATCTATTTTTAATTTATTGAACCATAAAACTAATTTTTGACTCTTCACATTGAATAATCCAAGCGGATTATGTAAAATGTGAAGAGTCAAAAATTAGTTTTATGGTTCAATGAAATCAAAACAAATTATTGCCATTCATTATAAATAAATTTCTATCAAAAATAAGGCTCAAAGAACTTTTTATATCAACAAAAACAACGTACACACATGTTGGCGTATGAATACTCAACGTCAGAGTGGGCGTGTCGCCATCAAAATTGACAACATTGAAAATAAAACTCATAATTTTAACCAATCAGAAGACAGTAAATACACCAAATTTATTCAAATTTATTTATTTGGATATGTAGAAAATTATAAGTAAAGAAAATTATGGGACAAATAAATCAACTTAAGAAAGTAATTGAATGCAAAAGAGAGGGACGAAAGACACCATAGGGACGAAAGACACCAGAGGGACGAAAGACACCAGAGGTTATACTTAAGAAAAAATCAACCCTGCTAATATAGCTATAACCGAATATAAATATACTTCCAAAGTAAGCTCTCGTTTGAGAACTGTGTAAAGTAGGTTAGATTCAAACAAGCTACCCTTTGGCAATAAATGTATAGAATGAAGATGTTTTATTAATAAAATTATGTTCTCTCTATTCAAATTGCTACCCATGCATCTTAAAAATACTTCATTATTTTGAAATGAAAATTCAATGACTTTCTATCAAAGAATCTTGATCATATTCTGAGATTTTAAAAAAAATGTTTCCTTATTAATAATTCATTTTAAAGCAGAAAGATAATTTTGTCTATTTGACTTGGAGGTTTTACAATTGTATGACATTATTTTTGATCTTTCAATTTAAATATGACTATATACTAAACTATATCTATTTTCTTGTTAAACTATATACTTTTCTGATGCACAAATCAGTCTTAATTTATGTATAATTGCACTTCAAGTATTCCATTATTCCTATGCATATTTATTATAATGATTTGGCCTTGTATGTATGTTTCATTTTTTATCTACTAGCAAATCACATCCGAAATGAATGACAGACGGACACATATACAAAACTTAATGAATAATTGAAATCAAAATATTTGCGTTATAACGCAATGGTTTGCGTTATAACGCAAAATAACTATTGCTGCATTCTTTGACTATAGGTTTATTTAACATCGTGGTATCGATATATGTTAGTAATGTTAGATACCTGAATTAATTGCAATTTTGGCAAGGACAATTCATCACTTCCTCTGAAAACACGATTTTGTCAAATATCACTTATCGGCATCTCCGGGCGGCAAACCAGATCAATTTCCTGATGATCTTTACTACAGCATTTTGATTGTTGTTAATTGCTACATACTACCGTTTTTTTTTAAATGCGTGTTTGTTTACATTATCAACACATGTGAGTAACATTTTAAGCCGAGTTGTCGTTTATAGTGTATAGTTTGTTCCATACCATTAGTTGTTTCTGGTACAGGTTGGCAGTTCTTTATCTTTTTCTTTATCCACAATAAAGTTATTGCAACTAAAACACATGTTATCTTCAGTGTGTGAATGTGTTTTTTTCTTTTTTTCTAATTAGTAATTAGTAAAATACATTTGGAAGACAGGATTGAATTGTAATTATTATGTCCCTTGTTTAAAAATAGAAATTGCGTGTTTCTATATTTAACGATTTACATGCCACTTTTCAGTACATATTTGATAATTTGAATAGATGTTGCTGTTTTAAATACATTTGTTAAAGATAATTATTTTTGTTCTAAAGTTCAATATTTGCAGAGTTGCTTATCATTTATAACCTTTCTTGCAATACTTAATCATTTTATATAAGTCGTTTGGATACAGGGTTGCCTAAAGCTGTATAAAGTTGTTGACATCTTTAACTAAATGAGATGTTAGTGGACTGACGTTCAGTTCCACCATGAGTAGTTGTGTACTGCTTGATGCGTTCTTAATTATTACAGTAATTCAAAGCTATATTTCTCTACTTTCGGTCTACATAATAAACAAAATACTATAGATTGAATTTTATATTGTTTTCGTTTTTTTTTTAATTTAGATAGCGCTATTACATTCGTATTCTTATTTATCAGTTGTCAAATTAGACCAATCTGTGGTCTGCATTCCTTGAATAATTGATCCTTTTACGTATACATACATGTCAGACCCCCGCTCCCTTATTTCTTTAATAGGGGGAATTGATTCCCAGTTCCCTCCCCGAACTCTTACTTCACTCCATATTATGTTCCTCTGCACTCCTATTTTTTCATCAACATGGATTATCCCTGTTTTAACAACACTTTTCTGACGATTAAAAATACCCTGTCTCCAGCTTTCATCCATCAAATTCTCATTTCTAGTGCTCTCATTCCATAGTTCCCATAATTCTGTCCATCCCCTTATCAGTGTCACAATGACTCGCACACATTAACAACCCATCATTCGGCGACAAATTATATTATACTACCTGATTTCCTTCCTATATGCAAAAATTACGAGTCAGTCTGTTTGCTTTAAAATAATGGCCATGCGTATTTTTTTACTATCAACTATATGTGGCCTCAACGCACACAATACAAACTATCTTTTTCAAAAAACCACAAAGATTACATAGCAAATACATATTCAGGGTTTCTACGTAATATATAAAAGAAGATGTGGTATGATTGCCAATGAGACAACTATCCACAAAAGACCAAAGTGACACAGACATTAACAACTATAGGTCACCGTATGGCCTTCAACAATGAGCCCATACCGCATAGTCAACTATAAAAGGACCCGATAAGTCAATGTAAAACAACTCAAACGAAAAAATAACGGTCTTATTTATGTAAAAAAAAAATGAACCAAAAACAAATATGTAACATATAAACAAACGACAACCACTGAATTACATGCTCCTGACTTGGGACAGGCACATATACTGACCGGCTTTAGAAACGCAACACTAGATTATTCTTTTCAATTTTCATTTTTATTTATGCATTTTTTTGTTAACAAACTTATGAATAGAAAGTTCTGTCATTACTTAAATTTTGAAAAAAAAAATGCAGTTCGAAAGTTGAATTGATTACGTCATTTTCGATGTTCAAATATTGTGGTATACACTGAAACCCTGGTTTTCCCCTTACCAATGAACGTGTCACCGTCAAAAGCAATGACTGCCTGTAACAAACGCCAACATGATTGTCAGAAAGGTCAACCATTTCTGTTCGGCACGTTTTGGTTTCTGTTTTGCACCTTCTGATTTTGCCGTTGTTCCACCCATTACAATGTGTTTTGTCAATTATGCGGTTTAAACTTTAAGGCTCTAAATGTTTTTCTGCAGTCGATTCTTTGCCAGTTCAGTTAATGGGAAAAATGTATGGCATAAATCTGTGCAAAATTTCATTCATCAATTTGGTTAGCAGTTGACGTTGCGGCCGTAGATCTGTCTCACAAATGACGTTGTCTAATCAAATTCTATTGACGTTGCATTGTCACAACATGTTGATCTAGTCTTTGATGGTCTTCAACAAATCCAGTCTACCGGTATCATTGTCGGAAGGACAGTAAGACGAGTTTCTGACGTCAATTTTTTGTGTTGCAGCACGTTCACGTTTTCCTGTTTGCAGAATTCTATTGAGTTGATTCAGCTTTTCATTCCTAAGTTTTGGCAATATGGAGATGCAACATTTTTTAAATGATTAAAGTGTGTCCAAGGATTGAACGAACTGTTTCACAAAGAAAAAAAACCGGAAAAAATCTTTTATTAGCTCGAAATTTCTCTTTCTGAAATTTCGTGCGATCTAAAAAATCTGGTATGTTCAATAACCACGGGTAAGTGAGATGTTTATTTTTCGAAAGGGAAAGACATATGATTAGCATGAATAGTAGTTGTATGAGGATCAAACATTATTCGGTGAAAAAAAATCTACAAAATGAGTGTTGCGTTTTTAAAGCCAGTCAGTATACATAACTAATGTGGCGGGGTTAAACATGTTAGCGGGATCCCAACCCTCCCCTAACCTGCGCAGTAATGTTAAGGCAGTTCTCCATAAGTTTTCGAAGTTTCTATCGCAATCTAATTGTGACGTCATGTAGTCGTTTCTATTGGTTGTCAGCACATCTATTCCTACACACAACGTCATTTCAAAGCTTGAAAAGGCATCAAAACAAGCAAGTGCGTGTCAGCTGTTTATGCAGTTTTTATACGATTTGATGATGTTCCTGACGGAAAACATGACTCGAATATCCAACCGTAAGTACAATATTACTTATCTAATGTTTGTTTTCATACTATTTGTTAAATTCGCGAAACGTTAGGTGTTTTTTTCTTTTCTATACAAAAAAGGGGGAGGTGTTATCGAATTCCAACTTGACCCTGTTTATTTAATAATCTGACCGCGTAATCACTATGAAGTGTTTATTTTTTAAGTCCAAATAACACTATTTGTTATTTGTAGTGTTCTTTATTTATTTACGAATAAATAACCATTTGATTTCAGAAAAAAAAACAATTTAATATTTACATAAATTTACTGATTGATTGTCTAATTAGATTGACAAGAGTGTCATTAGACAAACCTAAATATGAATTTATTTCATCGGTACTTCATTTCATTGAAAATAGTGTAGAAATAAAAAAAGTGGGGTTATTTTTCAAATGAAAAGTTATGAATAAGCAATTTGAAATATTGATGTATGAAAAAAACAACATAACTCTGAAACTATTGAGAGTTCAAATATATTGTATGACAGACTTCATTGTATAATAAATCTTTGCCAAAATAACTATTACTTTCATTCAGGAGAAATTAAAGTGGAGGATACATAATTGCACTTTTTATAAATGTGTCATTTATTTCTCTTTATTTATCCAGTATCAGGCTATATAATTGTAAGTGTGTGCACATTATGTAAAATATGTAGCTAGCTCGCTAGCAAGTACAAAGTATTCATAGTTTAAGGAAACATTCCTTTTTTTATATCCTCTATCATATCATAGCATTAATAAGAAAATATATACATAAAAAGGTGTCAAAAAGATAGCCTTGTATTATAAAAGGTAAAGCTATTTAATCATTTTTAATCAATTGTTTGCATAAATTATGTCATTTAATTTTGACATATATCAATATTTTCAATTATTCATGTGTTCTCCATTTTCTTTAATACAGGATTTGACCAGACTGTGCTGTACTTTAAAATGAATTTGTCATCAATAAGAATTGAATATAAAACAGGTAAATTTTAGTATAAAAAAAGAAGATGAGGTGTGATTGCCAATCATGATTAAATAATGATACATTCGTACTTCAAAATGTATTCTGTTTTATAAATTTATCAGTAGTTTAACCTAAACTCAAACTAAATTTGAAATCTATAATTTCATTTAATAAACTGATTGCATTAATGATTATAATTTAAGTATTGTACTAGAATTTGAATTGATAGAAATTCCAATTGAACAAAATGCATCTCTTTAATTATATAACTTCAAGCTCATTGCTGTCATTATATACATGTCAGCTTACAATTATAACACTTTTTAAAATATGATCAGCTAATTTTTTAAGAAACTTCAAAACAATCAATACTTTTTAAAATTACTTAGAGCTGCACATTATGAGATTTACAAACAGTTTCATTACACATGTATCACATGTATTTTCTTGGGTCCTGATTTCACAAGTCTTGTTGACAGGATGAATTCCTGATAGTGTGTTTTGAACAATCATTTATGATGAAGGTGATCACAATCTTTGGACAAGTTATAATGATCATAGTATATATTTATATATTAGTTAAAATAGTCCAATGTATTTGAAACATCCACAATTTACATGACTTGTGTGAAATTGTGTGTTTAATTATGGTAGTTGACTTGTTTACAGACAGTTAAATTCATATAAATGACCAATGATTTTCATTATTATATTTCAGATTAAATGAAGATATCCAAACTATGATAAAGTGCACTATATATCTACACTAGAAGTAAAACATATATTTTATGATGTCAATTGGATAAAGGAAGGATTGATTTCAAAATATTCATAAAAAATAATGTGTAAATTTTACTTCAAAATTGCTATGAGAATAAACAGTGATTAAGCAATGTGAATAGAAAAGGAAAATTCAATGTGATTCATGTACTACAAGGATTCAGTGATTAAAATGTGTAGGAAATCATTCATTATTAAGGAGGTAGGAAGTCTACATTATTCCTTATAGGATATTACACTGCTGTATTGGAAATGTTTATCAACAGAGTGACAGGTGACATTCTACAAAAGTATCTTATTCAAAACTTGAATGTAATTGTCTTTACTTTTAGCAATAAAAATGAAAGTGTTCTTCTTATGTCAGACAATATTTCCAATTCTTTATACAGATAGACCAATTCTGAGTAGAATCACTATGACTCCTATAATGCTGATTTTGAACTTATACCTATGTATATCAAAATGATTCTCATTTGAGCATGATATTGAATTACATATATATGACTATGCAAAAACCTCTCCAGCTGAATATTATAACAGGGGTATAAAGCAAGGAGAAAGACTAATATTATCAATATAGGGCCCAACTTGTGAAAATTATGAAAGATAAGTATAAACATTATGGATATTTTCTTAACTATAAGGAATGAGGATTTCACAAAATTTGATTCAAACTAATTGCATTTGAGTTCAGAGATATTTAGTGGCCAAGTCAAAATCCTAAACAAGCCTTGGCTACTGCTGCCCTGCTTATTAATTTATTTGCTCATTTGTACCTAAAGCAGACCATTTAAATATACAGCTAATTGAAAATCAATGGGTCATTCTTTGATGATTTTATCATTTAGGGACTACATGACATTATTAGAATAACAATGCAACAAGTACAACATAATATATTAAACATTTCTCTGAGCAATAATTTATGATTCATGCATTAGAGTCTCAAAGGGATAATTATGACCAATACCTCACCATGCTCACTGCACAAAAATTAAAAGGGAATATAGTGCTGATTAGTGTCTGTCTGTTGTAGTGATTATCAGACAAAACAGTATAACAGAAAAAGTTGCAGACATTAAAAAATACAGTTTGTAAAAGGCCCCTTCAAGCATTCCTAGACCTTTAATCTATCTTTAAAGAATGCACTGCATTAATGTGTGTTACAAGTTCAATGAGTGGTCAATGTCAATGGAAAACTGACCACATTGTCTTATTTTTATATTTGCAAATCAATGAAAGAATGACTTCAACTGCATTCAACAAATTTCATAAATTATCAATGCCTTAATTACAGTGCAAGATATAAACAAACGAAGATTTCAAAATTCGCTGATGAAATAGGTTGTTCTCCGGACCCTCCCCCTTTTTCCAACTATATTATTTATCCAACTGTACTGAAAACACAAACAAATACAAAGTAACTGTAAGGTGAGAGTGTTTATAAAAAATGAAAACATATCATACGGACAGAAAAAACAAGCTTAATTTTGATTATTAGAACGAAAATCAGCGTTCTCTGTTAGCAAAGGGGAGTAACTCGTTTGGAACATTGAAAGTCAATGGAGCGTTTTAATATCGACGATTTAACTGAAATACTGAAGAGTCGGTTATAAAAACGAGTAGAACAAGGGCATACTGGCCACTAAGGTCGATATTTTTTGGTTTCCCAGAAAGAGAATTTGAAATTACACTTCGCTAACATATGGCAAAGAATACAGATATTATAAGTAGTCATAAAAATGTGTCCGAAACTCCGAAAAAGCACAAAATGTGAAGTGATTTGCCTTTGAAGTTGGTTTTATATGTGTTATCTTTAAAAACAACACTTTGCCATGATTTTTTAATGGACTTTAGATCGTAAACTATCCAATGAGGTTTTAAACTTTAAATTTAAACATCCGTATGCCCTTGTTCTACTACGATTTATTTGTCAGTATTTTACTTTCTATTTCTGGTGGTCACGTGACCTTTTCCCTTGGTCTAAAAATAGATTTGTATTTTTTTTTTCAAAATTTACATCTATTGTCTTTATACACACCGACTATACTATGAGTGGAGACAACTATTTCTTAACCGAACACTGAATTTGAAAACACTACAATGTTGTATCTTTTCATGTGGCGAACAACCTTAACATCACTGCGTGGGACAGTGGTATAACAGTACAACATAAGAACGAACTATAAAAATCAGCTAAAAAGTTTAAGTAAGTTTACTTTGCGAGCCCAAAGTGAGGAATTAATTATGAAACATGGTTAAGCGAAATAAATATCTAGAAGATGTTTTAAAAAAAGACTATAGGTGATGAGTTATCCCTTCGTATAACAAGATTTATCTCTCCTGGGATTTAAACATATTGAGATTTAGATTGAATTGTCTACCTTTGATAACAGCCAGTACCAAAGCACGATTATTTGTTCGGTGATTATTTTATTGATTAACAATAGTTTAATAAAGGAAAAGGATAATACCTTCAATTTCAAGGTCTCACAAAGGATTTTTCACCTATTATTCTAATTTTACATTAAAACCCCGAATTTAGATGAAAAGGCTACTGAGTGGTATACTTTGATCACGTATACTCAACATACACTCGTTCCTAACTTGCAAAGTGTTATTGGCTTTCTACTGGTCATTATATGATTATTTACAACCAGCAGGCGCTCGCCTTTTTATTACAACAATTGATTGACATTGACACGATCACTTAAATGTTTGTTAAAGGTTAAAGGTCGCTCGATTGTCTTGAAGACATCGCTTGCTGTTATACAAATACTAGTAGCTTTGAATGTAAATGAAACGTTGTAAGATTTGGTAGTGAATCAGTCATTTTATGGTATTAATTTTCTAGAGGGAACTCGCTATTATATTGAAAGCGGTAGAAGCTGGTCGTTTCATAATTATCTACAATTCAAAATATCGTTTATTCATAGCTTTTTCGAGGAAATAAGTAATTTATCTTTTATATGTTCTAGGGTAAAGTTCTAATTTGATTGGTTTGTCCATAGCATGCAATGCATTTAGCTTATGTTAAGTGAGTCTTTAATGGACAATTTTCTGTGAATTTCTTCATAGTAAATAACTAACATTATGTGTTACAACCAACCATTGATGCACAAGTAAAGATTTAAACTAAGAAGTTTGACATTTATTTCAAACAAATGTATGCAATAGTTTGTATATCCAACGCTATAGACGAGTGACATTTTTGAAAATAAGAGGCTTAGTGTTTGACATTAATGAACCCACCTGATTTTTGTTACACATGAAAGATGAATATCTGGGGTTGAAGTCATAAAACTTTGCTCAGTACTCGGAGCACAAAAATCATGCTCGAAACATAAAATCCAGCATTTTGATTGGTTGATTTTGGAGTATGAGTACAAAAGAAAACAGACTCGAAAGTTTTATGACCACAAGGCCTGTACTTCATGTTTTGCCTAATCGTAAAAAATATTTTTTTTGAATAAAAATGTATCATCTCTGTTTCAATGTTAATTAATAATAATTACATTAGATGTATGTTTCATTATGATACTTTATTCGGATTGGCTAACTGCACATCACGTGTTATTCCGTAAGCAATTGTATTGCTCAATAAAACTTTTCATTCATGATAACACGTGGTCCCACAATAAAGTGCACAGGTGAATTAAATAAAGCAATAATAAAATTCGTGTTTTTATGATAATTGCTAAAAAAAAAAGGTAATTATAAGTATTGAATGCTTCTTTTTGTAACTTCATAGGGTTGTAAAAGTTTTACTTCTTCTTCTTTAAATAAAATGTTTGGTTTTAGGCGTCGTTTAACCACTTTAAGGATAAACAAACAATAAAAAAAAATAATATAGTGTTGTTTTCGTTGAAAAAGTAATTTTTGTCTCAATTTTGTCATTCTTTTGAATAAAGTAAACAAAAACCTCACAGCTTCAAAATAATTCATAATGTTACAAAGGTATTAGCTCTGACAATTTTCTTTTCCGACCTTTGACCCGGATTTTTAAAAAAGCACCATAATTCACTTTTACGACCGAGCAAAATTATATATACACATGTTTCCCTTTCCAAATATATAACATGTAGCCGTGTGTTAGATAGGTGCATTAAAATATTTTTTAGGTCTGAATGTCACTCGCCTACTAGTGTTTCTCATCTAATATGACAAAAGTATTAGTGGCCTTTTCTTTTTATATAAATAGCTACTAGGATTGAAGGTTTGTATCTGCTGCGCCAGACGCCCGTTTCGTCTACATAAAACTCGCACCAATTAAAACAAGTTCAAAAGGCCAAATGATGAAGGTTTGTATTTGCTGCGCCAGACTCCCGTTCGTCTACATAAAACTCGCTCCAATTAAAACAAGTTCAAAAGGCCAAATGATGAACTAAAATAAATTATGATTTTTTTTTTCGATTCCCCAATATAACCATGATAACGTTTAAGCCAAACTTTTGTGGTAAATATGTAAATCTTTTAAATGGTATTCTGTCTGTTTAATGTAATACATACTTTCCATGTGACATTTTGACTAAGTAATATAAACAATGACTGATTTGTGATGTGTTTCTCAATAGCAGGACGGAGATATAGAAAAGAAGTAGTTGAAGGACGCCTCCGGGTGCGGGAATTTCTCGCTACTTGAAGACCTGTTGGTAACCCTCTGCTGTTGTTTTTTTTTTGTCGGGTTGTTGTCTCTTTGACACATTCCCCATTTCCATTCTCAATTTTATTTGGTTTGTTGTACAGTTTTTGTTTTGGTGATAAATATTTATGAAATAATGGATATATACGAAAAAGATTTGATAGCAATTAATATTAGTCTTTCTTTGAATGTTTCTGTTTTTGAGGGAAATCATTTTACGTGTTGATTAATTTCTTGTCAACTTTTAAGATAACATTGATCTCTTAAGAATGTAAAAGAAATGTCAGATGGTTGATGTGTTCCTCAATAGCAGGAGGGAACTAGAGAAAAGAAGAAGTAGTTTTATGTTGTTGGGTAGTTTTTTGTCTTGGGGGTAAATATTCGTGGAATAATGGAAATCTACTAGAACGATATGATAGCATTCATATCAGTCTTTCTTTGGATGTTTTTAGTTTTGAGAGAAATCATTGTCAGCGTTGATTAACTTCTTGTCAGCTTCAAGATAACATTGATCTCTTAAGAATGTGAAAGAAAGGTCAGATGGAAGTTACGTTCGTCATACGAACAAAATCAATGTGGTTTTAATTACATAACTGACTGAGAAAGAAATCTTATTTATGACACCGGAAAAATCGAAAGTGCGAGTGATGTTAGCCATGTAAAAAAAATCTTTTATAATCATTGTACGATAATGAACAGATTCGACAAAAACAGTATGTAATTGTTTTCCGTCTCCTGGCTATACACAATTTGTTGGTGTTTTTGATTGTAAATGACTATAAAGAAAAACGTTCTTGACTGTATAGGTTCTTATCCAAAAATATGTGAATTTAATTGGTGTTTAACCATCAGAAAATATTTAGGAAGTCAAGAATGATTAGTTAGATATGGAAAATGGAACAATAGCCTTGTATTCTTGTTGCATTTTTTTAATTTAAGTAGTTTGATAGAGAATTAAAAAGGGAGCCGTATATATAAGGGTTCCTCTTTTGATTTTAATTTGTTTAACTCTCATACAGGTAATAGCCTTTATAAAACATATATGATTATTATTTCGTATTATTAAAAACGTCAAGATCAACTACCGGAAGTCATCTCGACCAATCATATCAACGTATTTCCTTATATGCAAATCATATAAGAATTATATCTGATTATTATTTCCTTTTATATCAACATGATCAAATAGAGACAAACAACAGTGGTTTATTTTACATTAAAATATATATACATGTTGTAAAGCTAACATGTTTTGTGCCCACCTGTTACTTGTATTTCAAAATCAGTAAAGGCCTATTGTTAATTCGCATTGCTATACGATGTGTCTCGGAATTTATGCCATGTATTCATACATTTATTCAAGTTTTTTTCTTTTGCTAGAATTGCTGGATATTGTGTTATGTGTTATCGTTTGTCCATATATTTCTGAAATCAGCAGTAGTTTTAAGTAAACCAGAAGTAACTGTTTATAAATCGTTTTAAACTAAATGATAGTTGGATCTTCAACACCGTCACATTTTATACTTTTTATTGATATGTCTTTCTAATTTTTCTGTAATCTTTATTATTTGATAATTTTCATCTTTTCCAATTGGTATATATATATCCAGAGCTCATCCATATCCTCACCCATCATATATACAATATGTCAAGTTTAATCAAGCATTAGTCAACGATTCTGATTGAAATATGTCAATTTGTACCAATAATCAGTAAATATCACTTGTGTCTGCGATATGTTATATGTAACATTTCCATTTACTCTAAAAATCATTTAGATCAAAATACACATGATACATTTCTACTCTTCTATCACAAAGATCTTGTAAGATCCTATTTTATCACTCTTTTAAAAAAAAATCGAGATCATCTGATTTCTAACTAATCATTTACAGCTTCAAAAGGCTGGGATTTTTTTCTTACGCCGCAATCATTGTACAAGTTGCATTACAACTTTATTACATGTATACGTGAGTAACCCTTTATTAATTATTCATGTTATTATTATTAATACACTTAAAAGTTCAATCCATCATTTCTTACATTTAAAAATGCCGGTATCATTTCAGGAATATGAGAGTTGTTGTCCATTCGTTTGATGTGTTTTATCATTTGATTTTGCCATTTGATAAGGGACTTTCCGTTTTTAATTTTCCTCGGAGTGTGATTTTACTTTTTAAATATGTATTTTTATGGAATATTTACTATTTGATACTAGGAATGGAACACCTTGATGAGTAATTTACAGCTTTTCCTACCAAGCACTTATATCAGAAAAAAGAAGTACAGTGTTGTCAGATCCTTATAGTTTACATGTTGACAACTAGGTCAGTATATATTTATACAACTGTACAAGTTCGGCGATATATTTAAAATATTGACTTGATTAGTGTACTAAATTATAAACAAATGACACCCAGTAATTTACAGACATGAAAAAGTTATTACTTGAATTCCTAATAATTCTGAAATTAATAATCTAATACGTATAATGATTACCCTCTAATAGTACAGAATTTCAATCCATTTATCGTGTCTCATTTCCTTCAAAATATCTACATAATGACTGAAATTGGACATTTAATTGACTAGCGTTGTTGTTTTCAGATTGTATGTTTCCTCTTTTTTACATATTGATTAACTGTGTTGGCTCATAAGTCTACGTCATAGCACGAGATTTAATTCATTAGATTTATTATCACAGGTCTTATACCTGTATCTTATAGAAAGTAGGACTTTAACCACACGTTTCATACTCGTGTGCCGTATATGCAGTATGATCTTAAACAACATACTTAATATCTTTTTCTTACATAAAACAGGACTGTTACAAAAAAAATCATACTTGTATTTCACGTGCCGTATGACGTTTTATAAAGTTTTAAAAAACTATATCTCAAGTGAAATTGGAATTTTGCCAAATATGTTAAGATACCTTACATGACGTTTGACGTTTAACACATGTAAAATATTTGTACCTCACATCACGCAGATTTTAATAAAATATTCCATACAGGGTTTATGTTATATTTTGTACCTCAAATAAAAAATTAGAAGAAGGACCTTTATTAAAAGTGCTTATGCATGTACCGCACGTAAAGCAAAACTTCCAACATGGGGTTGCTGTTTGAACCTTGAAAACATCAAAGGGTTTTTAGCACAGGTTTTGTTCCCCATATTTCAGGGGAATCGAATACAGCATCAAACGACAACCACTTACTTACAGGCCTGAGGAGGTTATTACTTGAATACCTAATAATTCTGAAATTAATTATTTAATACTTATAATGATTATCCACTAATATTACAGAATTTCAATCCATTTATCGTGTCTCATTTCCTACAAAATATCTACCTAATGACTGAAATTGGACAGATAATTGACTAGTCAGGTTGTTTTCAGATTGCATGTTTCTGCTTTGTAACATATTGATTTACTGTGTTGGCTCATACAATCTACGACATATCACGTTAATTAATTTATTAGATTTATTACCACAGGTCTTATACTTGTATCCGATAGAAAGTATGACGTTTTACCACAGGTTTCATACTTATACCTTATATGCAGTATGATCTTAAACAACATACTTAATAACTGTTCCTTTCATAAAACAGGACTGTTACAACAGTGTTCATACTTATATTTTACATGCCGTATGACGTTTTATCACGTATTTAATAACTGTATATCATGTGAAATTGGGATTTTGCCAAATATGTTAAGGTACCTTGCATGCCATTAGACGTTTAACACATGTATAATATTTGTATCTCACATGACGCAGCTTTTAACAAGATGTTTCATACAGGGTTTATATATGTCTGTACCACAAATCAAAAAAGAAGGAGGACTTTTTATCAAAAGTGCATGTACCGCACGTTAAGCAGAACTTTTACCACGTGGTTGTTATTTGATCAAATCGAGCTTTTTTTTACACAGGTTTCATTCTTTATTACAGAAAAAAACAAATATCATGTAGAGCAACACACGACAACTACTAAACTACTGATTCACTTCGTTGGTTCATTCAGTCTACGACATATCACGCAATCTGATAAATTCAATTTTTTACCATAGGGTTTATACCTGTTTCTTATAGAAAGCATGGAATTTGTCACACGTTGTATACTTGTACCTAACATGAAAAAGTACTTTAACTACAATTTGAAGGATAAATTATAAGTAAGTCTTTATCATCCTATATATTGTCACGGAATTGAAAGAGAGACGAAAGATACCAAAGGGACAGTCAAACTCATAAATCTAAAACAAACTGACAACGCCATGGCTAAAAATGAAAAAGAAAAACAGAAAAACAATAGTACACATGACACAACATAGAAAACTAAAGAATAAACAACACGAACCCCACCAAAAACTAGGGGTGATCTTAGGTGCTCCGGAAGGGTAAGCAGATCCTGCTCCATATGTGGCACCTATACTGTTCTTATACTTTTGTCTTATCTTGATTGTAATAATGGAACAACGATTTATTTTTAATGTGTAGACCCTTCTATGTCATCATAACCAGTGTAAAATGACACAATAAATCAAAACAATTAAATTGCTTTTTGATTTATCAAATTCCTTCTAGAATTCAATGTATAAAACTAAATAATAATGCGCCCAACACCTATTAATTTTTCAAACAAAAGTGACATGTTGGGATGATATTTCAAAATTTTTCAAAACGTACACCAAAACGATGAGATTGGTTTAAACGTGAAAATTATCAATATTTTAAACAATGACGTGACGTACTGTGCATTTAGTAAAAAGACTTGTAATATAATCTCTGATTCCTTATAAAACACATATCGATTTTTACAAAAATTACAATAGTTATCAGTAGATTGCATCCAGAGATGAATATGTTATTATGTTAATAATGTATAACTTCTATGAAATAAGATTTATAGTTTAACAGATCTATATAAAATGACTGATTTATTTGATGTGGCAAACTAAATTTGTTTATCAGTGATATTTTGCACATTTATTTGCTTCGGTACCTAAGTCAACAATACGAGATAGAAACCAATGAGATAAACTAAACTTGATACAACAACCGTTAGAAAAACAACAAAATCATTTGAAAAAATGAAAAAAATTAAGAATAGATGATTATTCATTCAAATCTAACGACATTGTTTGCAACGGTATAGAGCCAATTGATTCCAAACTTTGTCCAATAAAACGAAGAGAGCCAGCGTTGTCAGGCTGAAAGACATGTCTTTCGTCGACATAGTGACCGTCAACATATGTCCAAACAATCATATCAAGAACGATATTACAGTATTTTTACCATACAAGGTGTTCCTGTAAATTTTAATATCAAACTTGCAGTCAGTATGTATTTCAATCCGACTTAACTTCTTTGTTTTTAATTACATATAAGTTCATTCATTTTTGACATTCATACGGAGTTATATTACAAAATGCAATTATGTTTCTTACTAATCGATTCAGATTTGTTTTCATCGAAGGAAAATATCAAAATAAGAAGCAACACAGGTCGTTTATAACCCTGTACAGCTTTATCTGAAATTGTAATTTATATTACAAAACATACATACATTTTGATTAAATGAAAATGATCCAAAAGTTACAAAGCCAAACTCATAAATTATTTAGATAAGTCTGTAATTCCAGACATCTGAATCATTTCCTTAAATTATTAAAAAAAATATAGGAACTGAAAACCAACTAGACCAGTTGGGAAGATGTCGTAGAGAATATAGATCTGAGTCTAATTTGAGTTCCTTAAACTTTTTGACCAAAAAATACTTTACCAAAACATAAATGAAAAAAATATATTTGTCATATAAGATGAAATATAACGGAAAAATAACCTCTCGGTTTAAACCTTTTGTTTTAATTTTCCCTCTATAAAATATCTAAAAAAATATACTCCTCTTTTATCAACGGAGGTTTATATACATTATCAATCGGTGCATATGTAGTTCAGTGTCATAGTAAACAGACGCACGCCATTCAGGAGGATCTTGGATGGGGTCATATAATATAGAATAATCAACTGATAGGGTAGAGTAGAAGGATAAAATATAAAGACCACAGAGGAACATCAAAACAAATAAAGAATAAAATATAGAGTAAAGGTGATAAGAGTGAAAATTATAAAAAAAAAATTTATAAAAAGATAAAGAATAAAGAAAAAAAGAAAGCATATTTAGATCCTCATGCAAATTTTATGACCCATTGCCCTCGAAATACCAATTAAATATCATTAACTTCCTTTCAAAAGCAATATATCCACATTAGTGAGGTTTCGTGTGTTAACAGATTTCATTATTTTAAATAGCTTTACAGCAACTTTGGTTAATCAGTTTAGCCATGATTAATCATTTAAGCATTAACCCAAAGAGAAAATCACAAAAATACTGAACTCCGAGGAAAATTCAAAACGGAAAGTCCCTAATCAAATAGCAAAATCAAATGATAAAACACACCAAACGAACGGTCCACTGTCATATTCCTGACTTGGTACAGGCTTTCAGAATCTTGAAAGATGAAGATAATACCCAGGATAACTTCAGTCTACAAGTAAATTATAGTAAATAATGAGTAGCTATAATACAATCATTGAATGTCTAAACATTTGTCAAATAAGAGGAAACAAATTACACGATGCTATTATCATATCATTTTTAGCGGTTAGTTTATAAAAATCTCTATGAAACGTGACTTATTTGATTTTAAATGGTTGCTTATATATTTCTTTTAGGAAAATGTTTTAACGGAAATAACGGGCTCCGCTGTAAATTCATAAAGATGGAATTTAATTAAACCTGCGAAATCAAAAAGATCGACTATGTTAACCAAAAAGTTAAATCACAAAAAAACGAATTCCGAGAATAACTCAAAACAAGAAGTCCCTAACCAGATGTCAAATTCAAAAGCTCAAACACATCAAACGAATGGATAACAACTATCATATTCCTGACATGGTACAGGTTTTTCTTATGTAGAAATGGTGGATTAAACCTGGTTTCAAACCTCTCATGTGTATGGCAGTTGCAACAAATTATTTTATATTGACAATCATGTGTGAAAAAAACCAAACAGATACATAGGTAAAACGTCAAACAATGGAACGAATGGAACACAACTCTCTTATTTCTGACTTGGTACAGTCACATGTAAATGGGTAAAACCGGAGTTTATAGAGTAGTTAAATATATCACATGATTGAAAATTATTTATAGTTATGTTATATTGACAAAACCATAAAGGCAGCCCATCCGTTGATTAACGTATTTTGAATTGTTATAAAAATCCGTCGTTTGGTTGCTGTGGAATCTATAAATTCGCCATATTTATTGCACGTTACAACATGCCTACAGCAATTCTATGGGAAGATCGGAGATAGTCTGATACAAGGCCATATATTATATACATGTATCACTATCCAATGTGCATGTACCATTGTTCAATGGTAGTATATATTATCATTATTTATTTCTGTCGCTTCATTTTGTAGATGATAATGCTTTATAATAGGTTATCCACATGATCAATAATGCTTTTCGTAAACCTTTCAGACCTTTATTGAGTAAATTGATATTTAACAATAAATGTCTGACTGTTTAGAATAAAACGAATTCTCGTAGGAAAAAGACTATTATTTAGACAATATACGTATAGTGTCTTGAAATATGAAATTTATTTGTATGAGGCTTAGAAACGGGAAAATGCGAGGTTCTACCGAGCATTTTCCCGTTTCGTGCCGAATACAAATAAATTTCATATTTCAGGACACTATACGTATACTGTTTTTATACTAAAATCGATAAAAAAAATAAAAAAATAATAAAAATATGAAACAAATATTATTAAAAAAAGTGTTTGGAATTTCCTCCTTGGGGTACCATTTTGGGGTATTTCCCTATGAGCGTAGTCTAGGCGGTAAGCATTGACAATTTCAGGAATTAGAAAGGGAAAATGTATTTAATTAATAACATTTGATAAACATGGTATATAAATTACCAATTTGAAGACAAAACAGGTTTAAATTCATAAAAGTTTGACCATTGTTACTACACGTTGTCATGGTTGTGACGTGACGTTGTAAGTAGGCGGGGCTTATAGGTGAGTTGAGGTCATTGACGTATAAAGCTAACGTTTATACGTATAGCTTTATCTGTATAGTAAAATAGCTGATTGCAGTATAAAAACTCCTATTAAACTGTCTCAAATGCATAATACAAACCAATTATCTAAAGTTGTTGTCAAAGCAACTTATACCTTGCTATAAAAGTTTTTTGTTTTATCGGGATTTTTTTTCTATGACCTTCAGAAGCTATGTGGCATACACCTATAAACGTTATATATGTAAACAAATGTACTAATGGGAAACCTAGTTAACCTTCGAGTGAATCAAATACACATATGATCCAGTAAAAGTTCAGACAGATAGTTTACATACTTTTAAACAAACAGCTATATTTGTATGCCTCAATTGATGGTTCTTCATCGTACTGATACTCAATTCGGCATTATATATATATAATAATGTCGGGTTTGTTACATGTTTTCCTGGATTGATGGTTCTTCACCGTACTGATACTCCATTCGGCTTAACTCGATATTAAGATTATGCTTGTAAATTACGGGAGTCAGCGAGTGCTTCAACTTTTATTGTAAGAGTTGATAGACAGAGACACGGTCAATTCACGATCAACAATCACTTGTCTCGAAATTGTCAGCTTTGGATGACAGGGAAATAAGCAATTAGGCATGTATATTCTGTGGTAAAGTTATAAGTTTCGATGGCATGCAAGCTACCGGTACATCAGTAAATCAATACATTTCTGTGATTTGTTTAGTTATATTTAAGGTTTGTATAAGGTTGAAAGAACTGAAAATAAGAAATAGAGAATACTCTAAAGAATTAAAGAATAAAGAAATCAAGGATCCCATCAAACTCTCATATTTTAACAAAATTAGACAATTTGTAAAGTGTCATAAAAGTTAACATTCATGAATTTAGTGCACACTTGTAAACTATCACATAGACTGTTTAAGATTCCACAACTATGATCTGTTTTACGAGTCAAGTACAACATTTATTGAATATAGATATCTATCATTCTTCTTTTTTGCTTGAAATTTAAAAAAAAATACCTCCTTGTTTTCAAAACCAATCATATCATTAAGTATTTCTATCAAGGTTCTAAAATCTTTCTCTTTCACCACCTTCAAATTTGTTTTGCAGGATCCTAGTGTATTGTCATTATAGTAACAAAAATCAAAAAGATTATTTCGACTGGATTTTTCAACACCAAGTAGGTTTTAAAAGATCTTTCGTATAAAAATACAGAAAACTGTGATGGTGACATATAAAGAATAACGAATAATTTGTTCATAGTAACGTTATATGGACAAAATTATGCAAAAAATAAATCACCAAAATACTAAATTCCGTGGAGAAATCAAATCGGAAAGTCCCTAATCAAATGGCAAAATCATAAGCTCCAACGCCTCAAATGTATGGATATCAATTCTCATATTCTTGATTTAGTACAGGCATTTTCTTATGTAGAAATTGGTGGATTAAACTTGATTTTAAAGCTAGTTAAACCTCTCGTTTGTTGACAGTTGCATCTCATTCCATTATATTGACAACGATGTGTTGACAAAACAAACAGACATAATAGGTACAAATGTATCAAACAGCTAACATGTTGATCAGACATGGGGTAATTGAAATATGTAATTGTAATTGACTGTAATTAATTACAATTTATCATGTAATTGAATGTAATGTGTAATTGAGCATTTTTTCAATTACATGTAATTGAATGTAATTAATTACATAGCCAAAATTGCCTGTAATTGACAATTACTTTTCAATTACAAGTCAATTACATTTGAAATTTTGGATCAAAAGATTAAATCTTGTGTTTTCTCAAAAAATTATTAAAAGCAATAATCTTAACAAATGTTGTAAGCTGACAAAGAAAAGCCCTCACAGTATACTTTCTGTATTAACACAACCATGGTAGATTCTTCATTTTGTATTGAATGATAAAAAAAAAGTAGACACATGCCATAATTTTAAAAGAAACCACTAGGAAGTCACTGTCTTGACCTTAATTAGTAGATTTAGATAGATATTTTAAGACATTGATTTAACATAATTAACTTTATTCAAGGACTTAAATAACCAATAAATATAACCTCTGGCTATTTGTTTTATTACAAACTATATAATGACTGTTTTTATAACAGTTATGTTAAACAGATATAAGGCTAATTAGAGAGAGATAAATATACCCCTAGGGCCTATAGGTACATGTTTAAATTCTTGAAGGGATAATGCATATGACAAAATCTCACTTGCAAAATTTGTTCACTATATATATGAATGTTGAAAGAAAACATTTTATCAGATTTAAAAATGAGCTCCAAGAGTGTACTGGAACATTTTACTGTTCCTGATGACTTCCAAAATGGAAATACTTTCAAAGGAAAATGTATGCATTGTGGCACCCTCATTAGTGGAAGTTATAAAGTTACATCCAACTTTGTTACACATATGAAGGTAATACTATATAAGAATTTTAAAAATTAATAAATTCATAATGCTTCTTTTTCATTTCTAACCAGATTTCATTTATCTTATATCCTCTAATAGCTTACATTTAAATTTGGAAAATATTTTGTTTATTAAATTAATTAGTTGTGATTAAAACTAAAGTTTATTTTTGTTTTAAGAAGTCAGATTTCTAAATCACTTATTTAAGATAAATAATTTGAATAAGCTGGGATAAAAATGAAAATCATTTCAAAAAATAAAAAATAGTGCTCTTTTTTTGTATCATTTACAATCAAATAAATTTAAATAAATGTAAAATTTCAATAGGTAAATTAAAACAATTTAATATTTTCAAGATATTATATAAGGCCTTTTGTAATTTTCAGAGAAAACACAGAGATTTGTACATTCTGCATTCTGAGAATAAAGAAATTCAACCAACATTGACACAATGCATAAAAAAAAGTGTAAAATATTCACCGTCTGATCCAAAACAGTTAGAAATGACAAATGCTCTTATAATGTTCATAGCTGGGGATCTTTTACCACTCTCTATTGTCGAAAGTGAAGAATTTAAAAACTTGATGGAAAAAGTCTAGCTAAGTTAGCAGTGCAATATTTAGCTATTCCAGCCACATCTGCTCCAGTTGAACGCTTATTTAGCACTGCTGGAAAAACATTTAGGCCGGAAAGGTGCAGACTGGCTGATGGAACATTTGAAAAGCTGATGATGGTCAAATGTAATGGGAAAATGCTTAAATAAGTTATATGACACAATACAAAAATGTATATACTAGTTGAACACTGTCTAATTGTTATAACTATAGAGCAATGTATAATACTTATGTACATATCATAGAATAAATGCATGTTTTCAATGTTTTATCTTAATTTTCCTTTCAAATGTAATTGAAGTAATTAATTACATTTGCCAAGTAATTGGAATGTAATTAATTACATTGGTAAAAAAAGTCAAATGTAATGTGTAATTTAATTGAAGATTTTGTAATTGTAATTGAATGTAATTAATTACTTTCAAATGTAATTGACCCCATGTCTGATGTTGATTAACGTTATGTTATATTGACAAAAGTATGTAACATGTTGATTGACGTCTATTCAATTGTTTTAAAACTCCATCGTTTGGTTATGATTGAATCTATAAATTTGCCAATCCAAAGATCGTAGGAAGCCTGATACAAAGCAATATAGTACAAGAAATGATGTAGGACTTTCTATCGCATATGAAGCAGACCTTTAACCATGGGGTTGCTTTTTGCACACACCAATGCGGTTTTTAACACAGGTTTCATTCAATATTACAGACAATCAGATATAAGCTCACCATATATTAAAAGGTCAAGAAATAGTACATTGTACACAACATAGATACATAAACAGCAGAAGCAAAATGACTTTAAACACATATTAAATGCCTTGATCTTATATGAATCCTTAAATTTACCACGATTTTAAATGAAAATGAAACACTTCGAGACAGAAAAGCTTTTAAGACCTTTCGAATCTTGTTTTGTTTGTGAGAGCAGTAACACCTGATGAATCTTGTCTCTTATTTCTTATTTTTTTTTATATGCGTAGAAGCCCTTAGGATTTTCTTTTAAGTCATTGCTGACAATATCTTGTATGTACTTTCTATGAGCTGTTTTGTCTCCTTTTGGGTGTTGGCTTTCCGTTTTTGTAATTTTCCCAGTCGCTAGGGTTATTAGTATGCTTAGCTTTGGAGTGGACTCTTGTTTTTTTCTCATTGCTCTTCCTGTCTGGGTGTTTATCTATGGATGCGTGTGCCTGTTCATTGAATGTTTTGTTGGTACCAGCTTTTCAATTAGATATTCTAGGATTGTTTTAGGTGCATTCCACATAGCCTCTTCTGTTTGGTCTTTAGAATGACAGAATTATTCACCAAAGGTCTTAAGAGAACTTTTTATTGCTTTCATGTTAGCCTTTTACCACAAACATATCTTTCTTCGTGTTGGCTTAAATCGGTTTGGTTGTACAATTGTGTCATACAGTACTATAACATGATCACTTTTAATTTCAATAGGTTGAAGTGCCTTACAACGTGTAATAAATAGGGGTCCCAATAAATAAAGGGATAAGTCAGTCTTTTATCATCTTATAGATTGTCACGGTATTGACCTATACTGTTCTTATACTTTTTTCTTGATTATAGTAATGGAACACCGATTTATTTTTAATGTGTTGACCTTTCTACGTCATTATAATCAGTGTAAAATGACACAATAAATGAAATCTACGGTAAAGGATTTGCTCACTTTTTTAAGGCCGTACGGTGTCCTTTAGTTGTTGATTTATGTGTCATTTGAATTCAATTATCAAATTCCTTTTATAATTTAATGTAGTAAAACTGAATGATAGTGAGCCTATCATTTATTTATATTTTAAACAAATGTGACATGATATATACTATGTACAACAAAACGATGTGATTGGTTGAAAACGTCTCATTTAACGATTATTCAAACTATGACGTGACGTACTGTGCATTTGGTGAATAGACTTGTATTATAATTTCTGATTCCTTATAAAAATATATTGATTTGACACAAATTTCAAAAATTATCAGTAGATTGCATCCAGAGATGAATATGTTATTATGGTAATAATGTATAACTTCTATGAAATAAGATTTGTAGTTTAACAGATATAACATGACTGATTTATTGGATGTGGCAAACTAAATTTGTGTATCGGTGTTTATCAGTCGAAATTAAACAGGTAAAGAACCTCTAGGTTAAAAACTTTTGTTTAAATATTCTCTCCTTAAAAAATATCTAAAAAACATCTACCCCTCTTTGATCAACGGAGGTTTATATACATATGCATTATCAATCGGTGCATATGTAGTTCAGTGTCATGGTAGACAGACGCACGCCATTCAGGAGGATCTTGGATTGAGTTATATAATATATAATAATCAACTGATAGAGTAAAAGGATAAAATATAAAGAACACAGAGGAACATCAAAACAAATAAAGAATAAAATTTAGAGTAAAGGTGATAAGGGTGAAAATTATATAAAAAAAAAATTATAAAAAGATAAAGAAGAAAGAAAAGAAGAAAGCATATTTAGATCCTCATGCAAATTTGATGACCCATTGCCCTCGAAATACAAATTTAATATCATTAACTTCCTTTCAAAAGCAACATATCCACATTATTGAGGTTTCGTGTGTTAACAGATTTCTTTATTTTAAATAGTTTTACAGCGACTTTTGTTAATCAGTTCAGCCATGATTAATCATTTAAGCATTAACCCAAAGAGAAAATCACAAAAATACTGAACTCCGAGGAAAATCCAAAACGGATAGTCCCTAATCAAATAGCAAAATCAAAAGATAAAACACACCAAACGAATTTTCAACTGTCATATTCCTGACTTGGTACAGGCTTTCATAATCTTAAAAGATGAAGATAATACTCAGGACAACTTCAGTCTACAAGTAAATTATAGTAAATAATGAGTAGTAATAATACAATCATTGGATTTGTCAAATAAAAGGAATCAATTTACACGATGCTATTATCATTTTTAGCGGTTAGTTTATAAAAATCTCTATGAAACGTAACTTATTTGATTTTAAATGGTTGCTTATATATTTCTTTAAGAAAAACGTTTTAACGGAAATAACGGGCTCCGCTGTAAATTCATAAAGATGGAATTCAATTGAACCTGACAAAACCAAAAGATCGACTATGTTAACCAAAAAGTAAAATCACAAAAAAAAACGAATTCCGAGAATAACTCAAAACGGGAAGTCCCTAACCAGATGTCAAATTCAAAAGCTCAAACACAGCAAACGAATGGGTTACGACTGTCATATTCCTGACATGGTACAGGTGTTACTTATGTAGAAATGGAGGATTAAACCTGGTTTCAAGCCTCTCATTTGTATGGCAGTTGCACCAAATTATTTTATATTGACAATCATGTGTGAAAAAAACAAACAGATACAGAGGTAAAAATGTCAAACAAGGGAACGAAGGGAACACAACTGTCTTATTTCTGACTTGGTACAGTCACATGTAAATGGGTAAAACCGGTGTTTATAGGAAGTTAAATATATCACATGATTGAAAATTATTAATAGTTATGTTATATTGACAAAATCATAAAGACAGCCCATCCGTTGATTAACGTATTTTGAATTGTTATAAAAATCCGTCGTTTGGTTGCTGTGGAATCTATAAAATCGCCATATTTATTGCACGTTACAAAATGCCTACAGCAACTCTATGGGAAGATCGGAGATAGTCTGATACAGGGCAATATATTATATACATGTATCACTATCCAATGTACGTGTACCATTGTTCAATGGTAGTATATATTATCATTATTCATTTCTGTCGCTTAATCTTGTAGACCCTTGGCGGCTTCCTTTTTGTCTTGATGTTAAGATGTTTCTTATCCTGAATATGCATGACATGACTTCAATAAGGGTTTGAACAAGCACTGATCTTGTTGGTTCAATGGTTCAACCTGATGCAATTCTGTGAATTATGATAAATTGGTATTTTGATGTCTCATACTTTTATCGTAAAAACATCAATTTTGAGGAAATGTCATATCCTTTCTTGTTAATCACGTCCTTATGTCATCGATTTTAAATTATTGTCATATATTTTATTTTGAATTGTGTCCTAAGATCATTGTTTCTGATTAGGCCCTTAAAGAAAAATCCTTTAATTATTATTCAATAAAAGTCTTCACTAGAGGAAAACATTTTGTGCTTCCGTAAATTCATTTCCTTTAGCTATATTAATGTATCAAGAGGATGTCTTTTAATTTGAAATGAGAAAGTACAGAGGGATTGAACTTATTATTTTGAAGGGATATTTTTTTATATAGCACTGATTGCCTACCAAAAAGGAGAAACACATTTGAAAATATTTAATATGATATGATATAAGCGTGAGATTTATATGATTCAGACAAAAAATTCAAGGCAGATAGTGAAAAAAAATGTTCTAGTAAAAGAGTAAGTACCTGTTATAGTTATTTTCAACTATATCTATACATATGTGGTTATCTATATCAAATCATTTAAAACAATGTGATAATTTGTTTTGTTGTTTTTATCTAAGGTTACACATTACTATGATCTTATAATTGCTTTACAACACGCAAATCACGCTGCGAGGCTAATATTTTCATTGGTTATTAACGCTATCTAGAAACATTTCTGGTTCAGACTGTTTGTCCTGATAGTATGTGGCCGAGGGTATAATAGCTGGAATCAAATATATAATTGGCAACCTGTCCTATACCGGGAAAAGGCATTATATACGACAGGCAAGTAATAAAATAGAAAAAAGATAATCAAGATCCGGGAAGCAATCATGATTTCGTGTCGACGTTTGAAATTGTTTTTTGTTTTGTTTGCTATTTGTAGTAATTGGATATAGATGGGAACTAGTATAACTTGTTCTGATACTGGTTCTGCAACAGTACGTACTATTTATTTAGTTTGATGTTCAGTGCATAAGGCACGAGGAAAGTTTTGGCGGTTTCTACGGGTGGAGTTTAATGGTATGGCATTTAAATGTAATAATATCGAAGGTGCTCGCAGTTACGTCGAATTGAAGTTGGTCACATACGTAGATATACAGTTGCTGCTATGTTTATTACATGTATGTATATGTTGTTTGAATCGAAGAAATTTGTGCAATAAAATAAAATAAAACATTGTATCCCAAAAAATATATAATATATTACTGCGAGCAACTAATCCTATTTATGTGTTTGTTTTGTTCATAGACTATTGAATTTAGAGATGAAATACTTTAAATTCGGACGAGCAGGGCGAGGAAGATTTAAATAGGATACTTTAAAATACTACGTAACTTTTAGAAAGGTAAACATTGTTTATGTTACTTATAATTATCTTGTTAACAAACACAAACTCCACTTAAATTTTAGTAGAATAAGCATAAACATACTGCATTTCATGTGAGACTCTTTGCTAATGGTGTCGATTTACCACATATGTAAGCCAGGCAAACTTTGCTTTTTTTTATGTACGCTTATCTATTGTTCATGTTTTAGGTAATATCTAACGGTACAGATGTGTCGACTGTTCTGTTTTACACATTTTGTCCTTATATTATTTTATACGCTTGTAAACAATGTATACATCCCAATGGACATTTGGAAAAAGGGTTCAAACTACTGATGTATAAATGCCTTTCCCATACAAAACATTTAATTACTTGTTTGTAGAAGCTACTGTTGATGAATATAAAAAAGATTAGAAAACGATGTGTGGCAAAACTCTCTTTTAAAAGTAAACATTGTTCACATACGTATAAAGTCCTTTAAAGATAATCATGATGAACGGAAAAGTCACGAAGACGTTAATCCTCAGATAGCAATGGTGAAAATGTGTCACAAACATAACGGGGATTATGTTCACTCTGAAGAAAAACATATTAAAGTGTAAATACAGTGAAACCTGTTTAAACCGAACCTCTTCTGAACTTGAGATTTTGTTCGGTTTTGGCCGATGTTCGGTTATATCAGGTTCACAACGCACATCATTTGATATGACGTTGCTTTATAACATGTTCGGTTTATACAGGTTTTCGGTATATGCAGGATTCGGTTTATACAGGTTTTCGGTATATGCAGGATTCGGTTTAGCCAGGTTTCACTGTATATACTTTACAAGTATGACTCTTGTGTTTTAAAATAAAAAAAATCGACAGATTATTCCTACTCGAAATCTGTTAGCTGTCACCAATCTGTTCACAAACATTGATTTTATAACAAAATACTGAAAGGGTAAACTAATTACGATCAACAGATTTGATGAAGGAGGAGGGTCTGGTGTAGGGGTTCTTCGAATCTTCGATCACTACGATGACAGAATTAATCTCCAATATATTATGATTTATTTCCTTTTAACAAGAATGAAGACATCACCAGTATTGAGTTTACGTGTAATAACTGAATATTTTTTTTATACACCTCCCTTTACTGCGGCTTTATGCAGCAAACCCGACATAATAATCCATTTTTTAAATCATTAAAACATTATCTAAAGAAATCTTGTAAACAATGATTATACCCAGGAAATGTTCAATGCAGTAAAATTTACAGTGAATAATAAACAAAGAATGAAAATTATTTATTACATAAATTTCATAAAACATTACAGTCAGGCTGAGGATTACGATTATATTATTAAACACCAAAATATTATTATAAATTCCTTGTAAAGGATTAAAGATATCCCTATTATTGAGTGTTCGTGTAAAAACTGAATTGATTTTTACAAATCTACGTGCAATGGCTTTTATCATAGCAGTTCAACCGACATAATAATCTATGCTAAAGTAATCTTCAATACGAAGATTATACTCAGGATAACTTCAGTCTACTGGTAAATTATAGTTAATAATAAATAGTTATAGTACAATCATTGGATGTTTTAACATTTGTTAAATAGGAGAGAAAAAACTTTACGCGATACCATTATCCTTGTTTTGCGGTTAGTTTGGAAAAATCTCTATTAGTAATAATCTCGTGACGCGGGAAAAATGACGTGATTCATTTCTAATTTGAAATGGATGATTATATTTCTTTTAGGAAAATGTTTTAACGGTAAAGTCATAAAGATGGATATTCATTAAATACCACAAAACCAAAAGCTTGATTATATAAAGGCAAAGGAACGATTGGAACACATCTTGTTACCCGATTTGGTACAGTTAAATGGGTAAAACCGGTAACCTATAGTTGTTACTTTCTGTATTATTTGATCTCTTGT
Source organism: Mytilus edulis (assembly GCA_019925275.1). Lineage (NCBI taxonomy): Eukaryota > Metazoa > Mollusca > Bivalvia > Mytilida > Mytilidae > Mytilus > Mytilus edulis. The sequence goes on from CM034354.1 coordinate 27,415,604, forward strand.
AGAGATGGCAACCATACCACATCTTCTTTTTAATATTTTGTAGATCACAAAATATATCACATGATTGAAAGTTGTTCATAGTTATGTTATATTTGCAAAATTGTATAAGCAGCCCATCCTCTGATTGACGTCTATTCAATTGTTATAAAAAAAAGAAGTTTGGTTGATTTGGAATCTTTAAATTCTTATTGCACGTTACAAAATGTCCTCAACAACGCTGTTGGAAGATCGCATGTAGCCTGATACAAGGCAATATACATGTAAATATCCCTATCAAACACACCATTGTACTCCAGTGGTAGTATATATTCCCATCATTCATGCATGTTGTTCCCTTTCGTAGAACCATCATTTGCCTTTTTTTTTATCTTTCAAAGATTCTTATCCTTAATATGCATGAGATAACTTCCATAGGATGTAAAATAAACACTTATCCTGTTGATTCAATAGTTCAGACATGCAATGCTGTGAATTATGATAAATAGGTATTTTGATGTCTCATACTTTTACCGTAAGATCATCAATTTCGAGGCAATATCATATCGTTTGTTTTTAATCGCTTCCTCATTTCAACGATTTTTAATTAATATCTCGCAATTTATTATGAATTGTGCCCTAAGATCATCGATTTTTATTAAGCCCTTTCAGAATCTGCCCTTAATTATAATTCAATTAAAGTCTTCGCTTGCGGAAAACATTTTGTGCTTCCGTTAATTCATTTCCATCAGCTATATTGATATATAAAGTAGATGTCTTTCAATTTGAAATGAAAAAAATACAGAGGGATTGATTTCATGAATTTGAAGTCATCAGTTTTTTTGTTGATATAACGCTGATTGCCAACCAAAATGGAGGAACACATTTGAAAATGTTTAAAATAATTTGATAATATGAGCGTGAGATCAATATGATTCTGTAAAAGGTTAAGGCAGAAAGCGTTCAAAAAATGTTTATTGGTAAAGTATTAAACATCGATAATAGTTATTTTCAACTCTTTATGTAAATATGTGGTTATTATACCAAATCATTAAAAACAATGAGATATATTTGTGTTGTTATTTTTATTTAAGGTAATACATTACGTTAGCAACACGGCGGGTGCCACATGTGGAGCAGGATCTGCTTACCCTTCCGGAGCACCTGAGACCACCCCTAGTTTTTGGTGGGGTTCGTGTTGTTTATTCTTTAGTTTTCTATGTTGTGTCATGTGTACTATTGTTTTTCTGTTTGTCTTTTTTTCATTTTTAGCCATGGCGTTGTCAGTTTGTTTTAGAGTTATGAGTTTGACTGTCCCTTTGGTATCTTTCGTCCCTCTTGTATTGCTTTTCATCACGCTTATCCCGTCTCTTTGTTGATTTGCCAGATATGTAAATCAGGCAATCAGTGCTTGTTATTTTATGTAATTTGATATTTTTTTTAGTTTGGGTTAATATCTAAAGAAAGTGAGATTATGACTCTTCTGTCTCACATACTAGTATTTTGTCCTCATCATTTTAATCGAATGTAAACAATCAAAGGAAATTTTGATGTATGTATACCTTTTCATTAAACAAAATATATTTACTTTTTTTATGAAGCTACTGCTGAGGTTTATGTTATAAGAAAAGCGAAATAGATATGTGGCAAAACTTTCTTTGGGTAGTAAACAGGGTTAACATAGTACGTATAAGTACTTTAAAGATAATTATGATGAACAGAAAAGTCATAAAGACGTAAATCTGCTCTGTAGAAAAACAAGTGTTAATATGTACTTTACAAGTTGGACTCTTGTGTATAAAATATGGCGGGAATAGGCTGACTGGGACTTTTACCTTATAATTGCATTGGTATTATTTGGGTCTCAAATCAAAAGAAAGAAAATCAAGAATCTGCTTAAATTGTGTCAAATGGCCTGTTATGAGCTATTAAGACTTATATTGAAAAGGCAAATAGGTGTTATGGGGCAAAATATTTTACCTTGTATCGTAAAGGGAAAACACAAAGAAGTCCGAATATCTGACACAGATTCCAAACCTCACCTAAGTACATCCTTAATATTTTCTTTACAAGTATGACTTTTTGTGTTGAAAAAAACAACAAAAAAACCCGACAGATTATTCCTTCTCGAAATCTGTTAGCTGTCACAATCTGTTCAAAACATTCATTATGTATTACAATACTGAAAAGGGTAAACCAATAACGATCAACAGATTTGATACACGAGAGAGGAGGGTCTGGTGTAGGAGTTCTTCGAATCTTTATTCTGTAATTCTAAATAACATGTTTCTTTATTGTTCAACAATTATTTTTCTATTCTTGTTATAATTTGGCACCCACTTATTTTCGTAAGTATTGTTATCCCAATTTGTCTCTACTTTTTATAATTGGTTATTCTCATGATTTATAATACTCTGTGTAAAACTCTTTAGACCTTTGTCGAGTTAGATGATATTTAAAAATAAATGTCTGACTCTTTAGAATAGGACGAATTCTTGTCAGAAAAGACTATTTTAAACTCTTATCAAACTGTCTCAAGTGCACAATACAAACTAATTGTCTTAAGTTGTTGTTACACCATTTAATGGCAATATTCTTTCGGAAATATTTTTTTATGATATTTACTGTTTTATACAAGTTTTGCAAATAGTTTGGTTTTCAAGTTTTAATCGATTATAAAATTGTCACTTTATGGTTATATTTTGGCTCCTATAATGCATGCTTTGATATAAATTAATCGCTACTAAAATGTACGAAATTGTTTAGAGAAACCGTCATAGAATGGTATTTTATGATCAGACGGTATCGAATTCGCCGTTTCAGAATCTAATGCATTCTGGGTAATATTTTCAAAATTGTACACCAAAACGTCGTGATTGGTTAAAAACGTTCTTAACAATGGAAATTCAACCAATAACGTGACGTTAATTTCATTTTGGGGTACGAACAACGAAATTACCCAGAGTCCTTTAGATTCTGAAACTGCCAATTCTCTGGTATTCCGCTCTTTGTATCTTGTAAGGAGTGGAAAATATTCGTTTGATAGGTATTTACTATTTACCATGTGTTTAATACAATATATTGTATATTGTCAGCTTCGAAAGGCAGGGAAATAGCAATTAGGCATGTATTTCCTAGAGTAACATTATAATATAGATGCATAGCTGATTAATTCCGACTAGAATTAAAAAGATTGTGCCAATCAGCTCTCTATATAGATGAGAATACTAAATGTTCCTTTTAATAGAAGAAGATAGATCAAGAGTAATTGAAATTAATTTAAAAATTCATGGAGTCTCCCATCTGGATAATATACGTGTTTGTCTTTAAATTTCTAAAAAGGACATACCACATATTTGTTTTATTTCTAAAAATAGTTATAGGAAAGCCCATAGTTCGTGCTGACATGTGATACATGTAAAAGAAATGTGATGGTAAAATACAAAGATATCCTTAATGTTCACATATCCGTGTTAGATGATGATGACGACAATCAAAAATATTATAAACAATACATGTATATATACAATAACATTATCGCACTTCAAAGTGAAGAGGATATTGTGTATCATGCTCTGTCTGCTGCTTCGTGAGTTTATAAAGTAATTTGATAATTTTGTCAAAAGTGCACATAATTCCCTTATTTGCTCTAAGTTGCCTTGTTGGTAAACTAATAGTCCTGGTCATGAGCTTTAGTGAGCTATATGAATAACCTATACCAATAGTAATAACAGATCATACCCGTAGCCAGGGGAAGGGGGGTGTTCGGACGAACCCCCCCCCCCCCCCCCTTGAAACCAAATAAGCACTATTAAAGTCAACGTTCTGTTCAAATTGTGACTGTTAAGGTCGAGTTCACGAGTCCAAATACCCCCCTCCCCCCTTTTGGAAATGCCTGGCTACGAGCCTTTGGATCATGTGTTGAGATTGAAAATATCAACACAGCTTTGCTTGTATAACTATATTTGCTTGTAAAACTATATTAACTCTATTTGCATAAGTCAGAAAATTTAGGGTCGGGCATGATATGTATGTTTCAACAACGTAAATATGAGCTCTGTAGCTCTCTCAAGTTCAACTGACTTGATATTTAATACAAAAATCAGATATCAAATTATAAGCATATTACACAACAAGAACACATGCATAATGTAAATAGCTAGGCAAAGTGAAACATGCATAAATTAAAGCAAGCAAGCTAACAAGAATAGAAACGCAAATTGAATGTATATATATATATACATGTAACTGAGTAACTCACTCAAGTAAAAAAGAATTGGTAGGAATCAATGAGACAACACTTCACAGTAGACCAAAAGGCAAAGAGATCATTAACAATAAGTCATTGTACTGACTTCAACAATGAGCAGGGCCAATACCGCATTAACAACAATAAGTCTTTTTACTGCCTCCAACAATGAGCAGAGCCCATGCCGCATTAAGAACAATAAGTCACTTTACTGCCTCCAACAATGAGCAGAGGCCATGCCGCATTAAGAACAATAAGTCACTTTACTGCCTTCAATAATGAGCAGGACCAATACTGCATTAATAACAATAAGTCAGTGTACTGCCTTCAACAATGAGCAGGGCCCATACCGCATTAACAACAATAAGTCTTTTTACTGCCTTCAACAATTAACATGTTTCATTAAATACTTCAAAAAAACAGATTTTAACATCAGAAGTTAGACATGGATCATACATGTAGTCCGGCGGCTACAAGCATATTTCAGACGAATTGTGCACAATCTGCTACAAGCATGAAATTTGGCATAGACCTTCCTCAACTATTACTCTTTAATTTCAGATAGGGAGGCATTTGAAAAAAATGTCTCACTACCGGTTAAATTCAAAATGGCGGACATCATACTTAAATCAGCCCAATATTGAAGGCTAGCATGTGAATATCTGTTATTATCATCCTTCTATCATAAAATTTGGTACAAACCTTTGTTTTGTACTATTATTAGATATATTATATAGATTAGTGGTCTTAAAAACCCCTACTTCCGGTAAAATCCAACATAGCGGACATTGTACTAAAATAAGCTTACTTTTTAGGGAGGGTAACTGAAATGTGTTTTAACGTATTGCTACTATCATTTAATTGTACATGAACCTTTCTTTGGTGCTTCTCATTGATGCAATGTATAAATGCATAGAAATATCAATTTATTATTTAAATATTCAACTTTTTCAAATTGTTCTTTGTGCTGGTTATTCAACTTATGGCTGTAAGTTATCCCCAAAACCACTAATTCTATTCTGTTGTAAATGTTTAAATACAAATTTGACATTTCCGGTGAAAAATGTGGCGTAAATTTTAAAAATGAGTCCTTAATCCATTTCTCCGATATATAGTTTTAGATAGATTGATTAAAACAAAATAGAATCACTATAGTACTAAAACCTTTATAAAATTACTACTATTTGGCCAAAAAAAAACATGTTTATTCACGGTCACCCCAACATGCACACAAAGCAGTGCACGAGAGACACGATTTTTTTCATTAACATCGACCACGGCATCCTTTCTTACATCCACAATGTACAAGCTTCTGTCAAAATTATGAGAACGAGTTTTTTTAAAAAAGGGATCCTCTTTGTCCCTTCACCATCCATTAGCGCCTGGGCTGGGTAGCATAAGAGCCAATCCCAAGCTCGTCCCCCTAAACACCCGCCTTAGTTTATTGCACGTTTTACATGCTGGAAAAGACTATACCAAGTTGAGGGAATAGCCTCAATTAGCCTTCCACATTGTGCAAATAGTTATTGCCTTGCTTCAATAACCATGTTAGCTCAATCTGATAAGTTTGTGCGATCTTACAGTAAAACCCCGGTGCATCATGATTCTTGTGTCAGCTTCTTAATGTGAACATGAGGCTAAACTTGAAATACATCACGTTGTGGATACAAATGTAACACTGAACATAAATAAAAATTAATAAAATACCTTGAAACTGTTACAAGAGCGGATAAAGTCTTGAATGAGTATGGTAGTTATAGCAACGAATATTCAGGATGTTCAGTGTTATCCACCACACGATGATGTTTCAAGTTTATCAACATGTTTACATGAAGGGACTGACACTAGAACCAAGATTGATGTCTCTGATGCAGGGAAACCAAGACTTAACTGAGTCATGACTCGAACAGTCTATGCTGATGTCATTACTGTTTCAATAGGGGCTAACGAACTTTGGTTTGCATTTGCAAGTGGGAATAGCTTTAGATATATATATCTTTCAAATGCACTAGGCATTGAGAGATTACACGTTTGCCGGAAAAGGAACTGCGTTGTTCACATGGATGGCGTTTGAAGATGTGACTTTAGCATTTAGAATGATGATTGATCAACCAACAACACCAGCTATGGATTTGATAATGTCATTGATAAAACGATACGTGGTTTTCTTGTAAGATCGAAAAAAAAAATATCAGATGGGGTTAACAAAGCAAGAAAACATGTGTTTTTGGAAGAGAAAAGACTTATTGAGGATAGTCACACTCGGTCTAGTCCAGACGCTTATGAATGGCGAAAGAAAAAATATGATCCATGGTAACCCTTTTGGACAACTCTTATCAGGAGCTTGTACATTATGGATGTTAGAAACAATATCACAGTCTTTGTAAATGTGGAAAATCGGCTCTCCGATTGTGAATAAACATGTATTTGAGGCCTAACGACTATGCTGATTGGGTATTTTGTCCTTACCTTAATAAAATACCTTGAAACTGTAACACGAGTGGATGAAGTCTTGGATGCGTATGGTAGTTGTAGCAACAAATGCTCAGGATATTCTATCTTATTCCCCACATGATGTATTTCAAGTTTAGCACTAAGTTTACATTAAGAGGCAGACACTAGAATCATGGTGCAAGTGTCTGATGCAGTAACACACGAACTTAATCGAGTCATGATTCAAACAGTCGTTACTGATGATGCTGTCATTACTTTTTCGCTATTCCGTGACATAGGGGTAGACAAACTATGGATTGTGTTTGAGAGGGCAAAAAAAATTTAATATCTATCAATGGCCTTTAAAATGCACTAGGCAATTAATGATCACACACACTTATTGTGATCTATGCCTTTACCGGTTGTGATACGGTTCTCTCTTCGCTTGTAAAAGGGCAAAAGGGAAGGCTAATTGAGGCTATTCCCTCAACTTGGTCTAGTCATTCCAGCATGTAAAACGCGCAACATACTAAGCAGGTGCTTAGGGGGACGAGTCTGAAATTGGTCTTATGGTACCAATTCGAGGCGCTAAAAGGTGGCAAAGAGACAAAGAGGTTCCTTTTGAAAACTCTGAGGCCTGATCATTTTGTCAGAAGCTTGTACATTGTGGATGAAAGAAAGGATGACGCGGTCGTTGTTAATGGGGGAAATTTGTAGTATGATGTCCGCCATTTTGGATTTAACCGGAAGTGAGACATTTGTTTCAAATGCCTCTCTATCTGAAATACAAGAGTAATAGTTGAGGAAGATCTATGCCAATTTTCATGCTTGTAGCAGGATGTGCACAATTTTTCACCAAGCCGCCGTACTATAAAGAACGAGAATTCGATCAATCAATGACGTAACATATTTTGCATTTTGTAAGAAAACTTGTGTTATTATCTCTGATTTCTAATCACAATGATTCATTTTGACACAAATTATAATAATATGCCTGATTATCGGCAATGTGCATGCAGAGATGAATTTCTTACCACTGTATCATGTTACTAATGCATAACTTCTAAGAAATAATTTGTGTAGTTTAAATAGATATATCATGACTGATTTATTGGATGCGGCAAACTAGATTTGTTGATGTTATATTTTTAACATTGATTTGCTCTTGTATCTAAGTCAACAATAAGAGGGAGAAACCAATGAGATAATCTAAACTTAATACAAATGAAAGTAAGGAAAATAACAAAATCATTAAAAAAACGAAAAAAAAAGAAGAATAGGTGAATATTCATTCAAATCTTGCGACATTGTTTGCTACGATATAGGGTCAATTGAATCCGATAATATGATGAGAGCCATCGTTGTCATGTTAAAAGATAGGTCTATCGGCGAAGCAATGACCGTCAACATATGTCAAAACAGTCATTTAAAAAAACATACATGGTGTTCCTGTATATTTCAATATCAAACTTGTTTTCAGTATGTATTTCAAATAGACTAAACTTCTTTGTTTCAAATTACATATAAATTCATTCATGTTTGACATTTATACGGAGTTATGTATTACAAAATGTAATTATATATCTATCTAATCGATTCATATTTGTTTCCATTGCAGGAAAAATACCAAAATAATCAGCAACAATCTTTATTTATAACCCTGTATAGCTGTATCTGTAACTGTAATTTATATAACAAAACAAACATAAATTTTAATTAAATGAATCTGATCCCAAAGTGACAAAGCGAAACTCATAAATTATTCAGATTAGTCTGTAATTCCAGACATTTCCTTAAATCATTGAATATAATGCATGAACTGAAACTAGAGCAGTGGTGAATGTACGATAGATAATATAGTACTGAGTCTTATTTGTGTTCTTTTAACTTTTTGTTAAGCATAAATGACTGAACAAAAACATTAAAGATTTTTTTTGTGTGTTATCAGTGGAAATAAAACCTTTATAGCTTGTTGTTCGGTGTGAGCCAAGGCTCCGTGTTGAAGGCCGTACATTGACCTATAATGGTTTACTTTTTTAAATTGTTATTTGGATGGCGAGTTGTCTCATTGGCACTCACAGCACATCTTCCTATGCCTATCTACAGAACCTCTAGATAAAAACCTTTTGTTTTAATTTTCCCTCCTTAAAAAAAAATATAAAAAATAGATATGCCCCTCTTTTTCCAAGAAAGGAGGTCGACATATACATTATCAATCGGTACACATGTAGTTAAAAACAAATATTATAAGGTAAATCCAACATTGTGAAATAGTAGGCTCTTATTAATGTGTGTCGTCATATTTTATTATCGTATATTATAATGTCATAATAGACAGACGCCTTCGTTCAGGAGGATCTGGTTGGGGTAAGATATTATAGAATAATCAACTGATAGGGTAGAATAAAAGGACAAAATGTAAAGAACACAGAAGAATATTAGAAACATAAAGAATATAATATAATGTAAAGGTGATAAGGGTAGAATGATTTTAAAACAAAGTAATAAAGAACAATTTTATGAAAAGATAATAAATGAAGAAATGATGTAAACAAATGTGATCCTTCGTGCAAATGTCATGACATATTACGCTCTAAATACATATTCAAAATCATTAACTTCCTTTCAAAAGCAATATACCCACATTTGTGAGGTTTCGTGTGTTAACTGATTTCTTTTTTTTAATCGGTTTACAGCGACTTTTGTCATATCAGTTCAGCCGACTTTATAATATATGTTTAAACATTAAAGCATTAGCTAAAGAAATTTTTTAAGATGATTACTATACTCAGGACAATTGCAGTCTACACGTAAATTGCGGTAAAGAAAAAGTACTAATAACACAATCATTGGATTTTAACATTTGTTAAATAAGAGAGAAAAACTTTACGCGATGCCATTATCATTGTTTTGCGTTTAGTTTGGAAAAATCTCTTTTAGTAATAATCTCGTGACGCGGGAAACATGACATGATTCATTTATAATTTTAAATGGTTTATCGTTTTTCTTTTAGGAAAATGTTTTAACGGAAATAAAGAACTCCGCTGTAAATTCATAGACATAGAAATCCATTAAAACTAACAAAACCAAAACGATTAACTATACATGTATTAACCAAAAAGTAAAATCACAAAAATATCGAATTTCGAGAATAACCCCAAACGGAAAGTCCCTTAGCAAATGTCAAATTCAAAAGCTCAAACATATCAAACGGATGGGTAACAACTGATTTGGTTCAGGTATTTATCTGTATAGAAAGGTTGGATTAAACAAATGTCAAAAAAGGGAACGAAAGGAACACAACTGTTTTATTCCTTACTTGGTACAGCCACAGGTAAATGGGTACAACCGTAGCTCAATATATTCAAGTATTCATAGTTACATGAGTTATGTTATATTGACAAGATCATGTATGCAACTTGTCCGTTGATTAACGTATTTTGAATTGTTACAAAAATCATTCGTTTTGTTGCTGTGGAATCTATAAATTCGCCATGCTTATTGATAGTTAAAAAATGCTTTCAACAACTGTATGGGAAGATCGCAGATAGCCTGAAACAAAGCAATATACATGTATAAACCCCTATCCAACATAGCATTGTACTTCAGTGGTATTATATATTCTAATCATTCATTTCTGTTGTTCTAGCTTGTAAACCCTTCCTTCTGGCTTGACCTTGAGAAGCGCATTATCCATAATATGCATGAAATCATTTCCATAGGGTGTTAAACAAGCGCTAATCTTGTTGATTCAAATAATTAAGCTTAATGGAATGCTGTGAATTATGATAAATTAGTATTTTGATGTCTCACACTTTTATCGAAAGCTCATCAATTTTGAGAGTTTCTGATCCGTAATAGGAATGAAATGATTTCCATAGGATGTTAAACAAGCAATAATCTTGTTAAATTAATAGATCAGACTAATGCAATGCTGTGAATTATGATAAATAGGTATTTTGATGTCTCATACTTTATTGTAAGATCATCAATTTTGAGGCAATGTCATATCGTTTGTTTCTAATCGCGTCCTCATTTCAACGATTTTAATTTAATATCCAACAATTTATTATGAATTGTGTAATAAGATCATCGATTTTGATTAAGCCCTTTCAGAAACTTCCTTTAATTATAATTCAATTAAAGTCTTCGCTAGCGGAAAACATTTTGTACTTCCGTAAATTCATTCCCTTCAGCTATTTTGATATATAAAACAGATGTCTTTAATTTGAAATGAAAAAAAATACAGAGGGATTGATTTCATGATTTTGAAGTGATCAGTTTTTATATAACGCTGATTGCCTACCAAAAGTGAGGAACACATTTATAAAATGTTTGAAATGATTTGATATTATGAGCTTGAGATCCATATGATTCATAAAAAAGTTTCAAGGCAGAAAGTGTCAACAAAATTTTATTTTGGTAAAGAATTAAACATCTGTTATAGTGATTTTCAACTCTATATGTAAATACAGTGAAACCTGTTAAAACCGAACCTCTTCGGGACTTGAGATTTTGTACGGTTTTGGCCGATGTTCGGTTTTATCAGGTTTACAAAACATACAATTTGATATGACGGTGCTTAATAACGTGTTTGGTTTATACAGATTTTTGGTTTATGGAGGATTCGGTTTAGCCAGGTTTCACTGTATGTGGTTATTTATACCAAATCATTAAAAACAATGAGATATATTTGTTTTGTTCAACAATTATTTTTCTTTTCTAATTATAATTTGGCGCACACTTATTTTCGTAAGTATTGTTTTCCCAATTTGTCTATACTTTTTATAATTGGTTATTGAGATTGGAGACAACTTTAGGGATAATTTTTTCTTTTCCGATTTTCGTGCAGTAAAAGGTTCATTTTAGCCAAACCGCTTGTATCATATACACTTATCGTGAGTTCGTTAATATTGAAATCAAATTTGATGTATAAAGTCATTCCAATTGTCGTAAATAGTCATTTAAAAATTCAAGCCAGATGGTAGTAACTTTAAATGTGTGATGGTTGTAAATTCAACTAAAGCTTTTTGGGTGATGGTCGTAACCGACGCAAGATGGTTGTAGCTTTGAAAGATGACATTAAAGGTTGATATTAAAGGTTTGAATAAGGTTTAAAAAAGGGATAAACTGTAAAGAATACTTTAAAGAATTAAAGAATTCTCTAAACTATTACGGAATAAATAAATCCAAACTCTCAAATATTGAACAAAATAAACAATTTCTACAGAGTGATTAAATTTTAATGAACTAATAATCTCAACATGTTTTAAATCTTAAATAATTGAGACTTTTTCGAAAATATATGATACGAAATATTAAACGTGTATTTAGTCTATGAAGTACGAAATGGTAAATCTATCTGGTCCATATGGTACGAAATGGTTTTATAATGGGAACGGAATAGTGAACGTTAGGTACGGAATGGTCATTTTGGGTACAAAATGGCTGAGGTACGATAGAGTGAAGGTACGAAATAACTTGTTGCCACTTTGCCACTGTAGAGTAAATTTTGACACATATCTTTTATCAATCTTTATAATTCATGTACTTTACAAGAAGGAGACCTTTGTTTTTCATTGACATATATAGTAAATATTTCTTAATACTTTGATGAAGATTTAAATTAAGCATTAATTTCTCGTTCTGAGGTCACATGTCACAAAGAAGGGAAATGAAAACGTAAATGATTTGTATTCTAAAATCAAAATGTGTTTGCTATCATAAACTGCTCAGGGTCTGACAAAGACGATGTTTTGAGCTCGCCTAGTAGGGTAAACAACAGTGAAAAAAAAATTATGAGTCAAATCTTCAATTGTTAAACAGAAGACTCATAATTATCTATGACGTCATATCATGTTTTGATATATAATGAATTTGCCATCATGCATCATATGCTTGAAATATTTTTAAATATTTTCCCGTAGCCATTAAGGTGGTACCTAACACTACAGGGAGATAACTCTGTAAAATCATCTAAAAGTGTTGGGTACCACCTGAAGTTATTCAATCAAAAACAATTTATCAGTTATAGTCTAGAATTGAAAGCTGGATTAGTGCGACGGCTATAAAAAATGGAAAACAACACGTTCAAATGTTCATTGCGTCCGAAACGGTTTCGTGGATTTACCTTCATCTGGAACGCTCAAAGCCAAACATTTGAAATCCGAAGATAGATAAGTACCGAAAATCGTTGAAGAGCTATATGTCAAAAATACATAAAATAAATAGTTATATTGAATCTACAGACAAACAAAATGTTTCGGTAGTATTTCATGTGATTTTACTTCACTTCTAGTGATAATTTACACAGTCAACATTTTTCTTCTTTTATTCATATTGATATAATCTTCGAATCCTATGAAAAGACTGTCAACAATCATTTGAGACATTGATCTCATGTTACGTTGCCGTTTTCTTCATTTTGTCATTGACTTTTTCTAAAATCTCCGACTCCTGTTGAAAATAATGACAATTCATGAAAAAACTTAACTATCTATATCTAATACTGCAGTATAAAGATTTTTTTTTGATAATTGAACTCTCGTGAAAAAAAACATATAAATTAATAATTAAAATTGGTCGGCTCAGATTTTGCTAATTGAAAATGCCAAACTTATTTCCAAGGTTTTTAATATTTAATCACGTAAATCGATTAACAATGATTTAGAGGGTCGGGATGGTTTAACAGCACAGCAATATATGTGTTGCAATTTAAAGAACATTTGAGCATGATATACATTTATAAGGAATAAAAAGAAAATAAATTAAAAGAGATAAAGGATCGTCATCAAGACCCTCATTTACCATGTTAACATACGGGCACTAAATTGCAAACTTTAAGTTACAATATTCAATTAAACAAATAAAATATTTTCATTATCTTTACCATATAAGTGATACATTTGACTGACTTTATGATTACATGTAGACATAATGGACATAAACACGCCATTCAGGAGGATTTGATGGGGCTACAAATCATGGAATAAACAACCAGCGTGCAGAATAAAGAAATAAATGTATAAAGAAAAAAAAGTAACAAAAACAAAAATTATAGACAAAATGTGTAATACAATATAAAGTAAGGATAAAACGGGTATACGTCAACAAAGAATTAAAAAATACCAAAGAAAAAAGTGACAGCATTGGTGAAAATTTCATAAAATATTGTACTCAGGCTGATGATTACGATTACAGAATTGAACACCTATAGATAATTATTAATTTCCTTCAACATATATAAAAATAGCTGCATTTTTGAGTTTACGCGTAATAACTATTTGTATTGTTTTTAACAATTCCCTTTAACAAAGACTGTTATCATATCAGTAAGCCCGACCTAATAATCCATGTTTAATCATTAATGTATTATCTGAAGGAATCTGAAAAAAATGATGATTATGATCATAAAAGTTCAATTTATAAGTAAACTATATTGAAGACAAGTAGTTATAGTATCATTATTAGTTTTCAACATCAGGGAGAAAAGCTTGAAGCGATGTGATTATCATTGTTCAACGATTTTTTTTAATATATAGGGATAACATAACGCAAGAAACTATAATAGTTTTAGTTCATTCTGAATAGCTGATTGACTGTTTTGTGATGTGTTCCTCAATAGCAGGACAAAGTTACAGAAAGAAAAAGAATTGTATTTTGTTGAGCAGTTTTTGTCATTGTTAAGGTTACTAATCCTCTCTTAACGGCCTTGAAATAGATGCCGAGGTAAAATGAGAATTTGACGTTGTAGATCCCATACTTACCCTCACCATCATATATACAATATGCCAAGTTTAGGTAATCATTAGACACTTATTATGTTTGAAATATGTCATTTTTTCCCAATAATCAGAATATATCAGTCTTGTCTGCAATGTGTTATATGTAACTTTCCATTTACTTTTTTTTTTTTTTTTTTTTTTAAAGTAAATATCTTTTATTATATATCTGCTGCTTTAACAATTTACTCGGATTACAGCGTTAGCCCGAGTATCCCTGTAATTAGTTACTGAATTTCCAGGGAAAAGTTCAGTAAAGTATACTAAAGTATTAAAGTGTTAATTATATATATCACATACACATTCTTTTAAATACAGTGTATACATATTAACAATAAAATTTCATAGTATAAATCACGTGTTTACGGAACATCATTTTGCCTTCCGAATTTGTGTTCATCGTCCCGTGTTTACATCTTTGACCCAGTTAATTGTACTTGACCTTTTGTGCTGGATTAGTTACAAATCATTGTCCGAAAGCTAGTGCAAAAGGAAGCACATGTTTGTTGTGAAAATAAATTTTTGGATTAGATAAAACTTGTTTGGTAAGTGTTATTTACTATTCGTTAACGATTTTGTCATAGAAACAAAATAAATGTATCTAAAGTGAAAAAGATTAGATGTTTCTGGAAATATAATAGAAAGAATAAGGATTTTAACATGTGATTTGATACCAACAAAGTGAACATACACACAATATATTACTTGATGATATTCGGTGTAAATTTAACAAATCAGTGTTGAATTATAATCATTTTAGTTTTATATATTACATTAAATAAAGTGTCTTGTTTGGTTTGTTTTTACATACAAAAAATGAAAAACCAACAACTACAATATATATGTACAATATAAAATCTAGCATAGCTATTGATTATCACACCACACAATTGTATACATTTCAATTACATATAATTTTGAATATTTTTAAGCATCTTACTTATTGTTTTATTTCTATACTCCATCAGATGATATCTGTATTTAAATTCTTGTTTAAATATTTCATAAACATTAACTTGATTTATTTTATTATTTGAAATACAATTGCATTTGTGTAGAGTGAATAGGATGACTGTCAAGAGATAATTAATATCATTTAATGAGTCCTCTTCTATTTTATATCCTACTACTAAGTGTTTTAAAGTAACTATATGCTCACCAATATGAAGCTTATTTAATAAAATACAAATTTTATTCCAAAAAACTTTAAAATAAGTACATTCCATGAAATTGTGTTGATAAGTATCTGGTATCCCACACACTGAACACAGATTGGTGTTTTTAATTTTCCATGTGAAAAGATGTGTACCTACAGGTAGTATATAATGTAATAATTTCCATCGAACCATTTTTAATTTATTGTCTTCTAAATAATTAAAAATAAAATTTAATGTGTATTTAATTTTTGGTTGAATTTTATCTATATTTAGTTCTTTCCGCCATTTTGTAAACCCTATAGGAATATCTTTATTTACATTAGATAAGATGACATAAATATCTTTATTATTAATTTTTTGTAAATCATATATAATTGCGCCTTGTTTTAAACATAGTTGTTTTTTACAATTAACAATAGTTTTTAATGAGTTTTGTTTTTGTAATATATCTTTCCAATGATTTGGTATGCTCTTTCTTATTTGTATTATTTCTGCAATCCAATTTCTTTTACATTTTAACTTATTGAGTATTTTTTCTTTTGATATTCTTCCTCTGTCATCAATTATGTCATTTACATAGATTATGTTGTCTTTTATCCAATGATTAAAAACTAAACTGTGCCCATTTAACTTTATGTATTTGTTACCCCATATAATTTGTTGTCTAATGGTTCTAAAGTTTTCTGGTTTATTAGTTTGACCACCGCCATATTTTACCCAGGTTTTAAGTATTTCAAAGTAAAAATTAGGGATTTTGTTGTTTTTGATATTTATTGATTTTAAATTATCCAGATTCATGTGAAATATTAAAAAATTTGATCCATATTGATTAAAGTATAATGTGGGAATAATTTTCCAATTTGACTGTTCACCTTCTATTAATCTTTTTACCCATTTAATTTTTATTGCATCAATAAACTTGTCAATATCTATCATTCCAAGTCCTCCCTCAGTTTTTTTCATGTTAATTGTTTTTCTTTTAATTTTTTCTTTTTTATGGTCCCAAATGAATTCATAAATCATTTTTTTAAACTTAAATAGTGAATCTTTGTCGATATCAATTACAGAAGCTAAATATGTTATATTTGGTATAACTAGAGATTTCACGACAGTTACTTTTCCGATCATTGTTAGCTTTCTTTTTTTCCATGAGTTAAGAATTTTTTCAGATTTTTGAAGTTGTTTTTCTATGTTTAAATTCATACATTGAGATTTATTATATCCAAAGTGAATGCCAAGGCTTTTAACAGTCTCTTTGCTCCAGTTAATATTCTCAAAATTGTCTTGAATATGTTTTAATTTTCCGAAACCTAATCCTTCAGTTTTACTTCGATTTAAAATAAGTCCTGATAGAGAACCAAATACTTCAATTATATTAAATGACTGAGAGATTTCATCTTTAGAGCAGAGAAACAATGTAGTATCATCAGCTAACTGGCTTATTATAAGGCTGTGCGTTTTTCCATCTAACTTTATATTTATTCCCTTAAGATTATTGTCGTTTCTTATTCTACAGGCTAATATTTCGACTGCAAAGACGAATAAAATGGCGCTTAAAGGACATCCTTGTCGAATTCCTCTAAAAATATTCAGTTGGCTTGAAATCCATCCATTATTAGAAATACATGCCTTGATATCTGCATACAAGGTTTTGACCAATCTTAACATAGAATTTTCTATACCAAATTTTGTTAGTGATTGATACATGAATTCCCACTCTAGGGAATCAAAGGCTTTGGAAAAATCTAGAAAAAGTATAGCTCCATCTATTTTTAACTTTTCTGCATGATCTATAATGTCTTGTATCTGACGTATATTAAAACCTATATAACGGTTTTTAATGTATCCATTTTGGTCACTGTGGATAATTTTTGACATCACAGGTTTTAATCTTTGGGCTAATGTATATGCAATAATTTTAACATCAACATTTAATAGTGTAATTGGTCTGTAATTACCTAATTCAGTGGGGTCTCCTTTTTTAAATATTAGAGAAATTAGGCCTATTTTTTGTGATTCAGATAACATTCCTTTTTTATAGCAATAATTAAAGCTTTGAATTGCATAATTCTTTAATTTGTCCCAAAATTCTCTATAAAACTCTACTGAGAGTCCATCTAGGCCTGGGGATTTATTTAATTTCATTTGAAAAATTGATTTTGTACATTCTTCTGTTGATAGAAGTCCATTTAGAGAATTGCTTTCTTCTTTACTTAATGATTGTTTAATATTTGTATCCTTAATATATGTGTTTATAAAATTTTTATCTGGTTTAGTGCTTGTGTAAAGCTTTTCATAATATTTCTTTTCTAAATTTAGTATTTCTGATTGTTTTGTAATTATCTCCCCTTTATCGTTTTTTAAATTTATTATATTTTTTCTTGTTTGTCTACTTTTCTCTAATCCTAGAAAAAATTTAGAATTCTTTTCCCCTTCTTCTGTCCATTTTATTCTTGAACGTATTTGTGCACCTTTTGCTTTATAACTATAAAGAGATTCTATCTCACTTTCTAATAAATTGATTTCGTTCTTTTCTACTTCACTTGGTTTATTATTATCCTTTCTTTTCTGTAATGTTTGAAGTTTTTTTTCCAAATTTTGAATTTCATTTTTCCTTTGCCTAGATTTATTTTTGCAAAACTGTATCGTTGATTCTCTTACTTCAATTTTAAACAGGTCCCATAGTTGTGATAAATTTTCAGTGTAATTGCTTTTAAGTATAAAATAGTCTATAAGTTTTTCTATTTTATCTTTATAAGATTTGTCAGTTAGTATGCTGTTGTTTATTTTAAAGAACCCTTTACCCTTATTATCATTGGACATGTTAATTTTCAATGAAATTGCCTGATGGTCTGTACTAGAAATTAGGGCTGGTCTTATATCTGTAGACTTTATCATAGTTCTCAATTCCTTACCCGTTAGAAAATAATCTATTCTACTTGCCTCATCGTCTTTATTTTTACGTTTCCATGTATATTGATATAGTTTCGGATGTAATTGTCTCCAAATATCTTCTAGTTTGTTTGTTTTTATTAAAGTTTTCAAACTATTTGTAATTTTTTGTTCTCTTTTTTTATTATTATTCTTTCTATCTGTACTACTCAATGTTTCATTCATATCTCCCCCTACTACTAAAATTCCGAGACTATGTTCTTCAATTATTTTATTTACATTTTTAAAGAAGATGTTTCGCTTTTTTTTCTCATTAGGTGCATATAAATTTATTAAAGAAAATATGTTGTTGTTTATTTCAACATTTACAAGAATTATGCGACCTTCTTGATCAGTAAAAGTATCAATTATCTTTGGGTTTATTGTTTTTTTAATAAATATAGCTACTCCTTTTGATTGTGTTGTGCCAAAACTGTGAAAAAAATCTGCGTCATATTCATTACTTACTTTATTTTCTATTTCTTTAACAAAATGAGTTTCTTGGATAAAAAGTATATCTGTTTTTTGATATTTTAACCAAGTATAAAGCCTATTTCTTTTTTCTTTTTGGCCTAGTCCTTGACAATTTAAGGAACAGATATGTAAAGTTTTATTCATTATTCTTATATTTTTTGTAGCTTAAAGCGAGTATTTTAAAACTAAATACATTTGACAAACATACATGTATACAACAACAATAACATGCATAGTATAAGAAAATATATATATACATTAAAAACAACAGTATATTTAACATGATAATAATAACTATACATATAATAAATACATGATCTTTTATATATATTTTATCTATCCTAAAAATTGGACACCAGTTCAGGAAAGGTGTACATGTTTTAAATAATTTGTGTAGGGATTTTCCCACATCTATAAATAGCCATAGTTTGCTCATGTAATTTCTATTAATTGTTTTTGTTCTGTTGAATTCTATTGGTTCTAATAATGCACTTATATTGCTATGTTTTGTTTTAGTTGAAGTTGATTGTATCAATTTTGTTTTTATTTTTGTAGGTACTTCGGATATATTCGACACCATTTGGTAACAGGATAAATTTTCTTGTTTCACAAGAAGACTACAACTCTTGGATTTAGTGATGCTGAAGACTTTTACAAGAATACATACGTGTGTGAGCAATACTATTGCTGGATTTTGACTAGGAATTCCTTCCCAGTATCTATATCTGTGCGTGTATTTGTATAGTGATGCAATATATTGAAGCCAAAAGTTAATACGAACGAATTTACATGTACAGTGTGTTTTTTCCAGATGTAATTATGATCTGCAGTTAAATGTTGCTGGATTACTGGTTGATTCATGGATTTATTTTCCCAGCTGCATAAGATTGGAATTTTGAGATTCTTACTCCAGTACTTTCCATTTACTCTAAAAACCAATCAGATCAAAATATAGATTACGTGTTTACGTTTCTATCACAAACTTTAAGATGTTTTGTTTTATCACTATTTTGAACATTTTTCGGGATCGTTGTTTCCCCCTTTATAATTCACAGCTTCAAAAAGCTAGTTTCATCTAAATTTCCTCAACACTTCGTGTGTTTTTCGGGGTTTTCTTTTTATTTTCATATTTTTGACTTTATAAAAGAGTGGGGACAGTTACCGGAGGGACATTGGAAATCAGACTTATAAAAAAACCACCTGAAAAATCAATAGCTTAAAAAAACAACATAGAAACAAAGAACGCTAAAGACTAAGCAACACACATCCCGACAAAATTGTTAGTGATCTCAGGTACTCCGGAAGAATAAGCCGACCCTGTTCCAAAGTGTGGTACCCGTTGTTTTGCTCGTGTTATTACAAACCCGGTAAAAAGTATAACTTGGTAGTTCATATTCGTAAAAAAAGGAAAGGAATTGTAGTAACGACATAAGGGACATATCCGATATAATCTGTGAAACAATTATTCAGTGACTGTCAACTAACCTGTGATAACGTCCGCAAAATGTACGGAGGGATTATTTCATCACCATCATTTGGAACTCTTGGTTTTATAGCTTTCTTGGGAGAAGCTAACCTTTATCAAGGTAATCGTGATAGGAAATGCAAGCCCAGGAACATCGTATCAATTTGGAATTATGTACTCCGTATGCAGGCGCTGAAGCTGAAATCATCTCTTTTATCGTAAAGTTTTGTTTTCAAACGACCCTCATTGTCAGTTTGTAGATGTAAGTCAAGATATCAATCGACTTAACTGTATATATTGTATCCTATATCTCTAGTTTAATAGGATAAAAGCATTCAACATAGTCACAAAATTTTGAATCATTTAGTGAGAGAACATCATCTATATAGCGGAAAGTAAAATTAAGGGATCAGGCTCACTTCTTTTCTTTCTTTCTAAGAAGTTCCTAAAAAGATCTTGTGAATAACCTTATCGCAAATTTACACCCTTCCTCCTTAATACATAAACAGTTAAACAAATATGACGTCACGTTATCAATTCCAAAATGTATAACCTCTAATCGCGCCCAATGTGCAGTTAGGAATTACTAAAACGACGGCTGATCGACGAGAGTGTTTATACATTTCTTTGAATTATTTATTTTTAAATTGGTCCTCATTTAAATAATCTATATCTTTTTCTGTTTTTGTGAAGTAGCTAACCGAAAAATATTCCGAAAAAGTCTGTTTAAAGCTCTGGTTAACTTTTCAGGTGAATGCAGACATGTTGGTGCTTTTGCAAAGAATAATACCATAAAAGATTGGATGTGAAAAACCTGAACGTATAGATGTCTAAACGTTGATTTATATATACGAATGATGTCCTTGTTTTTTCAAGTTCCTGTAGATTCCAAGAAGGAAACTTGTTTACATTAGAATTATCAGAAAAGAATCTATTTTTTCAAATCATTGTAGGAAAGGCGTTGACCACATGGTTTGTATATATTTACCTAAATTGTTGAAAAAAACTAAGTTTAAGTTTAGTAAGAAATTCGAAATATTTACCTTATTTACATACGAAAATATAAACGAAAAACAAATAACTCAAAGAGAAACATACGACAACCACAAAATTACAGGCCTGATGAAAAAAAGGTTGAAGTTATAATAAGTTCGATTTTTTAATAGAACAAGTATAATGATGATCTTCCTTTCTAGTTTCAATCTATTTATCGTGTCTCATTTCATACAAAATATCTACCTAACGACTCAAATTGGACAGACAATTGACTAGCATGGTCGTTTCCAGATTGCTTTTTCCGCTTTGCTACATATTGATTAACTGGACTGGCTCAAACATTCTAAGACATATCACGCAATTTACTTCATTACATTTATTACAATAGGTCTTATACTTGTATTTTATAGAAAGCATAATCTTTTATCACTAGTTTCATACTTTTACTTTATATTGGGTTGCTTTTTGAAACTTGATCAAACTAAGGCGGTGTTTAACACATGTTTCATTCCATTCTACAGCAAAAACAGATTTCAACATTGGAAGTTAAAGGACCTGTTCCGCATAAGAAGTAGAACATTTACCATACATGTAGCATAGAAACATGAGCAGCACAAGAATAATTACTTTAAACACAGAAAGTGCCTTAACCTCATATGAATCAGTTCATTATACACGAATTAAAAATAGATGTGAAACATGTTGAGCAGGAAAAAGCTTTTCACTCGTGATCAATTCTGGAGTTAACCCTACACATTTAGTCTGACCTCTTCGTGGAAATATAAGAAAGTCTTTATCATCTTGAAGATTGTTGCGGTATTGGCCTATAATTATAATATACTTCTTTCGTTTGCTTAACTACAAGAATGAAACAAAGATTTGTTTTTTCGATTTGTAGACCTTTCTAATTTTTTGTAATCAGTGAAATATGAAACAATAAATGATAACAATTGTACTGATGTTTCATTGCCATTAATTATCAAATCTATTTAGAATATGATGTCTAAAAACACGACAATGAAGAGCTTAAGGTTGTACCTAACACCTTGACTAAAATGTATTTGGCTCGTTTAATTTTCATAACCATTTGACAAAATATTTACTTTGACCCTTTCACAAAAATATAAAAATTTTAAAACATTTGAACAAACCAATTTATCAGAACATTTACACTGGTTATATAGCAGTTTGACAAACAATAATTTTGATCAATGAGAAGCTTAATACTCCCTGAACAACACAACGTTTTTAAAACGTTTATCTGATTTTACAGAGTTATATCCCTGTAGTGTTAGGTACCACCTTAATATCTATTAATTTCTTAAACAAATGTTACATAGCTGGATCATATATGTTTCAAATGTACACCATGATCAGTAAAACACGATCTAAGGGACGCAAATTCAATATATGGCGTGACGTACTTTACATTTTATAAGAAATCATGTATTATTATCTCTGATTTATAATCACAAATGATTCATTTTGACACAAATTACGATAATATGCCTTGTTAATGGCAATGCACATGCATAGATAAATGTTTTACTATGTTACAAATGCTTAACTTCTAGAAATAAGCTCTGAAGCTTAAACAGATATTAAATGACCGATTTTTCGTCTGTGGCAAACTAAATTTGTGTTTCACTGGGATTTTGTACATTTATTTGCTTTGGTTTTCTATTTCAACAATAAGAAGAAGAAACTAACGTCATAATCGAAACTAAACACTAATGAACGAAAAGAAAGAAGAAAACCCTACGAAATCATTTGCAAAAAAAAAACACAATAAAATCGCTGTAGGGTAAATATTTATTTTAATGTGGCGACAATGTTTGCTACGGTGTGATGAGTAAAGACTATAGTGTCAATTGAATCATATCCCAAACAATATCTCATAATACAAGCACGATGTGATCTAGCGTTGTTATACTGAAAGATAGATCTACTGTCCAAACCATGACCATCAAAATACAGTCTTACAAAGATTGACATTTCGGTTTTTTACCAAGCCAATTGCTCTTGGAAATTTCTAGGACAAACTTATAGTCAATGTGTTTTTTAATCATAATGGATTAAGCCAAACTTTACATTCGTACGGACTTATTTATTACAAAATGCAATTAGATTAGATCTATGCATATTTGTTTTCATCTCAGGAAAATATCCAAATAATCTACAACAAAGGTAATTTATTACCCTGTATACCTGTAATGGAATTTCATTCAATCTATTGTAAAACATACAAACATTTTATTTAAAGGAATCTAAAACTAAAGTGACAAAGCCAAACTCATAAATTATTCGGATTATGTAAGTAGCCCATCCGTTGATTAATCAATATTCGTCGGATAACATTTTTCGTGAGTTTCATTCATTTCTGTCGTTCAAGCTTGTAAAACCTGCCTTTTGTCTTGACTGTTAGAAGTTTCTGGTCCGTAATAGGAATGAAATGATTTCCATAGGATGTTAAACAAGCAATAATCTTGTTAATTCAATAGATCAAACTAATGCAATGCTGTGAATTTTGATAAATGGGTATTTTGATGTCTCTTACTTTTATCGTAAGATCATCAATTTTGAGGCAAATGTCATAGAGTTTGTTTCTAATCGCGTCCTCATTTCAACGATTTTAAGTTAATATCCAACAATTTATTATGCATTGTGTAATAAGATCATCGATTTTGATTAAGCCCTTTCAGAAACTTCCTTTAATTATAATTCAATTAAAGTCTTCGCTAGCGGAAAACAGTTTTTGCTTCCGTTAATTCATTTCCATCAGCTATATATATATAGAAAGCAGATGTCTTTTAATCTATAATGAAAAAGTACAGAGGGATTGATTTCATTAAGTTGAAGTGATCAGTTGTTATATAACGCTGAAAAGAGAGGACACATTTGAAAATGATTAAAACGATTTGATTTGAGCGTGAGATCCATACGATTCAGAAAAACATTCAAGGCAAAAAGTGTAAAAAGGAATTGTTATTGGTAAAGAAGATGACACCAGTTTTAGTAGTTTTCATCTATGTATTCCAATTTAAGAACAATCATTTGATTATTATTCAATTTAACTCTTCGCAAGCGGAAAACATTTTGTGCTTCCGGTAATTATTTTCCATCGGCTTTATTGATGGAACAAGAGGATGTCTTTTAATTTGAAATGAGAAATTACAGAGGGGTAAATTTCATCAATTTAAAGTAATCAGTGTTTGATTTATGCTAAATGCCTACAAAAAGAAAAGCCACATTTACAGTGTTTAAACAGATTTGAAAAGTTTTGCATATTATCAGGGTTTTATCCAATAACATTCAGCGAGCAAATCTATGTGACTTGTACGTAACAAATGTAAATAAATGCATTTTGCTGATAACCAAATTCAACTTTAAGTGCCCGTGTTCCAGCAAGAGCTCACATAAGTATTTCACATCTTATCATCGGAATTATTGTATTAAATATAAGAATCTAGTATGTAATGCCTGACCTGGCCAAAATGTGTGGTTCTTTAACGTATTGATACTGGATTCGACATAAATCTGTTCTCAGATTATAAATTACTGTACATGAATCATCAGGTATCCCGTGCTTTATTTAAGACAGAAAAAAAACATTCAATTTATGGTCTTTCGCTTTCATGATCAGTCATTGCTTGTTTCTACATTTGAAACTTTGAATTTTAAAATCGTCACTTTACAATTTACAAACACCAGACGTTTGCTCCTATGTTGCATGCTTTGATTGAAATTAATCTACGACGTAAGGTTGGTTTTAGAGAAACGGTCATATCAATGGTTGTTAATGTCTCTGTCATTTTGGTCCTTTGTGGATAGTTGTCTCATTGACAATCATACCACATCTTCTGTTTTATATATCAATGTTAGGTATTTTTTCATCTGCTAGAATCGCCTTCTCTGTATATATCAGGCAGGGGAAGTCAGTCGTTTTATAATTATTTGCCATGTTTTAAATACAATATATCGCATATTGTCAGCTTCGAATGGGAATGAAATAAACAATTTGACATATAAAAAAGAAGAGGTGGTATGATTGCCAATGAGACAACTATCCACAAAAGACCAAAATAACACAGACATTAACAACTAAAGGTCACCGTACATGTTTGTTCTAGGGTTACGTTATAATTTGATTGGTTTGTCAATGGTATGCAATAAAAACAGCTAACGGTACATCAGTATATCTGAAAGAAATAAGAAATGTCTGTGAATCTATTTTTAATTTTAATAATTATATTTATTTGGATAAGGTTTAAGGAACTGCGAATAAGAAATAAAAAATATCCTAGAAAAAAAAAGAATAAAGAAATTAAGAAATTACCTCAAGACTTTTTATATATAAAACAAATACTGTAAACCAACTTATTTCCGCGAACGATTTATTTTCGCGACTTTAACGAGTAGAAAAATAACGTGAATATAAATCGTCACGAATATGAACAACTTGGATCTTTCCTTATTAAACTTCATCATGTTAATCAGAAAATCGTGAAATTTTAAAGCAGCGAAGTGTTCAAGAAAGGGTGAACCGCGAAATAAAGTATCCGCGAAAATAAGTTGGTTTACAGTAAATGTAGTGTAAAGTGTGATAAAAAAAAATCATTAATGATATTAAATAACCTTAAAATCCAAAAATATTACCGCATGTAAATCTTTAAAAAGATCCTGACATATGCATTGAATATTGCTAAGTAATCTGGTAAACAATTCACTATTTAGAAAAAAACAGGGTATACATCAAAAGAGTTCTCATTCTAAGCATTAAATCACGATCAAGTTGAAATAATTCCAAGTCTTAACATAAGTTGATGTTTAATTAAAAAACAAGTCTACATGGTCTAAGATTACAAAATATATTTCAAGCTTACTTTGATGTAATACTATAAATAAAAAAACGGTCAAGTTCAAAAACGTTTCCTGACATACCAATCTTTTGAAAAGTAATTAAATACTATAATATCGCTCAAGATACAATATTATTTACCTATCTCAGCGGCTCTCATTCATAGTAAACTAGTAAAAATGTATGCGTATATAACATTAATTTTACAAAAAAAATCTACAGGCAACATTTGACACTGTGTTTCACATGGCATCCTTTTCCTGGCTTTGGTTATGTATTAATTTTATTTATTGATTACAAGAAAAAACATTGAACGCTTTTACTTATTTCTAGTTATCCGTACTGATTGCTGAAGCTCTGAAGAATTTGAAAAATGTAAGATTGTGGCTTCAATCGCCTCGTACAAATATGAAGCGTTTATCAATGACATAAATTTTAACCTTATTACAGGAAAGTCTGAAGTACAGATTGAGTGCGCTTTGCAGTATCAGACAGAAAACTATCTCCTCGATTTATAAACAAAATAATAAAATAAAAACGAATAGGATATACAGAAACAATCGACAACCACTAAGCCACAGGCCTGCAGAAGTAAGTAATTGAGTTCGTTTTCATTTCTAGTTGATCATCGGAAGCGTATTATGATGATCTTCTGAAATTACCGGACTTCAATCAATTTATCGTGTCTCCTTTCCTGCATAATATGTACTTAATGACTAATATTGGACAGATAATTGACTAGTTGTTGTCAGATGACACGAATCCTTTGATTGCATATATTGATTTATTTGTCTGTGTTTCAAAGTTTTTCAACTCACTATGTTGTTATAATTATCTTATATTTTACCAGAGATTTTATACCTGTTCCTTACATGAAGCAACATTTGCTATGTGACGTTTTGCAACAGTTGTTTTACTTGTATTTCATGAATTAAAGCTTTTACCAAAGGCGTAATACTTAGTTAGACTAATTAGACACTTCGTTGCAACAGTAGATTATACTTTGAAATGTATTTTTAAACAGATATATCTTGTTTAGGAGGGGTATTTGCAAAAAAATACCAGTCGAGAGAATGTTAAATTTTACGAGCCGCAAGTCGAGGGAAATTCATTCTCAAGACTGGTATTTTTCGCAAATACCCCGCAAGAACATGCTATATCTGTTTAATTACACCGAATGTTAACGTTCTAAAACGCATTGATGATCGTGACTTTACAAGCGTCTAATCAGATCTGAAGATCATAAAAAACATTTTATTACAATAAAGTATGTCAATAAAGGTTTTGATTTTGTAAATATTGCCGGTATATTTAACGACCATTCTGTTAAAGAACAAATTCCTGGATATTTTGACAATACTGAGCTCCCTCTTATTTGTTATATTTACAAAAAATCCATCCGGAAATTTGTGTTTTATTATAACCAATTGTGTAAAGATGCTAATATCAGTGAAAATACACCTACTTCATGTAATTGTAGTAATTCCGCATACATTTATAGACCCATTTCCCATGTTAAAACAGGAGACCTTAACATCGTTCAAGACCGAATCATTCCTCAGTAAAGGACCTAAATATCGTCCCCCGTCAGTTATTAATTGGAATGAGTGTCGTTATATCATCCACGACTCACTGCGTACTTACCGTTTGAAATTGATAAAACGGTAAAAAGCTGACAAAAAATCTTTGGACTCTTTTTTTAATTCAGTAATGAACATAGTTGATATACGTATTATACATTTTAAAGAACATTTTATTATTAACAATAACCACAATAAACCTATTTCTCGTATCAAACATAAACTAAAAGAACTAGCCAAGGAATTTGTTTTTGTCCCGGCCGATAAAGCTGCTAATAATATTATTATTGTTTGACGTAAATTTTACATTGAGGTTCTAAAAAAAGAAATTACCAATACACCAACATTCCAACTGACTCCATTTTCAGAAATCGATATCTGTAACAAACATAAACTTTTAGCTACCGCTTTACAAGCAGAACCGAATACAATGAAAGTCCCTACTATGTACTGGCTTCCGACGCTACACAAAACACCTTACAAATATAGATTTATTTCGTCTTCAAGCCATTGTTCCACTACTAAATTGTCTATTCTTCTTACCAGTACACTTGGTACAATCAAAAACCTGATAATAAATTGTTCAAATATGGTCTTCGAAAATAGTGGAATTAATTACTTTTGGAGTGTCAAGAACTCGTTGGAAGTACTTGATAAATTGCATGCTTATATTGGTGATTTTGAATCTGTTCAAAGTTTTGATTTTTCTACCTTGTATACCACATTGCCTCACATTCTCATTAAGAAAAAATTAATCCACCTAATTAAATGGGCATTTAAAAAGTCAGAATGTGAATATATATGTTCAAACTCTTTTAGGTCATTTTTTAGTAGCAATAAACAAAAAGACTATGTCAATTGGACATGCTTTGATACTATATATGCCCTTGAATTTTTACTAGATAACATTTTTGTTTGCTTTAGAGATTTCCGTATATCGTCAGGTTATTGGAATTCTAATGGGGACTTACTGTGCACCACTTATTGCGGACCTTTTTTTTGTATTGCTATGAGTTACAATTTATGACAAAAATCAGCAATGACCCATCGAAAGAACATCTCATTAACAAATTTAATAATACTTTTAGATATTTGGATGACATTTTGGCTCTCAATAATGACGACTTCAGTATGTATACTAAAGAAATTTATTCTGTTGAACTTACTTTAAATAAAGCTAATACTAACAATGACCACTGCCCTTTCCTCGATCTTGATATCTATATCACTAACGGAAAGCTTAATACTAAAATTTATGATAAAAGAGAGATCGTTAATTATCCATTTTTAGATGGTGACGTTCCATTGTCACCATCTTACGGTGTTTTTATATCTCAACTTGTACGATTCGCTCGTGTATATAACAATGTTTTAGATTTTAACGAGAGAAATTTATGTATTACTGAAAAATTATTACACCAGGGTTTTCGATATCCCAAACTAGTCAAAACATTTACTAAATTTTATCATCGGTATAAGGACATCTACGTAAATATAGCTCAACATGCAGACTTCTTATACGTTCAGGTATTTCACATCCAATTTTTTATGGAAATATTCTTTATAAAGCACAAAAATGTCAGTATTCACCTCAGAAACTAACAAAACCTTTAAATAAACTTATCAAGAAGGGATATAGTTACGATACTGTTGTCAGGTCACTAAAGATTGCTTATTTTGGCGTTAATATTTATTCACTAATAGGGTCTTTGCATCGGAACTAAACACATTTATTAAAAAAAACAGTTGTTGGCATGACACAGGTTATGTTCTTCTCATATATGCTATGATGGTATGATACTAAACCCCTAACGGGAAGGATTGTGCCTCATATTCATATGATGAAATCATAATCTTTCAATCAATTTAATTGAAGTCTGGAGCTGGCATGTCAGTTAACTGCTAGTAGTCTGTTGTTATTTATGTATTATTGTCATTTTGTTTATTTTCTTTGGTTACATCTTCTGACATCAGACTCGGACTTCTCTTGAATTGAATTTTAAATGTGTGTATTGTTATGCATTTACTTTTCTACATTGACTAGAGGTATAGGGGAGGGTTGAGATCTCATAAACATGTTTAACCCCGCCGCATTTTTGCGCCTGTCCCAAGTCAGGAGCCTCTGGCCTTTGTTAGTCTTGTATTTTTTTTATTTTAGTTTTTTGTGTACAATTCGGAAATTAGTATGGCGTTCATTATCACTGAACTAGTATATATTTGTTTAGGGGCCAGCTGAAGGACGCCTCCAGGTGCGGGAATGTATCGCTACATTGAAGACCTGCTAGTGACCTACTGCTGTTGTTTTTTCTATGGTCGGGTTGTTGTCTCTTTGACACATTCCCCATTTCCAATCTCAACTTTATAGATAGAGTATTTTTGGCAAATACCACGGCAGAGAGGGTAAAAAAAGCATATCCTTTTTGCATATAAACCGGCGGCGTTAAAAAAATGAACGATATTCATTTGATAACAGTAAATTGGTGTAAAATACACTGGCTATCAACCAGTCAAAATCCAGGATTCTTACATAAGGTGGAGTTATTTGTTAAAATAAAATTTATGATGCACGTACCACACATACTCTTTGACCACAGGTTTAATTCATTATTTCAAGATGCATGTTATTTCAATTTATTTGTTATGATCTTCATTTACACCACTACTACATGTAGAGTAGTTAATCTCTCACTACATATCCAAGGTAGTATGATATTTGTTCATTACTTACAGCCGATTCATTGAGTGTGTAGGTAACAGTAACATCTTTGGTTAGCTTGTTTGCTAGCTGAACCGTGAAGTCATTATAAACCAAGGTATACTACCCTCCTTTTCGAAGTAGGCTAGTCCTATAGACAGATAGATTGGTTATCTGTCGGACTAGTCTACTCATAAAGGAGGGTAGTTTACCTAACATAATAATGATTTCACGGTTCATCTAGCAAGCAAGCTAACCAAAGATATTATCTATCTTACACACTCAATGCAATCGACTGTAAACCGTACTGTTGTCTGTTGTTGTTTACATTCTTGTTATTTTGCATGTTTGTTAATAGCTGTCTGATTTGCAATCTTACGATGATCATTTTTTTTTATTAACAACACTTTTTCGCAATACACCGTTTTAGAAAATTTTGTATTCTGGGTAATTGATTCAATCATGTACTTCAAAACTATGTGATTGGAAAAAAAATGTTCTAAAGGATGAACATTCCATCAATGTCATAATTGACGTAATTTGTGTTTGGACGCAAATAACAATAACACACCTTATTCTTATGATTTATATATGGATGTGTATGCATTTTATTTGTTTTGTGACCATTGTATTATAAATCATGATTATTGTTGTATTTTTATCTCATGTTACACAGATATGTGTCGGAGCGTTGCTATACAATAATATCTTGAATTTTAAATCTTATTTTACATTTGCATGCAGACAACAATATACTACAATGAAACCTGTTTAAACCGAACCTTTACGAGACTAAAGGTTTTGTTCGGTTTTGGCCGATGCTCGGTTTTATCAGGTTCACAACGCATACAATTTGATATGACGGTGCTTTTGAAAATGTTTGGTTTATACAGGTTTTCGATTTAAGCAGGATTCGGTTTAGCCAGGTTTCACTGTATTATCATATAATGCTTACCTTCTTAGAAATAACTATTGTATATTAGAAAAAAAATAACACAGCTGATTTATTGGATGGGGTTAGCTAGATTCAATTATCTCTGACATTGCAGTACATGTTTGCATTGGTTTCTACGTTAAAAGAGGGAAAAGAAACCAAAAGAAAAACCAAAGAATCAAAGAGATATACAAAATATCAAGGGAAACTCAAAAAGAAAGTCGCCATAGTATTGTTAGACAAACTAAGTTATCAAATTCATAAAGCATGACTTCTAGCTATGAAAAAGTTTCTACAGAGCACTTGTACTTTTAAAAATCTTAATGAATTTATTGGTCTTGCCTTCATCTCGTGAGTGCAATTATATAGTTGTCATTTCCTTTTCCTGTGAAAAAACTCTCAAAAGTCATTTAAAACATGAATATTTTTTTATGTTGCTGTTTGGTTTTTGTTTGTTTTTTTCACAAACACCATTTACTTTTTTTGTTTTCCAGTCCGTGTGGAAATATTATAACAAATCATTTACTAGTCAAACATGAAAATACCATTTATACTGCTATATAACTGTTGGTAAATAATACTTCTTTTAATAATTGAACTCATGCGGAACAGAATTTTGTTAATTGCAAATTTCAAACTTACCTTTCAATGTTTACATGTATATATACTAATTTAAATCTATTCGAAACTAGTAATTACGAGGGTCTTGATATGATTTGCTGAATAGAGAATAATATGATGCTAAAATATAAAGAATCCAGAAGTATGTAAAGAATAGTAAGAACCATGGTTTATTTAAAGAACACATATCAGAGGACCCCATCTAACCTCTTATTTATATAAGAACAATAAAAAATAACTTCGTGTTCCAGTATTTAATAAAATGATGGTCGAATGTAAAGTTACCTTGTCTGTATTATATCCGTAATAAATCTGCCTGATTTTATAATATCATAATATAGTAATCAAAAGTACAAGGATTATAATTTATATATAATTAGTACGCCAGACGCGGGTTTCGTCTACATAAGACTCATAAGTGACGCTCATATCAAATTATTTATAAAACAAAACAAGTACAAAGTTGAAGAGAATTGAGGATCAAAAATTACAAAAAGTTATGCCAAAT
Organism: Mytilus edulis; assembly: GCA_019925275.1. Taxonomy (NCBI): domain Eukaryota; kingdom Metazoa; phylum Mollusca; class Bivalvia; order Mytilida; family Mytilidae; genus Mytilus; species Mytilus edulis. The sequence goes on from CM034354.1 coordinate 27,448,262, forward strand.
ACGACTAAGGTAATTTATTCCTGGGATAAGAAAATCCTTAGTTTTCGAAAAATTCGAAGTTTTGTAAACAGGAAAATTATAAAAATGACCACATTATTAATATAATAATATTATGAACATAAGCACGCCAATCAGGTGGATCAGGACGTGAGGTTACATAATAGGCAAAATCAACGAGAAGGGCAAAATAAAGGACAATCCAAAAAAGAACATAAAAAATGCTAAAATATAATAAGAAAAGAGAACCAAGGGCTAACAATATATAATGAACTTTGAACTGTTAATAAGGTAAAAGATAAACAAAATTCAGAGAAAACTATTATGAAAAGTTAAAGAATAGAGACAAAAGTGTTTTTTTTTTTTATAAAAAATGGAGAATGAAATACCTAAATACAGTTTTGTTAAATTTCCCTTTTCAATAAACACTAATTGAGTATTAATAATTTCCTTTCCAAGGGATAAAGACATCACTATTATTGAGTTTTCGTGTAATAACGGAATTGATTTTCACAAATCTCTTTACAAAAGCTTTTATCATAGAAGTACAGACGACTTAATAATCAATTTGTAATTATTAAAGCAGAATCTAGTGGAATCTTGAATAATAATTATTTTATTCAGGAAAAATTCAAATGACAAGTCAATTATAGTTTTAAAAAAAACGTAATTATAATAAGACAACTTGGTACAGTCAAATGAGTCTCATGTATCACAGTTCATCTTAGTTACGTTGTATTGACAAAGTTATGTAAGCAACCTAGTTTTTGGTTACCGTCTATTGAATTAATGTACTAATTGGCCCGTTGGTTCATGTTGAATCTATAAATTCACTACGCTTGATGCAAGTTAAAACCAACTCTTGTTACAACAACTCTACTGAAAGACTACAGATAACCTGATAGAATGCAATACATATATGCTGTTCAGTAGGTAGCCTGATAAACATTGTACAAGGCAATATGTTACAGTGTCATTAGGTGGCTGTCTATGAATTGGCTTTATAAATATTTTGATATGAGCGTCACTGATGAGTCCTTTGTAGACGAAACGCGCGTCTGGCGTACTAAATTATAATCCTGGTAACTTTGATAGCTATTGACCCTGTTCTAGATTCGAGGTAAGCTGTATTTGACCAATGGACTAATAAGGCTTGTTCCGTATTTGACCCCGTTTGGCTCTTGAAAAGCAATATTAACTCTTGATTTAAATCGACAGGGCAACGTCATAAGAATTGCGCATGCTGATTTGTACGAATTAGTGCTGATTTGCTCGTGTCATTTAATAAATTCCCATTCTCAAATGAAGGGTGAAAGATACCAGAGGAACATTCAATCTCACACATGTAGATCGAAAAAGAATTGACAACGCTTTGGCTAAAATAGAAAAACAACTGACAAATAATAGTACACAATACACATTATAGAAAACTCAAGACTAAGCAAGACGAACTCACAAAAAATGGAGTAATCTCAGGTGCTCCGGAAGAGGAAGAAGATCAACATGCCATTGTTCTCTAGTGGTGGGCAATATTCTAACCTTTCATTTCTATCATTTCACCTGGTAGAACCTACATTGTGTTATATTATATAAGTTACCTTAATATGCATGAAATTATTACCACTGAATGTTAAACAAGCAACATTCATATTTTTTAAGAGTTTAACCCAATTCAATACTGTGATGATGATTAATTGGTAACTAAGTGTGATGGCCCAGTCGTTTGTGATTCATTTTATTGGCATACCGGCGATTTAAATGCGATTTATCATCGTTTGGTGTTAATTGCATCCTTAGGTCATCGATTTCAAATTAATATCTTATCATTTGTTATTAATTATTGCATAAGATCGATACTAAATTAGTTCTTTTAATCAGAAATTTCCCTCAATTACAATTTAATTTAAGTCTTTGTTAAATTAACACATCATGTGCTTCATTTAATCTGTTTTCTTTTTGAAGTTTTCAAATCATATAAAATGAGACATAAAAGAAGAACTGGTTGCATCAATTTGCAGGAAATCCCGCATACCAATCAAATTTCATTAAGACATACCATTCACATAAAATGGTATACGGATGCACTATAAAAATAAAATGTAATTAGGTCACAACGTACCAGTTAAAAATTATCAGGACACCTCAGATACAAACTAAATGATACAAAGAGACACCGTACAAATACAATTTGGAGAATCAAATGCTATTATGCCATACCTTAAAGAACACGAGTTACCTGAACTCGAAAATCTAATGTTATCAAGACACAGCATTCAATAAAATTATCAGAACACACTTTCAATCATGTCATAACATCGCATTGATCTGAAATTAATGTTGAAATTATTCACAAAGGACAATATTATCGTTGCAACATAATGAATTTATTAATCATGTATCACTTTACATACTCTTTTCTGTCGATAAACATGTTATATGTTAACGTTATGAAATATCATATTAATCAGTTTCAACCGAATACGTCTGTGTTAAAATGACATTGATATCCTTAGAGTATAAAATATGTTATTTGATATCAATCAGAATGATCGGACATTAATATGTGATTCTTACTCGTCATGATTGTGGCAGCTCATGTAATAACTTGTGTTGTTTTTATATTTACTTTGCTGGCAATGCATGTCTCGTGTGACATAAGTCTTCTGTGTTGACGAGGCGGTAATTTTTTTTCAAATACTGTATAATATTTCCGTACTCTTAAATCTTAAAAATCAATAAATCTTACTGCTTTTAAAGTGTAATGCAAAGGGTTTCATTCAGGAGTAAGATAGCGAAATCAGAAATGTGTCGTATACCTAAGATAACTAATAATATCCATGGTATTAAAACATGACTCTTCAGAAACATCTGGATGACATATAAAGTCATCTTTCAGAGTGGACAAAGAAGATCTTTTGAATATGACGATTGTGTGTTGAAATGAAATACAGTAAAGTATTCTTCCATTCGTTTCTAAAGAAGGTTTTCCAATCAAACTAGGTACCACATCAAATTGTTGTACAAATAATCAAATAGACAGTGCAAGCATTTAAGCATATTTTAGTAGACAAAATTAGTAAAAATAAACTGTCTTCATGGGTTTGTTTTTAATCATGTTATATCTGCACAATCAAACTACTTACACTATTGAAATATGTAGTCCGAAAGAAAACGACAACTAAAAAAGTTGTTGTTCTGAATTAGGTGGTTATACCTAAGATCTATTCAATTCAGCTAATATAATATCTTTGTATATTTGATGGAGATTGAATGTCTAGAAAAAGAACAATGACCTATAAAAAAAGAATAAAGTACATTGCGCATACATTTTTTTGTGCACATAAAGATTAAAGAATAATTCCTTACTTTTTTATACAGAGTTGACCAAAGTTATTTTACCGATAATGACAACAACCGACAACTTAACACATGGAAAATCAAAGGCAATTTACCAAACAAATACAACAACCAAATTTCGAACTAATGTTATCATTTGAAAAAAAAAAAATTATACGTATCCAAAAAAGACAACACCAGGGTCCTCGGTCATAAAACTTTACTCAGAACTTGGAGTACAAAACTAGTGCCCGAAACACCAAATCCAGTATTTTGATTGGTTGATTTTCGAGTCGGAGTACGAAAATCGTGCTCGAAAGTTTTATGACCGCAAGACCTGCACTCGAACTACAGCAAACATAAAGACATTAACTGTACAAGGATAACGACGAGTTGAAATGTTTATTAGAACATTGGATTTGAAATTAATCCCCATCTTGATGATATAATTTTGTAGTACAGTTAAACCTGACTAATCCGAACCCTTTCGGGACTTGATTTTGTTCGGTTTTGGCAGGTATTCGATTTGATCAGGTTCACAATGCATAAAATGTGATATGATTGGTCTTCAGAACAAGTTTGGATTAGACAGGTTTCCGGTTTATTCAGGGTTCGGTTTAATCAGGTTTCACTGTATTTAGCTTTGGTTTAACCAGAGTATTTGAGTAAAAATGTATATTGTTTTATTATCGATATTGGGTCGTTCGTTGACTCACATACACAATTTACAAAGGTACTGTACGAACAAAATTAAATCCGTCATATTTTAATGAACACGTCAAAATGAATACTTAGTACTATAAACCTCATCAAGCACGGCTGTTACCAGTTGCTTCAGAAGGGAAAGTATATCATGGTCCCCATGTGACACCTGTCGTCTGGTTAAATGTAAGTGAAGTCAAGAATCCGGTTAATGATTTTCTTAAAGAAAGATAAGAGACATTATTTAATCGGATTCATCAGATGACAAAAAAGTAGGTATACAACATAAATCCTTAGACAATACTTAAATAGTGATGGTGAATATGTGTCATGCACATAAGTTATATCAGGTCTGTTCAGTAGACAAATTATATCAATTTTGTAATTTTCAAGTACGACAATTGTATTGAAAAAAATAAATCCTTTTCAAATTCTTCTAGCTATCACCAATCATGAAATATAATAAGCATGTCAATACTGCATTGTAAGTAAAAGAAAGTCAAGAATCCAGTTTGTGGTTTTTAAAAAACCAAGACACATTATTTAATCGGATTTACCAGATGACAAAAAGCATCGCTAAACAACATAAATCCGTAGACAATTCTAAAGCAGTCATGGTGACAATATGTTGTATCATTCATGTCTTTTAAGTAGACAAATTATATTTGTACTTTACAAGTAAGACAATTGTATTGCAAAATAAAACGAAAATCTTCTAGATATCGCCAATCTTATAATAGAAATACCTTAGCATAGAAAACATTTGCAAACAACAGATTTGACCCACGATGGCAGTGTTACTGTGTAAGGGTTCTTTATTTCTATATTCTTTGATTATAAAAGTTGGGTTTTTTTGTCCAATTTATCTTTATTCTTAAAACTGTTTCGCATCCAACATATTCTTCTAGTAATTTTGTTTGTCCTATTCTATTTTTTTTTACCAACAATAACATTAGCCATAGTAATTTTCTGTACAAATCGCTATATGTCAAGTAAAACCACTCAATGCTTGAAAATAAAGGTGTGATTCTTCAATATCCGTGAATATATTGTTGGAAACAAGTGTAAAATAAAAACCAATTATCTTACGCAGTTGTCATAGTAACTAATTGCTATATGCAGACCGAAACTGTTTTTATGATACTGACTTTGTTATGAATATTTTGCATTTAATTATATTATTTATACATATTTACGTCAAGTAAATGCTGTTTGACATAGCGGTAATAGGTGTAAACGATTGTACTGGGAAAAACCGAAAGTTAACTTTAAAGAGCATGAATAGAGAACGTGTTCCCGCAAGAGTTAATACACAGTTGAACATATAAAATGCATACAGAGCGCACGTGTACCAGCATAAGTTCAAACATATAATTTACATAGCTGTTTATTCTTGGGAATTTTTGTGTTTAATTTATGAATTACTGTCTGGTATAATATTCTTGAGCAGTCTGAAATTGAATGGGTCTCTTACCATTGGAACTCCATTCTGCAGAACTCGGTACTATATAAAACAGAAGATGTGGTATGATTGCCAATGAGACAACTATCCACAAAAGACCAAAATGACACAGACATTAACAACTATATGTCACCGTACGGCCTTCATCCAAGCCCATACCGCATAGTCAGTTATAAAAGGCCCCGATAAGACAATGTAAAACAATTCAAACAAGAAAACTAACCGCCTTATTTATGTAAAACAAAAAACAAAAAGTCTATGTTTGCATGTAAGATTTCAGAATCAGACGAGATTTTTCCGAACAGTTTTATACCCGAGAATTTTTTTTTCATATCAATAACAAGTAAACAGATACCTCAAGCTATAAAACTAATGTATTATCAAAAGATATAAATCTACACGAGGCTATGGATAAGGTTTTGAGAATTGAAAATAATGCAAACATTTTGCCTTCAAGGTTGTGTTGAATCACGACAAAATATGTTTTTCATCGTACTAAGACATCTATTTTTATCATTAGTCTTCTCATGCATGTAATGTTGATTCACAGCAATTTCAATAACTTATTGACGTAAACGCTAAATGATATTCTGATTTATGGATTTGTAAATAGTATAGTAAATGTGAAACTAATCGAATGTATACTCCAAATATATAGTGTCCCTGGTCAAGCTCAAAATGATTCTGTCTCAACTGAAAAAATATCAAACTAAAATACATGATATAGTTCGAGACATGCACTTGAACACTTGAATAACAGTCAAATTTAGAATAAAACGCTTTTAGACTAAAGCAATCATTTACCTTATGTCAAGCCGAAAATATTTCACAGTTCAATATGAAAAAGGGTCTTGCTTAAATAGTTTATGTTGTAACTATAAAACAATGGTTATGTTCAAAATACTGATCAGCCAAATTTGCTATTGTCTCTACTTTTCATTTTTTTGCATTTAAAAACATGATTATTACTACCGAGAGACGAAGAGTGCAAATGTATTCGGTAAATACACAGAACATTGATAATTTCTAAGCCGAAGAATTTCTACTACTAATTATTTTTTTTTATATGATTATATTTCTAAGTGGAAAAATTCTAACAAAAATAGAAGGCGCTTCCGATTCAAATGGTATATGATATACTGATATACTTAATTTACAATGACCTTTTAATGAACAGACATAGTTCTAAATACTATATCTCATTGGTGATACTTTTTACAATTTCTGAATATCTGATGACAGCAGATAGTATGCACCTTCCATAAACATCATCTTGTTTATATATATAACAAGATGTGGTATGAGTGGAAATGAGACAATTTTCCATCCAAGTTAAAATTTGTAAAAGTAAACCATTATAGACCAATATATATCGAATTTGTTTGCGTAAATGTCGCGTTTACTTGGAAAATCTCCTAGTACGTACCACGCTTTTACGGTATAATAAAGAATACAATATCGTCGAAGAGAAGATGGACTTTAAGGTTGCAAACATATATATTTACCAATAACATAAGAGAAAGATTTGATACCATGTCATACTAGGTTTTCTTTGTATGTTTCAGATTATATAATTATATCTTTAATTGATTATAAGGGAAAGCAATGTAAGCGATGATTAATTTCGTGTCATCTTATCAGATAGCATTATTCTCTTAAGAATGTGAAAGAAAGGTCATATGGTTGCAACATTCGTCACAGGACAACATTGAATGATTTGAATTACGTAACTGACAGCAAATGTCATCTTAATAAAGAAACAGGAAAATCTAAAGTACGAATCAGAAAAGTGCGATTCGACAGCAACTTATAGGTCATTCCACTAGTGGTTTATTAACAACAACTGGGTCGATGCCACTGCTGGTGGAGATCTAATTCCTCGGGGATATCACCAGCTCAGTAGTCATCTCTTCTGTGTTGACTTGAGTTATCATTTATATGTTCATAATTATAAATTAACTGTTAATAAAATTTAAAATTTTTGAAATACTAAGGCTTTTCTACTTCAGGAATAGATTACTTCAGCTGTTTTTGGCAAAACTTTTAGGAATTGTTTGGTTCTCAATGCTCTTCAACTTCCAACTTTATTTGGCATTTTAACATTATTTTTTTCGAATGTCACTGGTGATTCAACAACAGCAGAAGGTCACCAACAGGTCTTCAATGTAGCGAAAAATTCCCGCACCCGGAGACGTCCTTCAGCTGGCCCCTAAACAAATATATACTGGTTCAGTGATAATGAACGCCATACTAATTTCCAAATTGTACACAAGAAACTAAAATTAAAATAATACAAGACTAACATAAGCCAGAGGCTCCTGACTTGGGACAGGCGCAAAAATGCGGCGGGGTTAAACATGTTTGTGAGATCTGAACCCTTCCCTTATACCTCTAGCCAATGTAGAAAAGTAAACGCATACCAATACGCACATTAAAATTCAGTTCAAGAGAAGTCCGATGTCAGAAGATGTAACCAAAGAAAATAAACAAAATGACATAAATAACAACAGACTACTAGCAGTTAACTGACATGCCAGCTCCAGACTTCAATTAAACTGACTGAAAGATAATGATTTCATCATATGAACATTAGGCACAATCTTTCCCGTTAGGGGTTAAGTATCATACCATCATAACATATATGAGAAGAACATAACCCGTGTCATGCCAACAACTGGTTTTTGAATAAATGTGTTTAGTTCCGATGCAAAGACCCTATAAGTGAATCAATATTAACGCCAAAATATGCAATCTTTAATGACCTGACAACAGTATCGTAACTATATCCCTTCTTAATAAGTCTATTCAAAGGTTTTGATAGTTTTTGAGGTGAATACTGACACCTTTGTGCTTTATAAAGAATATTTCCATAAAAAATTGGATGTGAAAACGTATAAGAAGTCTGTATGTTGAGCTATATTTACGAATGATGTTCTTATACCGATGATAAAATTTAGTAAATGTTTTGACTAGTTTGTGATATCGAAAACCCTGGTGTAGTAATTTTTCAGTAATACATAAATTTTTCTCGTTAAAATCTAAAACATTGTTACATACACGAGCGAATCGTACAAGTTGAGATATATAAACACCGTAGGATGGTATATTTATATACAAGTATGTTTATGTCCATGTATAACTGGTTGAACCATCACACCTTTTATGGTGCAACAATTAACCATTACATTGTCTCAATGGCTGCTTTATTTTTTAACTAAATTCGAAGAAATTTTGTTTTTGTGGTTGACGTTGTGTGTTCAATCTCAATTTATTTCCAATAATTTTGCATAATACAAATCTCTTCTGTGGTTCCTTGTCTCCTGACATATGAAAAAAAATATTCTTACTTTCCCCAAGATTATTGAAGGGGGAAATCAGTAAAAATAAATCATTAAAAAAATTATCAAAGTTTTAAAATTGAGAATGGAAATCGGGAATGTGTCAAAGAGACAACAACCCGACCATAGAACAGAGTTACAGGGTTAGTCTGCAAATAGAAATTAAAAAGACAAGATATGAGTAGTTTACTCAAACTAATCTGGAAAGAAAAATCAAAAGAGGTTTCATCTAATTTCTGCTACTTGAATTATTATGTTCATTTCTCTTTTCTGTATTCTATTGTCCACTTTTTCTATCTTTCAAAATTCAAGCAACCCCAATATTCCGTAATCTTATGTTTCGTCATTTTTTTTCATTTTTTCATTATTTTCTCTTTAGTAAAGCCTACCAAGAGCCCATCTAGACCCTCATCAATCGGTTATATAATATGTCGAGTTTGAGTAATCATTAGACATCAAGCATGTTTGTATTATGTCATTTGTTCAGTATTCAGTCAATACCTATCGTGACTGCAATGAGTTTCATGTAATTATTTAATTAACTCTGAAAATCAACCAAAATACACATCCTGTATCTAGAATCTGACAATGTCTTACTTACCACCTTTTCAAGGATTGTTGGGTTTTATACTTACATTTTGCAGCTTTAAAATATCAATTTCTTGTTAAAAGTGAAATTACAAAAAATACCGAGGACAAAATGAAAAAGAAGAGTTCATAATCATATGGCAAAATCAAATCCTCAATTCATCTAACGAATTGTCAAAAGCTTTGAATTTCGTCAACATTGTTTTAAAACAAACCTTTCCCTCGGTGGTAAGTATTTTTCTAATTTTTCTTTTTAGACATTTTATCTGATATTGTGAAGATCAAATTATATTGAAGTTTTAGAAGACAACTGTCTACCCAGTTTATGAATAAAAATAAGCTAACAACTTACATAACATAAAGAAATTTATGACAAACACTGAATTTCATACCTGCGGAAGTACGGACTTGAGTTCTTAATGATTTTCGAATTTCGTTATCGAAAGCGTATACTGATTGCCTAATAAATACAGAATTACACTTCATTATCACGCCTCATTTCCGACAAAACATCTTCATAACGACTCAAATAAGTCCGGTCAATCTAGCATAAATTTCACCCTAACCTTGAAGTATTTGCTACAGAAGGATTTTAAGTTTTTATCTTTAGCATTATACCCCAAATACTAGTATTCACGGAACAAAATCCAATAATATTTAACTTGAGAAAACTACAAACTCATGATTTTAAAATTCCTATGGAGATTTGCATCGATATGAAAGATAACTCTGCGAAAAAGGCAGAAATATCAGGAAACATTATACAAAATGATAACTTTACTGCTTCTATCCAACAGAATGTATTAATTCTTGATATTCCCGTCTTTAAAGTATAACAAGCAACTCTAAAAAAAGGTGTTCATATATTTTTTATCAAGCTACAACTTAGATTTTATAATTCATTAGTTGACCATTTATCAGATTTTACAGCATGTCAAGGTAAATCATCTCAAATTGAATAAGTAAGAATATATTCTTCGTTTCGTGGTTTTACATTTCTTTAAACAAGGTAGACGCTGAACAAATATAATTTACAGATATAAACAATACCATATATTCACATTAAATGTGCAGATAATAGAAATACCAATAACACTTCGATTATGTACATATCATGATTAGACACTTATATAAAATAGTCATATACGATGTTATACCCAATCAAAGTATCATATTTTACACGAATTTTAAATCAACAAATAACTGACAAAGAAGAATCATTTTTGCAGAGTTATATCCCTTGCCAATGTTAATTTTCATCAAAATAAAAATGCCGAATTTGAATTTTCCTCAATTTAGATTTATGGAACTTTTTTCTGTGTTATATTGTGGCTTAATGCTATAGATTAGAACTAAAACATTTTCTGCTGCAATAAGTTTCAGGTTCAAACTTAGTTTTACTGTACTAAATTGGACGGATACTTGACTAGCGTTGCTGTTTTCGGATTGCATGTTTCCTGTTTGTCACATATTGATTAACTATGTCAGCTCTTAAATTTAACGGCTTATAACGCAATTTGATTTATCAGATTTCTTACCAAATGTTTACTACCTATACCGCTTATAAAGTTTAACTTTTTACGACATGTGTCATATCTGTACCTTAGAAAAATATGACTTTTGCAGTGGACCATTAGGTGTCGAAGTGGGTTATTAATTCGGTATGCTGCACAGTATTTTATCCAGATTGTCACAATGAGTCACGTGGAACCTTTTAAAGCTAACAAATTACCGAAAAGGGGGTTATTTTCGCGGGTGTAAAATTTCGCGAATTTCATTGAATAAGGTATAGGAAATAATTTGACGGTCATTAGTTTGGGTATTCAAAACATTTATCAATACCTTAGCATGTGCCGTTTCAAATTGGCGGAATTTATTCTGGCAATTTTGTTCTATCGGCGAAAATAAGCGAAAAATTGCACCCAGAGAAAAATAACCCGCTATAATTTAGAATAAGTTTGTTTTTTTCGTAATTAAAAATAGGATGAAGTTGTCCTATAAGCTTATCGTGATAGTTCAACTTGATCCATTATCTTTTTCTTTTTCTTATTTCACCACACGGATTTTTTAGAATATAATGCATTTTCTGTAATTTCAAAAGCGTACATCAAAACGATGTGATAGGCCAAAACGTACAAACGAATAAAAATTCAATCAGTTACATAACTTATTTGTTTTGTAACATAACTTGTATTATTATCTCAGATTCAAGACCGGTTCGTTTTGACGTAATTTACAATTTTATGCCTATTATCGGAAATTTGCATGTAGACAAGGATTTTCTATAAAGTTTAGAAAGCTTAACTTCTTAGAAATAAACCTTGTAATTTAGAAAAGTATTCTAATAACATAACTCATTTCTGAATTATTAGATTCTAGATAATAAAATTCTTTATCAGTGATATGTATGTTTATTTGTGTGCTTTGATTTCAAATTCATGAATAGGAGGGGAAAACCAATGAGAGAATCGTAACTAAATTCCCGAAGAGAAATCGACAACAATGCTAAAGAATGTACTTAGGTGAGGTTTTGGAATTTTTGTTAGATGTTCGGACTCCTTATGTTTCTTCTTATGATTCAGGAGAACATTGTTTGTCGCATAACACCAATTTTTCTTCTCATATAAGACTTCAATAACTTTAAAATAAACTTATCATTGATACCAGGATTGAAATTTTATGTTTACGCCAGATTCGCGTTATGTCTAGAAAAGACTCATCAGTGACGCTCTAATAAAAACATGTTAAAAAGATCATCGACCCGGGGGTTGTTAATAAAGTCATCGTAGATACATAAATCCAGGGTGCTTGTAATTAGAGTCCTACTAGAGGATCATACTTTCCACAAGAAGGCGAAATTCATTAAAACATTACTTTTAAACTAACATAAGTCAGTACTAATTTACAATCTATTCAATTTAATTTCCTATTGAGCATATTTTATTTGGATATCGTTTACCAAAATTGTGCAGATAAAAAGTATAAGTCCGAATCAGCCTTTCCCGCCCTTTTTTAAAACTTACATTTCTCACTTATTTTTTTAAATTCAAAGAACCCATTATTATTTTTTAGCTTATTTTGTTCTTCAATTAATTAAGTTTCGACTTAAAGTGACAATTTTAATTAAAGTACAGTCTACGAAACCCGAACTCAACAAATTGATCATCTAAGAGATGACTTAAGGTATTCCAAACGGGAAGCCAGATTCACCTTCATTAGTGGCACCAGTCATGTTGACGTTTATAAAGAGAGACTATTCATATACGATAATAATAACCTTGTAGTAGTTTTTGGCTGCTGAAAGATTCCGATATTGTTTAACCTTTCATATGGTGAATGTTATCATTTTTTTTACGATGAGAAAATAACAATAAAGAACAGGAGGTACATGTATTTCGAAATGTTCTGACCTGGTTTGAACTAAACAAAAAATAATCTTGCTTGAGATAAGATTAAAAACATTGCCTGCCTCAAAAACGAAATACGGGATATAGTTGTTCCTATAATATGTAGTTGTTTGTAATCTTGTAAAAAAATAAACATTCAAAAAATTAATTTATCAATTCGAGTCATGTTTGTTATAAGATTTGCAGACCCTAATTTTGATCTATTAGATCACATTGATGTTAAGCAATCCATCAGTGCTCATCTACACGAATATGAGTCCACACTACTGTCGCATTGATTATATATTATGTACTTGCCAGAACATGTTCTGTATGCTTTTGCAGATAAATAGTCATTCATTCATATTATACAAATATAGCCTTTGTATGAGGTCGATACAAGGATATATTGATCTAAAAGAGTTATATTGACTGAGAACGAGGTCCGAGGTCGATATATCCTGTAGTGACCCTATACAAGGGCTGTATTGTTGTATTATTAATTTCCGACCATATTTGTATCAAAATCGTCATTTGATTTTGTTGGAATTTTATAGATATCACAGTGTCTCATCGGTGCTCATCTACAGGCATATGAGGCCACACTACTGTCGCATTGATTATATATTATGTATTTGCGAGAACGTGTTTTGTATGTTTTTGCAAATAAATAGTCATTCATTTATATTATACAAATATAGCCTTTGCATGAGGTCGATACAAGGATATATTGATCTAAAAGAAGTATATTGACTGAGGACAAAGTCCGAGGTCGATATATTTCTTTTGGTCGATACATCCTGTATTGACCTCAAACAAAGGCTATATTTGTTATATTATTAATTTCCGACCATATTTGTATCAAATAAAGGCAACAGTAGTATACCGCTGTTCAAACTCATAAATCCATGGACAAAAAACAAAATCGGGGTAACATACTAAAACTGAGGGAAACGCATTAAATATAAGAGCTACAATGTAACACACACAGAAACGGACCAAGCATCAGACAAAATCGTCATTTGATTTTGTTTGAATTTTATATATATCATATTGTCTCCTTGACAATAATTAAATATTAGTTATTATTTCAATTGTTTATGTTTGTTCGTCATTTAATGTATTTGAAGATTTTTCTCGTCAAATAATCGATCACAGATATCATGTGTTTCAAAACGTTTAAGATCGTTTAACAATATCTTGAAATTCATTACATGACGTCACAAAGTATATCGGTTTTTAGATATTCTAAAATTAACCGTTTTCTCTCTACCTTCGAAATTATAGTTTAACATGTGACTATCCCTAAACCAATCAAATTTGTTAAAATATAAGAATTAATAATATTGGTTGATATACAGGTTTAAAAAAAAAAGGTATATCATAATGAGTATTTGTACTAATAAAGTTTTTCTTTCAAGATTATGTAACAACAACTTTACTTCTTTGACCTCTAAATGGTCACTTTATCACACATTCAGCTGACGCTTGTTCATATAGTAAGTACATGGTCTGCTTGTCATTTTTAACTCTTTCAATTAAAATTGTTTTAAGAGAAACGGTAATTGCATGATATTTTATTATCAGCTGGCATTATATTGCAAGACTTGGAAGTCAATCGCTTATAATTGTTTACAATACAAAATTTTGGTACATTGACACTTTTCAATGGAACCGAATTAAGCAATATAGTATGTCTGTCTTAGGGTAAAGTTCTTATATGATTAGGTTGGCATTGTCATGCATTGCATTCAGTTAACGTCATGAACATGATATGAAAAACTTTCTGTGAATCCGTTTTAGTTATCATCAATCAGGCAGATGTGTTTCTAATTAATTAATAGATGTATCGTCTGGTTTTTTTTAATAGAGATTTACAATTACAACAAATACATGTAATGATAAAGATATGCATGGCCCAAATTAAGGCGTTTTTTGTTGAAAACATAATATTTTGGTCAAATTTTAGTGGTTTTGGAATTTATAAATATGGAGCCAATACACGAGGCCATAATATACTTACTTGGTATTATTGGTAAACAACGACTCTCATGAATTAGGGTCGGATTGGGGATTTTCAAATTCTTTATTTTATATCTTCAGCCATTTTTCTCTATTATTAATTTGTTTTGTCCATTTTTTTCTTTTTTTTTTAGCATAAAGAGGAGCGAAAGATAGGAGATGAACATTCAAACTCATAGACCAAAAATAAACTGACAATGCAATGAAAAGGACAAACAGACAAACAATAATACACAGCATAGAAAACTAAAGACAAAGCAACACGAACCCCAGTAAAAACTGTGGGTTATCTTAGGTGCTCCATATTCAGGTGCTCTGTTTTCTTCATGCATATATTTTCAACTTTTCTTTATTTTGTTTCCATTTTGTCATGCCCTGTTTGCTAGACATTCTCTATTCTGTTAACACCCTCCACCAGACCCTCAAATAAGCGTTAACATGGTACTCGTATCCCCTCGCGAATATATTTGAAAAATACGCAGCATTAATTTTAAGTTCGTTTTTGACATGTCTCAAATGTATTCTAAATTCTTTATAGCCACCTTAACATATCATTGAATTCTCACCTTGGTCATACAAGGAATTCTATGAAAACATTAATAAGATTTTGTGATATTTCTTTTGCCTTTGAAGTCTTTTGAATAATGTTATATTTTCTGTTTCAAGGTTGAGTTGACTAATGACAAAATATGTAATTACATCTTACCAGAACATTTATTTTTATCATTAGTGTTGTCATGCATGTAATGAAGTTTTTTTCCAATTTTTATAGTGTATCGACTTTAAGGCTAAAAATTGTCTAATTTATTGGATTTATGTATAGTTTAATAAATTTCAAACTAATTGAATGTTTTAACAGTCAATATTTATATATTGTTAAAGGATTAGATCAAAATATTTCGTTCTTCACTGAATAAAATATCAAGCTCAATTTAGTTCCAAGTTTATGCAGAAAAAATGGTAAAGATAAAAAAAAAGTTTCATCAGAGCGTGTCTGATGAGTCTTATGAAGACGCACGTGTGGCGTATCAAATTATCATCCTTGTACTATTGCATGTTTAATCAAAACATTAACAATATATCAAGCTGAATATAGTTCAGAATCCAATATGAAAAAGTTCTTGCTAAAAATAGTTTCCTTTTTCTAAACATGATTGCTGTGCCATTTGGTCTCTGCGAAGAGTTGTCTAATTGTCAATCAAACCACATCTTCTTTTATATATGAAACAATGATAATGTTCAAAACATAAACATTACCTTACCGGTCTACTATATAAAAATACGAGTATTGCTACTGAGAGGCGAAGTGTGCAACACGAGTTATTTTTCAATCAGCAGATACTTAACTTTCGTATGGTAATTATTTTAAGCAGGGGTTGCAACAACCCCAATTCTTAATTTTTGGTCCTAATTAATAGTGGAAAACAAGCGAATTTAATTTAGTGGAAAAGATTATCAATTATCAATTAAACTAATCAACGTTTCAGTTCGTATAATCCGCCAACATCATAGTTAGAATGAGGTGTCGGTGCTATTCCTGGTCATACTCGGAAACTAAAATGTAGTATTCTAAACAAACAATTAGAAAAACTAAGTGATTTTCAATCCGAATATTTAAAGTATGATTAGTTTTTTCGCGTACACTAATGAACTTAAAAACATTACTGTAGTTCGAATTTCTAGCTAACAAAAAATAAAAAAAAAGCTGGTGGGTCGAATGCTATTATTTGGTGTGAAATGTTGTTTAACTCGGAATCTCTTTAGTACATTCAATAATTTCCAAACATAATATAGAATGCAAAATATCGTTCCGGATGCAATTTTTGTTATATCTATCATACTAAGTCTTCTTTGTATTGATCTGATTATATAATAATTCCTTACATTGATTATAAGAGAAAAACATTGTACGCATTGATTAATTTCTTGTCAACTTTTAAGATAACACTGATCTCTTAAGAACGTGAAAAAAAGGTCAGATGGTGAATACATGCGTCAGAGAACAAATCGGATTTAACTAAATAACTGGCATAACTGGCAGAGAGAGTGTCATTTTATTATTAAAAAGCAGGAAATTCTAAAGTGCATAGAGAATGCAGCTCGTTAAAATATCATAGCTGACACAAAATTAGATCAAAACAAAATTTGTTTTGGTAAAGAAATTAAAAGTTCACATTATATAGAAAATTTGATGGTCAATAGCCCACAATGTCTGAATTTTAACGGTTGTCGACCGTCAAGTAAATTAATATGGTAGACAATACTCATTGCTTACATTAGTATACCGCTGTTCGATTGAGAGAAAACAAATCCGGGTTACAAACTAAAAACTGGTTTGGTTCGTAAGTTTTAATCATGTTGGTAGCTTGACCTTATGTACTGTGCAGGTTAAAATTATCTAATCATAGATACCTTGATTAAAATTTGTATTTGCGCCAGACGCGCGTTTCGTCTACAAAAGACTCATCTTAAAACATGTATTTAATGGTTAAGAGAGTAAAAGGAGAGTTTTCTGAAAACGTTAAACTGGTTGAACTACACAAAAATGTTATCTTGTACAATGTCAAACCATTGTTATTACTTTTTATGTGATATAAAGGTTGTCCATACAGGAATTCTTAAATGAATATCAAACACAATAGTATTTTTAACACAAATTTCTTCCATGCTTATTTGTTACGTAAATTATGGAAGCAAATTACTCCAACGATTTCCTGAGATCATTGAACATGTTGAAGCTCAAATGTCCATTATAACAAAACATTTAAACTAATACCAAAGTTAACGAAGTTACAATATGGAAATTCTAATGACAGGGTTTTAGTATTGACCTGAAACTAACCTGAAAAAGAAAATCAATAAGGTTCTCATTTTTTTTAATCCTCCTGTCTGCATTGTTTTCTACATATTTCTATATTCATAAGTATTAGGTACCCCGATTTCCTGTAGTCTGAATATATGGCACATCCTCTATTTTCTTTATTTTTTTTTTTATTATTATTTTTACTGGTATCTCTTATTATTTATCCTACCAATATCCCATCCAGTTATAGATTTTTAATGAATTGAGCACTCTTTAAGATTGCTCAATACTGCAAATTAGAAATTTAGCATGTATTGTCGAAACGTTAAGGTAACACGATACCGAATGGCATATCTCCCGATTTCCAAAATTTTTTGGCATACGTGTACTTTGAATCGAGTTACATCGGGATATGTAATAAAAAATGGGGGTCACCATTTTTGTTTTTTTATAATTTTCATAGGAAAACGTCAATTTTGGCGACAAATTTACTTAGGTATATAGGGGAAATGCCTTTTTTTCGGCTTACTTTTTTAGATTTTCGAATGGATGGCTATTTTCTTGTATACGGAGAAAAACAAAAAACTAACATAATATCCAGGATTGCATAGTGAATCCATACATGTATAGAAACTCATATGTCAATATCCTTGTTTTTGAAATAAATGGCTTCAAAGTTGATCGATAGGCCTAGAATTTGACCAAAAACGTGTGACGTTATGGTGTACGGAATTTAACGTTATTCCTTCTCAGAGAAATGGAGAAAAAATATGTGTCGGGATCTGAATGAGTATATTTTATTTTGATTTCACCTGTCGACTGTCGTAAAGTTCCTAGTAATGCAATATAAAATTCTACTGAATCAGATATGATTTTATTTCGTCCTGCACATGGAATTTCACTCATATGAATTAATATTAAAATCGTCTGATTTTCACACCAAACGAGCATATACTTGAAACTTGCGTGAACAGGTTCCATGTGAATCTTATGAGAATAGTTCATGCATAAATCACCGGAATTTTGTACAGGTTAAATTCACGTAAATATTTGAAATAAAAATATCTTTGTTCTAAAATTTGATTAAAACCATAAAAAATACCATCAGATTTTTGTTAAGTTTACGTGAAAATTAAATGAAACATTTCACGTGTGATTTATCCGAATTACTGATTTTTAACTCCATCATATTAGACAATGATGGTATAATCACTGCATCACGTGATGCAGAAATATAGTATTTTAAAAAATTTGATTCATTTAACAGTTTTTTAATTGCTCGGTTTGATGGTTGTTTAACGTTCAGTGGCAACTAGTTCATGCATTTTCGGGACGATACAATACAATTTTGAAGACAGTTGTTTATAAAAGACACATTTGATGCACCAGTCAAAAAAGATTAAACATTCTGTTATTTGTGAAAATTATGAGGGAAAATAATGATCCTGATAAAATACACATTCCAAAAAATAAAATAACACAACTCCAAGAAAAATTCAAAACGAAAAAATCCCTTATCAAATGACGAAATCAAAAGCTGAAAAACATCAAAAGAATGATAAACAGCTGTCATATTCTTGACTTGGTACATACAATACATGTAGTATAATGTACTCTGCGTGGTGTAAATGTGTTACTTGGTTGCTCAACAAGTCGGACAAACCCTGTAAACTGTTAAACCGAATAATTCAGTCGTTATATTCCATTTCATTTGTGAAAAATTATTTACATAACAAATCTTGAGATCATATATGCATTCTTTATATAAGTAAAACAACTGCGAAATTTAAAAGTTCCAGCTTGAAATTCAACCTGTATCAGATGTAAACCGGCGTCTGTACTCTGTACATGTGCTTTTGTATTTTATCAAAATGCCTAATCCAGCAACCTGTCATGAAACAAAATAGAAAATCCAGACGATATGCGCACCTATAATATTATGAGTAGTAACACAAGGTACATAGTTTTAAAGCTGAAGCAAAACGACTGTAGTCCTAAATAATAAGCCGAGTTAACTCTATCTATACTAAGTGCGGGATTAACGGTCGAACGGACAAATGTTAAACAATATGATGATACGTGCTCTATAAGTAATTTGGTGACAATGCATATTTTTTTATCAGTTCATATATTATGAATGGAATGGTAATTTGGAGAACTGAAATGTAGTAGCAATGTAAGAAGGCTAGCATTTCCGTCATTTCGTCTTTGGTGGAAAGTTGATTAATTGGAAATTTTACCGCATCTCCTTATATTTCATTATGGTTTGAGTTTTCTAGAGAAGAGCAAAAGTTTTAAGACTTAAACTAATATTTACCAAGAGACTGAAATGTTACTGTAACAATTATACTACACATACTCAAAATTTTCCAATGTTTACTAAAACTACAAATGAGAAGTGTAAAGATACTATTCCAATTAGCATTAGTTACAAGTTTCTTGATGTCTTACAGGCGTTTAATTAATGCCCTGCTGTTGCTATTTTATAAATTGCATATCATATATCTCCATTTATCATTCTATCAGCCAACTTTTGTACAAATAACATGTACATGTACACATTTTTTTATTTGTACTTGTACTTTTACAAATAAAGTCTCATGTTACCCTACTGCCATAATGAGCAAGCGGTAACGGAGATATTTAGTTTTGCGTAACTGTTCAATTTTGGTCTTCCTTGCGGTCTGCGTTTAAACTTTGTCGAATTTAAAAAAAAAAATAGAGGCAATGATATAAATTTTATCAACTTAAGTTCAAAGTGACGGGTGTAAATTGTAGGATTGATTGATTTGATTATCGGTTGGTTAACGTCCAGTGGAAACTATTTCATGCATGTTCAGGACAAGAACAAGTTAATAATAAATACAATAGGTAGGTTTTGCAATAGAGGCAGGGTATCCGCGATGATGGTCGGGAAAATGTTAACTGACGCTATACATGTATTTATTTATACTAGTTCTAAAAACTAATTTTAAGAAAGAAACTATCCGGGCCTTTTCCGACGCCTAGTATGCGAGCAATATGGCCCTCAGAGCCTAAAAGATAACTTTGTTAATTTTCTTTCAGTCGTTTTGTCTCCGAACTTGTACATGTACATTATTTCCAACTCAAAACTAAAATCCACCGAATTGCAATGCAAGCGTAAATTAACACGAATATAAAATCTAAATGATTTCAAGATATTGCTTTTTTACAGTCTCTTGCCGTTTGAATAATAAAAAGTCAGTCGTTTGCATGTATATTTCGAGAAAAAAAATTTATAACGGAATCAGGGAACACGGAACCGGTCTGACTACAGCCAGCCCCAACTATCAACTTGCGTTTGTAGATGCAAGTGGATACTCTGGGCTGGCTTTATTCAGACTGTAACGGAACCTGAATTTTGTTTTGTTTTTTTCTGCCGAATCAAGTGCCCATGTATTTCTCAGCTTTCGTTAACTTTCTAATGTTTCATTCCGATGTTTCTGTCCGTCCTGAATAGACCTGGTTTATACGATTACAAAGCTGGCACTGTATTTTAAAATGTTTCCAAAACTATATCGAATTTACTCTGTACAAACCAATGAATTTCAGAGACTGTTTACACATGGAACACAGGAAAATAATTCGGCTGAATAACCACTTTTTTACATTCCATACAAACAAACTATTTTCTGTATGATTTTTAACGTCTGCTTGTATTGTGCTTTTCCCCCTTATCATATCCGTATTCTCATCCAAATAAATTTAAATTTTGTCCGAGCGTGTTTTTGATGACCATTTTAAAACGAATTTAATAGTTGTAAAATTCCCCGGGTTTTTTTTCACACATCATCCTAAGCTTCTATAAATTAGATTTCTACTTTCAAAACAAAATTTCATGGGGATACGGTGTTAATCATGAATAAGTACTTATTGCAAAAATAAACCAAGGTTTATTTTTATAAATTGTTATTTGGATGGAGAGTTGTCTCATTGTCACTCACACCACATCTTCCTATATCTATACCACGAATAAAAATAAAGTGATAAAACTGTGTCTGTTATGCATAAGAACATATTTAGATAAAGCGTGCACATGTTTTAATATCAAAGAAACAGAATATTAAAAAGTAAGGTAATACTTTTTAAAGATTAACAATGAGCAGAATGATTGCCGGAAAACGATAAAACAATCTATGTCAAATAACCGCTACGTATTGCATCAAAACTCTCGGCACTCTGCATCTAGGGAAAGTTACCGTTCAAAACGTCACACAAAACTCGCTGTATATGTTACTCCTCTTTCTTTCGCCCCACAGGGTCAGTATATATGTTATCTAATTGTGTAAAAATATAATTATAATCAAGAAAAGTGACACAACTATCTACCTAATATATGAAACAAAATAGGCTGAAAACTTATATGACATATATATACAGAAAAATACGACAAACACTGACTTACATGCCTGCAGCAGTACAGACTTAAGCTCTTAATGATTTTGAATTTCATCATCGAAAGCGTATACTGATTGTCTTCTACAATAACAGATCTACACTTCATTATCACACCACATTTCCTTCAAAACATCTACATATTGACTCAAATTGGACAGATAGTTGACTAGCGATAAGTTTTCTTTTTAGATTGCATGTTTCCTGTTGTAACATATTGATTAACTGTGTTGGCTCTTAAATTCAACGGCTTATCTCGTAATTTGATATATCAGATTTGCTACCACAGGTTTCTTACTTTTAACCCGAGTTTCATATTTGCACCTCATAGAATAACTACCTTTACTAGTTCCAAATGGGGAAGTTGAAATCATTCCTTTGTAAATTTTACGGGCGCCATCACGAATTGGTTTACCGTTCTTGAATTTCCGTTTCACAAATAATATTGGATATGTCCCTTATGTCGTAACTACAAGAATGTGACCTTCCGAATAAGAACATTTACCGGGTTTGTAATAACATGACCAAAACGACGGGTATCACATGTGTAGCAGGATCTACTTATCCTTCCGGAGCACCTGCGAGCACCTCTAGTTTGTTGTGGGTTTCGTGATGCTTGGTCTTTAGTTTTCGATGTGTCTAGTGTCCTATTATTTGTCTGGTTGACTTTTTCTTTTTTAGCCATGGTCTTGTCAGTTTGTTGTCGATCTATGAGTTTGACTGTCCCTCGGGTATGTTTGCCCCCCCCCCCCCCCCCCTTTTTACTGCAGATGTCATACATTTACCACATTTAAAAGAGATTTATCTTTCGTATGAAGCAAGGTTTATTAATTTTACCATGTTTACCTCACATGAGGCACACATTTTACCACACATTTCATACTTGAACCTCTCGTGCAGTTTTACGATATACAAGATTTTTAAAAACCACAACTGACACGAAGTTGGAATTTAATCACAGGAATCATACTTGTAGTGTATATGCTGTATGACATTTTACCACTTGGTAAACATTGTAACTCACATGAAGTTTGACAAAGTTCAAGATAGTTTGACACATTAAAGATACATTGACACATTGTCTGACATATAGACTGTCCTAGCTGGCACAGTAGTATATGAATATTTATAAATCTATTACTTTCATTTAATCGACGATAAAAGGGTAATCACACAAATAGGCTCTAACGATCTAACTTTCAATAAAGTCTAGAATAAAGAAATTAGATCCAATTTTCTTGATAATTTTGAAGTTCGTCAGCGAATACAACGATGATACTTTAAAATTACAGTATTACATTCCATTTATCGTGTCTCATTTCAAACAAAATATCTACATAATGACTCAAATTAGACATATAATTGACTAACGTTGTTGTTTTAAGATTGCATGTTTCCTCTTTGTGACATATTGAGTAACTTCGTCTGCTGACTTAAAATCATTAACTTACCACGCAATTCGCCTTTTCAGAATCAAAAGGACTATGGGTAATCTCATTGTTCGAACATCAAAATTGAAATTAAATTACGTCATTGGTTGAATTTCTATTGTTTATCACGTATTAAACCAATCACAACGTGTTGGTGTACGCTTTTCGATATATTACCCAGAATGCATTAGATTCTGAAACGGCGAATTTACTTTATCATATTTTTTTTTTTACAAAAGGTTTCAAACCTGTACTTCACATGCCGTAAGTATTTTTACCACAGATTAAATACCTGTATAACATATTATGTTATATTTTTACCACATTCTTGTTACTTGTATCACATATAAAACAGATTTTTCTAAATGAATAATACCAGTACCAAATTTGAAGCAGTTTGCTAACAGTTTTGATGCATGTACCGCACATGAAGGAAAAGCTTTTAACCCAGGATAAATTATTCCAAGTTACACAAAGGAAGCAGGATATTTATCACAAACCAAATACCTCTACAACTCATGTAGCAGGATTTTGACAATGCGTTTGATATTTGAACCTCACATAAATCAGGGTGCTGTCTTTTTTTTTTTTTGTATCACATATTATATAATTACTACAAAAATACAGGTGTTAACTCACCAATAGTGTAAATGCCTGCACTGAACGGGGAGCATAACTTCAACCAAAGGTTAGTTACAATGAATGTTCACAAAGGTACAATGCCTTAAGGTGGTACCTAACACTACAGGGAGATAACTCTGTAAAATCATCTAAAAGTTTTAATTAAGTTATGTTGTGAAGGGAATATTAAGCTTCTCAATGATCAAAATAAGTGTTTGTCAAACTGCTATATAACCAGTGTAATTTTTCTGATAAAATATTTGGTTCAAAATTTTTGAAATTTTTATATTTTTGTTAAAGGGTCAAAGTAAATACTTTGTCAAAATTTTATCAAAATTAAACGAGCCAAATCAATTTTAATTAAAGTGTTGGGTACCACCTTAACCTCAAACTAGTCAGTAAACAATGGTAGATTTATCACCAGTAATAGCTGTGATACTTTCCGTATCAGATCATGTATTTATGATATAATAGCTTTTGCCTAATGTCTTCTTGGTGGATTTTTAGCCAGTCTGTGACACCTTGTGGATTGTCTCGATATTGACATATTTTTTCATGTACACTTTTCTTTGCCTGATTGGTACAATGATATAATGTTTTTCCTCTTCTTGTTGACCTCTCTATTGCATTTCTTGTTGTAATATGAAACAGTTAACGAATGTATTGTTGTTCCAATGACATTAATGTATCAAATTCCTTTAAGAATTTGATATTTTAAAACTTGACAGAGAGGAGATAAATATCTATTAACTTCTCATAATTAAATGACATATGTCGCTACTAAAGAGAAATCAATAATGTATGAATGAGTATCTTTGTATGGCAAATTTGAAAAAAAAATGTATTTGCTAACATGATAGAAATAGAGTATTTATCTTCAGTTGATCATCTATATCACTCGTAACCCCGATACAAGGGTATATACTTTACCATGTGGAGCAGAATCTGCTTACTCTTCCAAAGCATCTAAGATCACCCCCAGTTTTGGTGGGGTTCGTGTTGTTTAGTATTTAGTTTGCTATTTTGTGTCATGTGGACTATTACTTGTCTTTTTGACTTTTTCTTTCTCAGCCATGGAGTTGTCAATTTATTTCCGATCAATGGGTGTGACTGTCCCTCTGGTATCTTCCACCCCTCTTTGCCACAGTTGAACATAATTTGCCACAAAGACTGTGTTTTGATACAGTGGGTCCAACTTTGACATACATAATGGAATATACATTTACACAATGTACGACACCACATGATTGGCACTGAAGACCAAATGTTTAGATACTGAGCAGTACTCAGACTTATTGAACCTTACTTTGACACAGTTGTTTGCAATTTGATATAGTTGCCTGGAATTTGACATTTCTGTTTGTTATTTTCCACCATGAACAATACTGTAAATTATACTCTAACAAATTATTTCGTAGTTCTTAGTTTATGACTTACATGGTAGATTAAGCGAACAATTTTGATTTAGTCACAGCTAACAATTCTGATTTTGTCACATCGAACCATTCATATTTTGTCACAGCAAACCAAATTTTGTCACAGTGAACCATTCTTATTTTGTCACAGCGGACTCTTCTGCATTGTACAAGGTCAACGGATCGTTCTTCGACTGTGATACCTATCTCTTGCCGTGATTCTGTGCTTAATAACGAAATGGTGAATTTAACACTGTATAGCAAAAATGTAAAATAATAACAGGATAGTTAAAAACATCGTTATTGATTGAAACCGTTCTTCAGAATGAGAATTCGACAAATAGCGTGCCCTTTTTTGCATGTGGTGAAAACACTTGTGTCATTCTCTCTGATTCCCAATTATAAATATTATGTATCTTTCTGACGCAAATTACAAGAATAAGCCTTATTATCGAAAGGTTACATGAATACAAGAATATTCTATAAGGTTACTCAGGCTAAACTTCTTGAAAATAAGTTTCGTAGTTCAAAAAGGGATAACATTACTGATTTATTGGATGGATGTAGAAAACATGATTTTTTTCATTGATATAAAAGTTACATGTTTTGCTTTTGTTTCTTTTCGTCTATGAAAACCTTCAGTCTAGATTAATTAATGATTCTTGCGTTACATGCTTCATACTCATTTTGATGTGGTTATAAATGTTTTTGATTTTTCGATTTTCGTTTTTTTGTAAATTAGACATTGTTTTCCAATTTAGTGGTTTTAAACTAGTTATTTTTGGGCCTTTAGTAGCTTGCTGTTCGGTGTGAGATAAGGCTCCGTGCACGTGTTGAAGACCGTTCTTTGACTTATAATGGTTTACTTTTTACTAATTGTGCAATTGATGGAGAATTGTCTCATTAGCACTCATGCCACATCTTCTTATATATTTAGAGCAATCATAATCGATGTGTTTTTTTATTTCTTAATTTAATAAATATGTTCCCTTTTATAAATGTCTCAAAAGCATAACATAAATCATAAATATGTCATTTCTAATTTGCAAACAACGAATAATAGGATGCAAACAAAATAAACCAAGACAGTCAGGATTAAAAACATTCTAGGGAACGAAAAACTCGAAAAAGTTTACTCCTCTCGTTCAATTTCCCTCCTTAACTTACCTTGCATATGCTCTCTCCTACTCTTCCTCCTTATATCTCTCTCTCGCTCATAATCTTTAACGTACTATATTCTCGCTGTCCCTCTCCCATTCTCACTGTCCCACACCCATTCCCACTCCTTCCGCCAGTCATATTCACGCTTTTAAGCTCATTACAGCTGTCACTCTTGCATTCTCGCTCTTCCGTTCTCTTTCACCCACTCTTATTTCACATTGTCTCTCCTACTGCTGTCTTTTTCTAAAACTCTCTTATACTTGCCATTCTGTTCAATTCAATCTCTCTTCCTCTTTCCCGCTCTTCCCCACTCCTTCCACTCACTTTCGCACGCATTCTCTCAGTCTCGCTCCCTATTCCACTCATTCCATCTCGCTCTCTACCTGACTCTATCCCTACTATCTCGATCGCTCTGGCTCTCTACCCTACTCTCTCGCTCTCTATCTTTCTCTCATTACCACTCTCTCGCTCTCTGTCACTCGTTCTCTACTACCATTCTCTCGCTCTCTACCACTACCACCCTCTCTACCACTCTGTCGTTCTCACTACCACCCTTTCTACCACTCTGTCGTTCTCTCTACTACTCTGTCGCACTCTCTACCACTCTGTCGCTCTCTTTACCACTCTGTCGCTCTCTCTACCACTCTCTCGCTCTCTCTACCACTCCCTCTCTCTTCCAGGCTCTGGCGTTCTCTACCAGGCGCTCTCTACCACTCTCTCACCTCTCTACCACTCCGTCTCTACCACTCTCTCGCTCCCTCTACCACTCCCGCTCTCTCTACCAAGCTCTCGCTTACCATTCTCTCGCTCTATCTACCACTCTCTCACCTGTCTACCAGTATTTCGGTCACTCTCTACCAGTCTCTCACTGATTCTCTCTCTACCACTTTCTCTCGTCGCTACCACCTTTACCACTCTCGCACTTTCTCTCGCTCACTAACATTTTATCGCTCTATAACACTTTCTCGCTCGCTTCCAGGTGTTCTCGCTCTCTACCAGTTTTTCTCGCTCTTTACCACTTTCTCGCGTTCTATACCACTTTCTCGCGTTCTATCCCACTTTCTCTCAACCGTACGAGAGCTCAACAGTACGAGAGAGAGAGAGAGAGAGAGAGAGAGAGAGAGAGAGAGAGAGAGAGAAATATTGATAGACAAGAGAGCAGAAGAGGGGAAAGTTGACAAAGAGAGGGGCATATAGAGAAAAAGAGAAAGGGTGATTTAGAAGAGTTCCTATCCAAAATAAATTCTTTAAGGCTATATTTAGCCTACAAGAAAATACGCTAATGATATAGTGCATGGTTAAGGCTGCATAATGTTCTTCTCCGTCGGGACAATGCATTGAAGCAGTCCTTCGTGCGGAACACTACCGTCTACCAATATCTTGGATAGGTTGGCACCCAAACCTTCAGTTAATGTCCTTCATTAGGTTTGAGCACAAAATTTTGAAATGTTGAAGTAAAGGTTTTATCTCAATATATATAATGTTCCTTTTGGTATTTAGTTTTTTTATTTGTTGCATTTAAAGAATTTAAAATGAGGTTGTTGTCCTTTTGCTTTCATTGGACTTTGATAATTGACCATTTGTTAGAATTCTTCACTTTAATATAATTTTAAAATCTTTAATTTTTGAATATTTTGAAATTTTGAAAATAAGCATATTCAGGTTTGGTAACTCGAATGGTTGTATATGTGTACCTCAAATAAACAAACCACATGCACGTGTCAACCAATTTATCCGTGTGTAGTCAGCGAAGTATTCGGAAAAAGACAACAACACAAGTTTCCATTTAGTTCCTAGATTTTATGTAATATATATTTTTTAAGAGCAAGAACAAATCTGACAGAAAATTACTCTCTAATTTTTATACACTTAGCCTGACATTCTGTCAACTTTTGGAATTCTTCCGACAGATTGATATTTCCTTTTTAAAACATTTCTTAAATGTTTCATAGATCCCTTTTAACAAAATGTTTAAATGATATTTAGTTTACACCATTCTTTCAATTCTATTTCAATCATTCATTACTTACAAGTTAGGCCAAAACAAATTGTGGTAATATTGTAATGTATTGTAAATATTGACCTCTTTACATTATGGTAAAATAGATTAGTATTCCAAAATTTCAGTGGCAAAATCAGGGTAAGAGAACTACCATTTGACTTTTTTTTAGGGGGGGGGGGGGGGGGGCTAGATTGAAATTAGAAAAAAAACAGGACAGGAGTAAAAAAAAAAGGCAGAATGAGACACTTTGCAATAAAAAAAGTCAGGATGACAATAAAACTCATCATAGATACCAGGACTAAATTTAGTACATACACCAGACGCTACAAAAGACTCATCAGTGACGCTCGAATCCAAAAAAAGTAAAAATCAGGATAAACTAATAAAATAGGTATGACGGAAAAGAGCAAAAAATAAAAAGGCAGGAGTACGTGTTTCATCCTCTATGTTTTGGGGTATTTTACATTCAAAGAAGTTTTTTTTCACCCATCAGCTTTGACACAGTAATTAACCGTCATAGTATATCCTTTCTATGCATATTATATTTGTATTATACATTGTACTAGTCATTTGTTCTCTGTTTAGAAAAGGAATTTCGTATAGCGTAGTCATGTTAAATGGAATCAATATAAACAAGAATGTGTCCATAGTACATGGATGCCCTACTCGCACTATCATTTTAGATGGACCGTGAAATTAGGGCTCAAAACTCGTATTGGGCATTCCATTAGAAAGACCATATCGTTTGGAACATGTGCACTAAGTGTCAAGTTGATTGGTCCTCAGCCTCATTAAAAACTGCATTGACCAAAAACTTTAACTCGAAGAGGGTCAAACGGAAAAACGGATGGACGGACGGACGAACGAATGACTGGACGCACAGACCGAAAAACATAATGCTCCTAAAAATAAGAAGATATGGTTTAATCACCACTAGGACAACTGATTAACGTGAGTAGGTATGAGAATCAAGTTTTCCATTGAGAAACAGTTTATGATACTTTTTTATCATCAATTCTTATTTTATAAAACATATTTTATTTCTCATTTAACCATTAAAGCAAGAGCTTTCAATGATATATTTAATTAAGTCTCTTCAATAAGATTATAATACTTTTATCTACAAGGACTTTTTCAAATTTATATACAAAGAATAATTACCATGCGAGTCAATCATTATGTATTCCTCTTTAAGCAAGTTTGTACTTCTTGTTTTTGATTTTTTGCCAGATATTCGGAATCCTCTGGTTTAGCCATATAGCGCCCTTAAAATATAATATTTGCCCGCAAACCCCTACTTTTCTTTTCATAATGTTATTACATAAATTTAAAAGGAAAAAAAAGCCGGTCCGAGTACACAGTTATTTCGTAGTGCATTTCTTTTAATCAATAAATGAAAATTAAAAAAATCCCACCTGCGCTTTCTCAATAATATTTTTACAGTGTGTTGTACTACTTTTGGGACAAATCCTATCAAAATTATAGAAAACTTCATCAGCTCTAACTCAAAATATGGACAATTTTGTGTTAAGGGGGTCTTGAAATCTTTTGACAGCTTCCGAAGTGCTAATTTGTTACCTTTTTCAGCTGGACCTAATCACTACTTTACATTAATATTTATGACCCAAATTTTTTTACAGTGTCATTTCACCCCCCAACTTGCTATATGAGGCATAAAACATGGAGAAATAAATTTGGAAGGGGTATAACAAAAATTGGCAAGTAACACACTGTCCACACTAAGAACTATATTCGTACGACAACTGTGTACTCGGACCAGCCATATTTGTTTTTGAAAGGAAAAGAGAGAGAGAGAGAGAGAGAGAGAGAGAGAGAGAGAGAGAGAGAGAGAGAGAGAGAGAGAGAGAGAGAGAGAGAGAGAGAGAGAGACTTTCAAACAAGATAATCACACATAGGAAAAGAGAAAGAGCAGTCGCGGATACAGATTTTTTTTTATAGCTTACAATGCAGTTAAGGTTTTGCTCCTTGTTGAAGGATGTAAATTGTCCTATATTCGTAAACTGCAACTTTATTTTGTCTCTGGTAGAGAGTTGTCTCATTGGCAATCATACCACATCCTCTTATTGTTTTATGTAAAATGCAAGCAGACACTCTCAGCACACAAGACAAAATGCAAGAAAACACAGAGAATTAGCAACAAAAAATAATGCTTGTCTTAAACGCCACAACCAAAAAGAATGGCATACGAGAACGACAATTTTTTAACTTTGAAGGTAGAAGGATGTTCATACTTTTTTCATATTTCATTTTAGTAAGACGAAAGTATCAAAATATTTATTTTTTGTTGCAAATTTATTTTTTAAGAATTCTATCATTGAATCGGTTGAAAATTACTCTCAAATAGATGATTTATTTTCTTTTTTTTTCCCTGGTCAAAATATTGTTTTTCTTTTATGTTGGGAAATGGATTTCTATAGGGGGAATAGGGGGGAATAGACCCCCTTTTTCCTCAGTGTTATATACATGTTCCCTAACGATTACTTCATCCAAGTTTTTTTTTTATTTATACACGGAGACCTTTATAATTTAATATGACAGTGCCATTAAAAGTCCTTGCGTTTGAAACAAATTCCATAATCAAGGTCTTTAACCATTCCAACATACATGTAGATATTAAAGTATCAAATTAGACTTGTACTTGCAATAACTAAATATTAGTATCGCATTTTCGACAGCAAAAGGGCCTCATGGGTCGAGTGGTCTAAATAGTTCTACTACTGCACTGTAGCCTGTTAAAACCGAATTTTTGAGTAACTCGCACCAGAATGTATCACGAATGTCGGATAAGTAGTCAAAAGAAGAGATTGCATAATGAAAAAAGCATAAACGTATAAAGTGAAAAATAACAAGCCAGGACAGAGATAACAAATAAAAAGTAATGCAGAACAAATTCTTCGTCTTATCCCTGTCCCCTCCTCCCCCTACACACACAATAAAATCAAATGGTAGATCCCTTATTCAGAAATAAATAAATTTTTGCAAGTAGTTGCTTAACCCGGCTTAAAAATCATATGTAGAATTACTCATATATTCAACGATGTAATCTAAATCTTATATTTAACTTGATGTAAAATATTGTAAATTATACTTCGTTTTTATAGTCTCTGATAAATCTTTATAATTCTTAATGACATTATTTGTTTTATGTCTGTTATTTTTGGTTTACACAATGTTTACCATATATTTGCAAATGTTTACGTTATACATGAGATTCTAATACAATAACGAATCTGAATCTAAATCTGGTTATATATAAAGAGACAAGTTACGTGTAATTCAGTGCACGTGGTTGTCGTTTGTTGCTGTGTTACATATATGTTTTTCGTTCATTTTTGTACATTAATTAGGCTGTTATTTTTCTCGTTTGAATTACTTTACATTTGTGATTTCGAGGCCTTTCATAGCTGACTATGTGGTATGAGCTTTTCTCGTTGTTGAAGGTCGTACGGTGACCTATAGATGGTAATTCCCGTGTCATTTGATCTCTTGTAAAGGGTTGTCTAAATGGCAATCATCCCATAATCTTCTTGTTATATATACATATATAAATCATTCTTAGTCTTTTAGATAATTTTCAGATGAATAATGATAAATAATGAAAAATTCAAGCATTACAATAACATGTAAAGGCAAAATAAGGGATTTTTTTATACCGTGTGACACAGGTGCTCCGTTGCGGAGGAATTTACTTAGAGAAGAAGAAGTAAAGGCGTCATGATGTAAATACATTTACAATGTTATACATGTATTCGTCTCGTTTATTCTCGACAGGTGGTACACGTAAAGGTAGTTTGTTGTATCAGATAAAAACAATAAGTTAATCAGATGACCAAATTATATTCTATTCCTCCGGCAATGGTATTGCCAGGTACATAGAAATATATATCATTTCACCTCGTGCCCTACAATATATTAATTTTGTAATTGTTTTATTACATGTTAGACGACCATTTTGTTACGAAAAGGCGGGATATTTTTTTCAAAATAAAATACATATATTCTGATTCTAAATCTTAATAAAGCAAAAGACAATAATTTAAAGATGGAGAAAAAGAAAAATACTTCTGATTGAGTGTGTATTCCATCTAATTCAATTTTAAGTTCTTTTGACAACTTTCGCGCCTCCCGCGACTAAAAAGTCTTAGTTTGATGTTCCATTTGGGTCAGCTCGGCCGATTCCGTAGAGTAGCGGATTCTACCGAGGATTGCCGAATGTTTGATGTTCGTGAGGAACGAACAGAGCGAGAAAAAAAAACATACCCGAGCCTATCCTAAGCTCAATCTTGTAAATGACATATAATATTGCGTTTGACAAACATGTATCAGCGTTGTTATCCACTTTATTATGATATCAGTCAACTATTGCACAAAAAAGGGTAACATAAATTATAACGTATCGTATCCTTATTTTATATAGATATATAAGATCTTCCGGTATGCTGCTTTCATTTCGAACGAAAGGAAATAAAATACAACTGTTTACAATAAGTAAATTCACTTTGGGTTTCACTTCAATGTTTGTTTGAATCAATATCGATTTCTAAACAATAAAGAATGTGTCGAATGTGGAACTTTAGAAAAAAAATACTTAAAAAAAAATAAGTGTTGAGATGAAATATGTGTTTGACAAAAGTTAAGCATAAACATAAATATTCGGAAAAGAATAAATATATTCATATTCGCTGAATAACACTCTCTTGCCAATCGTGACAACTCGGCCGATTCCGTATCTCATCTAAGGAGAGAAGCGGAGTCATCCGAGGATTGCCGATTGACTCTCTTGCCTGCCCTCTCTTTTCTTTCTGATTTTACAATAATTATATGTTTTTACAATGTACATGTAATGTAAATATATTCATTCCTCTTGTTTGTATTTACTCTAGTAACCTATATATCGTTCTAAAAACGTGAAAGTAAACAAAACTCAAAAAGGAACAAATGTGTTACTATAACATGTACAAACTTCCCTTTTATTACAAAGTTCAAACAGTTTATTTGGTGGTAAAGGAAATGTTAAGGATGTTCGATACTCTTGTGTTTATTTACAAAATGTATTGTCAACTATTTTGAATCTTCTAGTTTTATCAATGTTAGTGCCAATAAAACTTTGGCCCGCTACAGGTAACCCTTACTTTTTTCATAATCAATTTCATATTGTTAAGAAAGCCATTTATATAATCCTTGTTATTTTTCATAGTTTTTTAAAGAAAAAGGTGCCAAAGTTAAATGAAAAGATAGAGAGAAACAGTCCCCGCCAAATTTGCAATGGCTTATATCTCGCAAACAAGCAAACGGACCCATATTTTTTTCGGCTTTTATAGTTCCTTATATGAATACTATCAATTTTTATCGCACCGCGGGTAAAATATCACGTTGTGATTGGTTTAGCGCCGTCACGTGGTGACCCCCTATGGGGATTAGTAAATTTCATAGGGGGAACATGACGTCACGTCCTACTGTTAATGATAACGTCGTCTATTGATGTTGTTGTATTTCATTGTTTATTTTTCTACAAAACGCAGCATAAAAAGTCCTGCGTGCGATAAATTCGTTATACGGTTCACTACTGACCCCCTACGAATCTATAGTAGTTGCCTCACCCCCTATGGATTTTACTACCCTCTATGGATCCGTAGGGGGTCAGTAGCAAACCATATAACTTATAGTAGCAGTCTATCAAAAAGATTTTTATTTGGAAACAGAGTAACGAACGTCATTAATATATCAATGTTAATGTCAATAATTATTTAAGTTCTTATTTTGAAATAAGAAAAAAAGGCATTCCGGTCACTAATCATACAAGAAGCAGTGATGTAGTTTAATACGTTTTATGTATAACATAGGGTTAATATCAAATTCATTAATTTTAAACAGATATATCATGTTACGGAGGGGTATTTGCGAAAAGTACCAGTAGAGAGAATGTTAAATTCACGAGCCGTAAGGCGAGGGAAATTCATTCTCAAGAACATGCTATATCTGTTTATTTACACCGAATGTTAACTTTCAAAAACGCATTGATGATCGTGACGTTACAAGCGTCTAGTCGGATAGAGTATTTTTTTGGCAATTACCACGACAGAGAGGGTAAAAAAGGCATAGCCTTTTTGCATATACCCCAGCGTCGTTAAAAAAATGAACTATATTCATTTGATAACGCCGAAATTGGTGAAAAATACACTGGCTATCAACCAATCAAAACCCAGGATTCTTACAAAAGGTGTAACTATCAACACAATCTTGTAGGGAGGATAGTTATTTTTTTTGTTGTTGTAATATATGATCTGCGTCGGACAGATATCTACATTAGGCAAAATAATACATCTATTAACATATTTTGGTTGAAACAATCTGTATTAAAAGTTTGTGACTGTTTGAAAATTCAGACACTACAACACATCCGACAAGAAAGACCAAAATTCATCTTTTATTTTATATTTTTTTTAGTTTTTTGAATCTTACGAAATCGACCAAAGTTTCACAGATGTACATGTATACTTAACTTGCACTTGCATACGGTCGATTTTCATCCGTTGTAGCTCATATATCGAAAAATTACTGTATAATTATTATAATGTGTATAAACTATGCTAACAAAAACGGGCCCTTTAATTGGATGTATTCAGTATTCGTATTTGTACGACATGGAAACAATATATGTTTTCAAGGAACAGTCTGTTCAATAGCCAAACTTCATATCACATACATGTACACGTAGAATACAATGACAGCATTTTTTTTTACATTTAATAGATTATCATCTTTGGTTAATGGCAACATTTGGTACATAGCTGGTTCGGCATCAGTACATTTTGTGTTGAATTTTTTTTCTGTTTAAAGTTACTAATTAAATTATATTAATCTGATAAATTAAAAGCTCGGGGCAGTCTCTGGGTTGTATATATAAGGAACAAAGCTGTAATTATAAGTACTCTGACACTTATCAGATTCCAACAAAGCAGATTTTGAAAATGGAGGTAAGAACTGCTGTTTTATTTTGTAACTATTTTCATTTTTTTCTCGATAAAAAATAATAAAATAACAAATGTTTAAGACTTTAATTAAACACAAAAGTTTAAAACTTTAATTAAACACAAAAGTTTAAAACTTTAATTAAACACAAATCCTTTAATTCAATAGGAAACATGAATACGAATACGTTTTTATGGTTTCCATGATATACATGATATACATGTTTAATTGACATTTTAGCAGAAGTTAAAAATAGGGTTTTTTGATGTGCATGCACTCATACCACATCTTCTTATATCTATGATTGTGATTAAGGAGATTCGCTCCCCTTGTATTTCTAATTTTTTATCAGATATTCGAAATCCCCTGGTTTTATCCTTGAGGTGTCATGGAACATTTGGCCGTTTGTCCCTACTTTTCTTTTCATTATTTTATCACTTATATTCTAAAAAGCCATATTCGGAAAACTTTAAAAATCCGTTTTTTTCATAGTTTTTGATAGAAAAAAGGGGTCAACGTTAAGTGTAAGCAAAATATAGAGAGATTTTTTTTAATTTCTATCTATCGAAAACATGGAATCTAACTCCATTTGTTTCCTTTTATTTCCTTTATTTATATACTATCATTGTATAACAATCTTTTTTCAAAGCTTAATAATTAGAAACAGAGGAACAGATGAGCGAACGTCCTTTAATGTCAGACATTGTTTCATTTCTCACTAGCTACCTCGATAATCGTTACAAATGGATTGCGTAAGAACCTGATATAATTTACATGAACGAAAAAAAAATAATGATAGGAGAAAAGACTCTAAGTTCTAAGACTGTTTTCATAACTTTGAATCGGGCTATTTCGATTATTATAAAGGTGTATATCTCTGTCAGACTTAGTACATGTACAATGTATATGTAGATAGATATAGAAAGATGTGGTGTGAGTGCCAATGAGACAGCTCTCCATCCAAATAACAATTTATAAGCGTAAACCATTATAGGTCAATGTACGGCTTCAACACGGAGCCTTGGCTCACACCGAACAACAAGCTTAAAGGTCCCTACTGTACATCAGATTTCAGACTTAGGACAGGTGCAAACATTTGCAGCGGGATTACACGTTTTAATGGTACCAAACCCTCTCCCTTTTTATTGAAACAATAGCATAACATCACAACATAGAAAAACACACGATAAAATATCAATTGGCAGCCTTAACTCAATCAACAAACGTAAATGTACATATATGTAGAAGTATGTAGGTGATACGTACTCATGTTTAAGTGGTCTGACAGTATGTGATTCAATACGTGTCTTTTAGTACATGTATGTATGTGTTAAAAGTACACACGTTTTAGTGCTTAGACCTTGGATTTATTATTCAAAAGTGAGATAGATTGTTATAATAGGCATTTCAAATCGTCTAATCAATATCTTTATATGTGTTTAGCAGTGAATCTCAACACTTAAGGTGGTACCTAACACTACAGGGAGATAACTATGTAAAATCAGCTAAACGTTTTAATAATGATCAAAATTAGTGTTTGTCACACTGCCATATAACATGTATAACCAGTGTATTATTTCTGATAAAATGGTTGGTTTAATTTTTTTGAAATATTTATATTTTTGTCAAAGGGTCAAAGTAAATACCTTGTCAAAATTTTATGAAAATTAAACGAGCCATATTAATTTTGATGAAGGTGTTGGGTACCACCTTAAAACACACAGTAATGCATGATCATGTTTTTTCCTTGTAACACACTAATAGACAAAACAGAACTATACATCATTCAGCTTGCTATAGAACCAGGTAGAATTCACTATTTTCTACATGAGGAAATGCCTGTACCAAGTCAGGAATAAGATATAGACGTATTCCATCCGTTTGGTGTGTTTGAGCTTTTGATTTTGCCATTTGAAAAGGGACTATTTATTTGAATTTTACTTTGAGTAAAAATTAATTTTACTTAGAGGTCGTTATTCTTGTTATTTGACTTTTTTTAAAAGTACTATTTACATTTATTTCTATTTTTCAGACCAAAGTTCTCGTTGTTATGTTGATGGTTGCTATGGTGCTAATGGTAGAGGTCAAAGGTAGACAACTCCAAAACGACTGTCTCGACATCTGTCGCCGAAGAATAGACAGATGTAAATCAAGATGTAACCAGGACTTCCAGAACAAAAACAAAAAGAAGAAGTGCAAGAACGTCTGTAGGAAATCTGATAAGCAATGTAAAAAGTTCTGCCGCAATGACGACCCGACCGATGATTTTACTTTCGACATGTAGTCAAATGATTAGGAAACAACATGTAAAATTGTTTGAATACAAGTGTTCTGCATACATTTATTTCATACTTTGAATAAAATCATATTAATACCTATTATAATTAGTTATATTATTCTTGTTCCCAAAAGTAATTTAACAGAAACGGTCTTATATTTCAAGGCCTATATTGCCTTCAGGATTTCCTTTGAAGAAAGTGTATATAAGTGTTGAAGTTGCAATCTTCCCTTCGTAATTTTACAGACAGCATCACGAGTTGGTTGACCGTTATGAAACACAGTGAAAACTGACTAAACCGAACCCTTTCGGGACTTGAGGTTTTGTTCGGTTTTAGCAGGTATTCGGTTTCATCAGGTAACAATGCATGCAATGTGATATGATTGGTCTTCAGAACAAGTTTGGATTAGACAGGTTTCCGGTCTATTCAGGGTTCAGTTTAATCAGGTTTCA
Organism: Mytilus edulis; assembly: GCA_019925275.1. Classification (NCBI taxonomy): domain Eukaryota; kingdom Metazoa; phylum Mollusca; class Bivalvia; order Mytilida; family Mytilidae; genus Mytilus; species Mytilus edulis. The sequence continues at coordinate 27,486,665 of CM034354.1, forward strand.
CTGTATCTGTTTTACAGATGATAGCTGATATGTTCCTTACTACAATTCCGTTCCCTTTTCTCAAATGTGATCTACCGAATTATATGTTTTACCGGGTTGTAACATGAGCCGCACGACGGAAGCCATATGTGGAGCAGGATCTGCTTACCCTTTCTAGAGCACATGAGATCATGCACCCCCAGTTTTTACTGGATTTGTCTGGTCAGTCTTTAATTTTTATTTTGTGTTTTGTACAAAATTGTTTCTTTTTGTAGTCTTTTTCTTTTTTAACCATGGCGTTGTAAATATAAAAAAGAAGAAATGGTATGATTGCCAATGAGACATCTGTCCACGAGAGACCAAAATGACACAGACATTAACAACTATAGGTCACCGTACGGCCTTCAACAATTAACAAAGCCCATATCGCATAGTCAGTTATAAAAGGCTCCGATATGACAATGTAAAACAATTCAAACGAGAAAACTAACTGCCTTATTTATATAATAAAATGAACGAATTTAAAAACAAATATGTAACACATAAACAAAACAACAACAACTGAATTACAGGCTCCTGACTTGGGACAGGCACATACATAAATAAGGTGGCGGGGTTAAACATGAGTTTATTTCTAGACTTGTAAGTTGAAATTTTCCTCTGGTATCTGTCGCCTTCTTTTTCATACTGAGCTTTAGCATAGTACAATGTGGTGGTTACGGCACATTATGCTGCAATCTACCTTGACCTTTCTACTATACTAATACAGGTGTACACATAATACGTTTATAGATGTTCGTATACTAGAGATATATATACATGTGTACACTGTACTAGTATACATTTTTTTAAGGGGCCAGCTGAAGGACGCCTCCGGATGCGGGAGTTTCTCGCTACATTGAAGACCCGTTGGTGTCCTTCGGCTGCTGTCTGCTCTGCTACATTCCCCATTTCGTATCTCAATTTTATATAGTCTGTTGGTACCCTGCTTATGTTGCGAGCGAACGGTTTTGTCAAATTACTGTTTACGTCACAGTTCAAGTTGAGGTCCTCATACCGTTCCGCGTTTAAGTCTTGTCGATTTCATTCAAAATAAAATCTAACGATTGGAATGGGGGGAAATGTACAATACTTATTGCACGATAAAGACAAATATAATTTAGTGTCTTTAAATTTCAGTTGTGTTTGTACTCGGCTCGAAACAGGAGTAATAGCTCGCTGAGGCTCGCATTACACCTGTTTGTTAGCCTCGTACAAAGACATCTGATATATAAGAATACCATTGGCGGAACCAGGGGGGGGGGGGGGGGGGTGTCCGGGGGTTTGACCCCCTTTTTTCTGGACGATCAATGCATTTGAATGGGAGCATATAGTTGTAAACCCCCCCCCCCTTTTTTTTACTCTGGGTTGGGACCCCCTTTTAAAAATGGCTGGATCCGCCCCTGAATACTAAACAGTTATTGTCTATTAAAAGATGAAAAATTACATGTATAATGTTATGTGATCATGAATGTTGAATGACAAATGGTTTTAAGCGAGTTTTATGGAAGATGTAAAATGTATTACAATGTATAGGGACTACCATATTTTCGAAAACTTTACATTGTGGATTATTTTGAACAATGGCGTGTATGTTAAAATAGAAAAACAAAGGGTATGGAGTATCAATCTATGACAAAAGTCGTGTATGCAAAACAACAAAAAATATCACACACAAAAAGCTGCAAAGGAAAAGCGCTTTTATTGCTGTTATCCATCTCAAAGTAACAGTAGACCTTCATCACGGAGCAACACAAAAACCTCTGTGTATGAGAAATAGTGTATGGTGTAATTTGAAAGTGTAAACCGGTTAAGGAACTGTACTGGCTTTTTGACATACGGAATATGCATGTTACATGTACTTTTGAGTCAGTAGTGCGTGTGTAGTTGTCGGTTTCATCTATTATGGTTTATAAACATAAAAAACAAGATGATGTATGATTTCAATGAAACAGCTATTCATTAAAAACCAAAATAAACAAAACAAAGGTGTTTCACTGTACAGCCTTCAGCAATGAGCAAAACTTATACGGTATAGAAGAGGGACAAAAGATACCAAAGGGACAGTCAAGCTCATAAATCTAAAAACAAACTGAAAACGCCAGGGCTAAAAATGAAAAAGACAAACAGACAAACAAAAGTACACATGACACAACATAGAAAACTATAGAATAAACAACACAAACCCCACCAAAAACTAGGGGTGATCTCAGGTGCTCCGGAAGGGTAAGCAGATCCTGCTCCACATGTGGCACCCGTCGTGTTGCTTATGTGATAACAAATCCGGTAAATAGTCTTATCCGGTAGGTCACATTCATCAAAGGAAATGGGATTGTAGTTACGACGTAAGGAACATATCCGATATCATTTGTGAAACGGTTATTCCATAACGGTCAACCAACTCGTGATGGCGTCCGTAAAATTTACGAAGGGATGATTTCAACTTCACCATTTGGAACTCTTGGTTTAATAGCTTTCTTGTGAGCAGCAACCCTCTATCAAAAGAATCATGATAGGAAATGAAAGGACGGGAATATCGTATCAATTGGGAGATATAGCATATACGTTAAACTGTGAGGCAATTCATTATAAAAAAAAATCATCCGATCACGCCATAAATTGCAATATTTGAGGCTCTTAACTTTTGTATTTCTTTAATTTAGTTTTGACATTTTTCCTTATTCTTAATACATTTAACCCATAGTTCTCAATTCTTAATATATTTGCCTATTGTTCTCTATTCTTTATGTTTTGTACCCGTTTTTGTACACATTCTGCACTTATTTTGCATTCCGTATGCCCCTTCTTCACCCTCATAATTATGAAATGCACCAACAAAAGCAACAATTAACACTAGCAAACAGGCTTTTGGCTTCGTACAAACACATAACTGTAAAAGTAAAAATCAGATGTAGGAAAGGACTTGACTCATTCCCGATCGGTATTGTCTCTGGTATCTTCTGTCTATAATCCTTTTATGATTTGCATAATTAGAAATACGTTATTATGCTTGGGCGAGAAGGCTTCAGAAAGATTTTTTGTATTATTTTTAGATAAATGAGTTGACGTTTACTACTTTAATATATATTCCTACGCCAGGGAAATCCAACGAACTAACAGTAACAACATGGGTTTTTTTTTCATAAATGCATCTTTTATTTTGTTCTTCCATCGGTTTAATTGTAGAGTAATTTTTTCTTGGTTTTAAAAATTACAGATATACAACATTTATAAATTAAGTCCAAACATTTTTAAAAACTGTTTGTTCTCTAGAATGTTTAAATCCCGACTGTCTTGTTGTTGTTAGTGTTGCAGTACACACGTTCGTTGTATGCCTATTAGAATCGGCATTCTTTTGAAATAAAATTCATGTCATTCTTTTTTATCATTCAAAAAATGGTATCTACGTATTATATTAAAAGCAAATATCAACACGTTGACAACGTTCAGTGTCAATATATTGACAGTAGATATAAGCAGACGTGGCATAAGTGCCAATGTGACAACTCTCCATCCGAGTTAAATAGTAAACAGTGAACTATCATAGGTCAAAGTACGGCCTACAAGATGCAGCGTTAGCTCACAATGAACAACAAGCATTGAAAGGGTCCCAAAAATGACCTCATTAACAAAAAACTGTCCCATACTAAAAGTAGCATATACATGTCATGAGAGTACATTATTATAATTCCAGACTGTCAAAAAAGCTGAAACAAAGACCACTATATTATAAACTAAAGTAAAACATGTATAATCGAAAAACCTTTGACATATAATATATCAGTAATTCTATCCCTTTTTGAAATACAAAAAATATCCTTGTCTGCATACAAAAAAATTACCGATAATAAGGTTCGCAATTGCGAATTGAGTCCAAATGCCACATTTGTGAAAGGGAATCATAAAGAATAAAACAAGTCGTATAACCATATGCAAATAACGTCACACCATTGATTGAATTCTCATCATTCCGCTTTGGAGTACGCTTTTGAAAATATTACCCCCAATGCATTATTTTATAAAACGGTGAATTGTAAAATTCAATCATAGTTGTAAATGTCCACTGTGTCAAAGTAAGGCCCACTTAGACAGAGAACGGCGAACGTGAACGTATGGTCTATTATGCATTACTAGGGTCCATTGTGTCAAAATACAGTGGAGATCACTTCTAACCTCTCATTAAATCTGTCAGGAGAACTGTTCTAGAACAGTACGTAGAACTGTCAGCCTGACACCTTTTAGTCAGTTCTAGGTTTGAACTGTTCTAGCTAGAACTGATTTGGTCAGTTCTACCTAGAACTGATTTGGACAGTTCTACCTAGAACTGATCCTGACAGTTCTACCCTAGAACTGATCCTGACAGTTCCAGCTAGAACACTTATTTCTTTTATTGTTCTGTATTTTGTCGGACAAATAATTAAACGCAATAGTAGTATACTACTGTTCAAAGTCATAAATCGATTGAGAGAAAACAATTGCGGGTTACAAACTTAAACCGAGGGAAACACATCAACTATAAGAGGAAAACAACGAAACAAAATATTAATTTTCCCACCATCTAAAGCGACATTCACAATGCCATGGTATTCATTTCCAAAATCCTACAACCTCCATTTTCTTATTCTCAGATTTTTAAAATGTTCATCTCTTAAAGAGATTGAATTCGTATACCGTCAACAGTATTCATGACTACGTGTTGACTGTAGCTGCACCTTGCTGTTGTATAAGTTTATAGAGACATGATATAATTCCAGAATAAATTATCATTTAAAATGAAAAACAAATTACAAAAAAAATGCTGATTGAAAAATTAAACCTTTGAATATTGCCTCACCCCTCTAAAAACATGTTTTTTTAACCAACTAGAAATTACTCTAACAAAGATGTTTTTTGTAAAGTAGTTATACATGAAATATATTGTGACAAATCCCAAGAAACGACGATAAATTATTGACCAAAAGATAAAAGATAAACAATATATCTATCTTCGGTTAACTTCATTTATCTTATTGAACTAATTATCAATACCAAAATAAGAAAATATGGTGCGGTGTGATTAAGAATGTTTCATTTGCTCACGATCTTTCTGGAAACCAAATCGTCGTTTTAGAATCTAATGCATTCTGGGTAACATTTCCAAAAGCGTACATCAAAAAGTATTTTGGTGTACGACAATGAGTTTACACATACTCCTTTAGATTCTGAAAAAGCGAATTGACGGGATGAATGAAACCGTTAATCGCAATTCAGCCTTCAACAATGATGGGGCAAAATCCACATTGAACAGTAAGTAAGGTACTAAAATGACAATCTGTAAATAGTTATCAAAGATACCAGGCTTATATTTTTAATACGTCTGACGCACGATTTGTCTACATAAGACTCATCAGTGACGCTCAGATCAAAATAGTTATAACGCCAATCAAGTGAAAGGTTGAAGAGTATTGAGGACCCAAAATTTCGAAAAATTGTGCCAGATAAAAGTAAGGAAATGTATGCCTGTAATAAGAAAATCCTTAGTTTTTCAGAAATTTCTAATTTTTTCGAAACAATAACATCAGAAAAAAAACGGCATGACTTACTTTTATTAACATTATCCACAAAAATGAAGTATATATATAAGCATATGGAGGATATTACGCTGGAACATGTAGCATTACATCACCCTAACGTCATAGAAGTGGATAAATGAAAATGAAAACAGAATGAAAGTCATTGGCAGTACATCATTATATTATGCTTTTATAGCTTAAATCAATGATTTTTTTATTAGCCTTAATCACCGATCATATCGGCCCATTGACAGTTAAAGAACAACTAGATATGTCCAACTGACCTTTGGTAGTTAACGGCAACGTCAATCGGCCTATTTCATTAAAAGGTTAATTCATCGGCACTGATCGATGGCAGTATAACGGTAAGAAATAAAGGTAACAGTAGTATACCGATGTTCAAAACTCATAAATCGATAGCAAAAAAACAAATCCGGGTCACAAACCAAAACCGAAGAAATCGCATTAAATATAAGAGGAGAATGACGACACAACATTAAAATGTAACACGCACAGAAACGAAATAAGCATTAGATAAAATCCGATAAGAATAACAAATTTTCTCGACATCTCTCTTAAGTAGTCTGTAGTAGTCTGTAAAAGCCAAACAAAAACTATCATTTCCTTACATATCCATGTTTCTCAGTGGCGGTCAGAAACTACGCATTTTATTAATAGTCTATTTCTTCTCTTCAGACATATGCATTTGAGATTTACACTAGACATTAATCAAGAAACAATCATTCAGTCATTAAATTATTTGACCCTGACAATTTTTAATAAAATGACGACAACAAACTGCGCGTGACGTATTTATCGTGTATGGAACGTTACAGAATAATTATGTCAATCAGTCTTTCAACGGACAAGTCAAAATCAGAAATACTGATGACAGCTACTATAATGTAATAATCAAAATTACTAAAACCTAATTAAAGCTAAAGGTTCTTTTTTTCCAATGCTATTAATTGAGAAGTCTTTATAATGTATCACTTGGTTGTTATTATGTTTCTTTTTTTTTTTTTTTTTGGTGCCTCACAACACGAAATGCAGCTCTCTTTAAATATTGCAAATGCTTTATATAAAAATGACATGAATGTTTTTTGAAAACCAGGTCTGTGTGGCTCTTGCATCTGGGTAACTAGTTGGCAAACTGGAAGTTCTGTATTTCCAACAGCAACGAAGAGCTTTTCTTAATATTTTCTGACACTTTTGTACACAATGTGCCCTCAGGTGCAATAGGGCACCTATTCAACTGGTACCATAGGACCAATTTCAATTCTACTCAGCATAAGAATATTGTACATTGTCATATGTGTTTAACTTGAAAATTCGTCAGAGTTATTATATCTTCCGTCTTTAAAATCAGATTAACACGGAAATGGCGTAAGGAGATGCGAATTATTATTATTTAGCACTAGCGATGCACTATTGTTATCTTGAAAACCCATGGCTTCATTTCTGTGTCTTTTCCATGAAATCGATATTTTTTTTAATATTGATTGGTTACAATTCTTCAGAAATATCGTACCTCTTACTTTTTCTTATTTCCAAACTAACATTCCATTTTATCGCCGTAAAATTATCCTGGCTATCGTTATCGATGTATCATTTATAAGCAGTTAATATATAGGTGAGGTGTTGTTTTGGATTGCTGATGAATTGTTCCTATTATAATCAAGGTCAATATAGACAAATTTCGATATCAAAACCACCCAAATGTTAATAAGAAGGCTCAGTTTACATTCACCGAATGAAATATTGTTTGGTCGATTCATGATTGAAGTAAACAAAAACGTACATGAAGCACTTTACGAAGTTTTCGCCACTGTAAGGTAAGCAATAATATTCAGGAAATAGAATAGCATATGCTTCTTGTCTGATATCACAATAGAAGAACAATTAAAAAGTAAAGAAAAAACATGAACGACCCAAAAGTTAACAACACTTATTAACAAAAAAAAACAAAAAACAACGTTCTGCTTCCAAAAGAATTATATACACTTAGTTTTATTATTGTTGACTGTGTTTTAATGAGTCTGAGTGTTTTAAATATATATTCAGGGGTATGAAGAGAACAATCGGCTTTCGTCCGGAAAACTATCATAGTCAATCAATAAAGGATCGAGGAGTCAAATGTACTGTTTCATTAACGAGTTTCAAATAAATAGAGTCAGTGTGAACATGGCTAGTAATCACTGTATATTAGAAACTTTGCTATGTACTCGTCAACAATTACTTCCAAAAAACAAGAGAACCCGAAAATGTTCCTGACATGAAATAGACACTACCTCCAACATGTTACAGGAGTTGTAACGGGTTATTTAACAGAGTGCACCACATTTTTTATGTTATTTCGAATAGACAGAACAAATATTTCTTATAATTTAATTCTAAATTCGATTTTTAACCGTAGAAAACCATGAAAAAACGTTGATGATGTCACGGTCACATGACTAAATTATGTCTATGGGCTCATAACAAAATAACGTCAGCCAATCAGAAGACGGGTTACATCCAAAATTAAATTATTAAGATTTGTGTTTAATGCCACTTTGAAAACTATTGTGCTATTTTGTGGCAGTCAGTCTTTATTGGTCGATGAAACTGGAGTACCTGGAGAAGAACCACCGACATTTGGTTGGAAACATTGACATTCCTAGTCAATTATGATTGGAGGCAAGTGAACCGACACGAGCGGGATTCGCTCTCACAACCTCAGTGTTGACTGGATAGTGATTACAGTTGTAGAACTATTTAGAATACTTGGCTATCGAGTAACCTGTAATAAAGAACAAATGATAAACAAGGAGACGTGTTGTGATTGCAAAAGAGACAAAGTTGTATCCAGCAAAGTTAAAATAAAGTGGGTGGGAACTTTTATAGGCAGATGTACGACCTTCAACAATGAGAAAATCTCACAATGTTTTGTAGGTTATAAAAGATGCCGACATTAAAACTATGAAAGAATGCTATCGAGAAAAACTAACGGCCTAATATTTAACATAACAATTTACGAAAATAAAAAAATCCAAGGATTTTATTCTATTTGTCGTAAGGTACAGTTTGTGGTTGTTCAATGTAATCGCTGCCTATTTTTGTACGGGATTTAATTGAGGTTATGTGTCACATGATAAATGATTTTCTGAAAATTTAAATAAAAACGTCCTGATTGTTGACTAAGACATTATTTAATTATTAACCTTTTTATTATTGCAGTACACTCGTACCTATGCTTTGGTCTACTGCCCACGTATATGTGCATAGGTTTCAAATTCTTCTTTAAACATAATTATATCTAAATATACAAAATGGCAGGATTTTTCTTTTCGGCAGATCCTCGGGATTTTTATCAGAGTAGTGGAGTAAGTATTTCATAAGGATTACTGTAGATTCATTTTTTTTCGTGGCAACCAATTTTTCTGGATAGAGGAAAACTTGCATTTTTGTGAATATTTGATTTCGTGGTTTTCTAAAAAAAATCTTCATACAATCAAATAGAAAATTTGTAAGTCGTTGGACAATGAAATTCGTGGTTCCCAGGTTATCACGAAATCCACGAAAATTGGTATCTAACGAATAATAATGACTCCACATTATGTGTTTTCGATACTTTGTTCTTAATATCATAAAGGTCATCTAAAGAATTAAAAATGGTTTATGCATCTATGAACAACGCAGTTCCTTTGGGTCTTTGATGGGGAGATTTTTATTTTTTGAGTTAACATACACATTTAGTCTTAATTGTCATCCTAGCACAACGCAGATATGTCTGTTCACTCTGGTAGCACTCCTAGGCTTAATACATTAGATTGTGCTTGGTTGACTAAAGATGAAGCTGATGAAATGACATGGCTTTAAATAATTAGTTTTTTAAGGGTTTACGATTAAATGATAAACATGCAAACGAATCCGAAAGTATTTAAAGCACAAGTTCGAAAATATGGACAGAATAATTTAAAAAACCAAGGAGATGGGTATGATTGGCAAGGAGATAACTATCTACCAAAGTTCAAACGAAGTGGATGTAAGAAATTAAAGGCAACTGTACGGCTTTAAACAATCAGACAAACACATACCATTTAAGGGGGTTCGCGGGTCTAAATCATTTATATAGGATTTCTCTATATTTTTTATAAATGAACTTTATCTTATTGTTAATAGAAAAATAAAATAAAAAGGTGGCGTCACCGTTCATTTGCGCTCACAATCTGCCTTCGAAAGAAGCATACATTTTTGTAAAGGTGGTTTTTTTCTGTTGGAGTAATAGGAGAAATAAAGGTAATATCGAAATAAAAAAAAGAAATTTATTACAGAAATTTTACAATAATTTTGTTTAAATACAGCTTATATGGAAATTATATTAAAAAAGATAGGTCACCGATGAGTTGAAAAAGATATTTCAATTTTAAAGCCAAAAAATGACATTTTTCCACCAAAGGGAGATAATTTGGAACTTTTTCAATGATGTATACATTTTGAAAGTCATCTGGGGCCAACACGAATTGATTGTTTTGAATGATTTTTGTACCATATGATAAAGTAACAACTACAAAAGGAAATAAATAAAATTTGTAATGAAAAACAAATGTTTGATTTTTTTCTGAAATTTTTATACCCTCGAGCCTCCTTAATAGACAATAAAAGGACCCGACATGAAAACTATGAAACAATTGAATTGAGGAAACTAAAACATATCAATTCAATTCTATTAAATTCAGATCTTTATTGCCATACAACTACATATTTCTAGTATGTGACACAACATAACAAAATGAAAAATAAAAGATAACAAGGTCAATAATATACACAATAAAAGTAAATATTTTAAGAGTCCCCTATTTTCAGTTCAATAGACTGTTTTAAAAAGGATCCTAGCTTATTTACCTGAATTTGTCAAATTGGGTTGAGTATAAATGATATTTTATCTAAGTCATTTAAATTTTTAAAGTGGGTATTCCGCAAGGTATTCTATATAATTTCGGAAATTAAAGTTATAATTCTTTAAAAATGATCCTGTTGTCCTTCAATTTGTTATCAATTAATTTTAAAAGGTATAAAAATTAATTTGGTCTTTTCTATAACACATACATTTGCAACTATGGCTGCATATACAAAACATATAGTGATATTCAAAATATTAATCAATATGTTACATGTTATTGTAATTGTTCTTTAAACGCTTTCAGTATTAATAGTAGGAATGGATTAGGTTGAAGCGAGTTGATTGAACGTTAATATAGTTCGGTTAATAAATGTGGTGGAAAATTAGGCAACTTATCTGAACTTTGAGCCAGTACCGAGGGTTTCTTGTCTCGTGTATCTTTAATGCCACGTCTTACGTCACTTATCGCGTTTTCATCTGTCGTACCCACTACATCGTCAAATTATTTTATGTAATCAATAGTTGTACCTTTCTGCAGGCGGATTATAATATTGCCATCATTTAAAATGGTTAAGGGACAACTATTTTTTTTCCAACTACTAGTTAGCGAGCATGGTCCTCAGCACTTTTATTAGTTTTAACAGTCACTTCTGAGTTTGGCGGAACTGTGATGGTTCGTTTGTTGCAAATTTGCTGAGTTAAAATCTCGTTTCTTCTGTTAAAAAATGCCGCATTTATCACTTTATTGTTGATGGTAACTGTGAGAGAACTCAGATTTATCAATGCACTCAGTGTGTTCAAAATATCTATCTTATGTATACCATCGTCTGTTAATGGCTTTTTGCACACCTCCCATGGTATGTTTAAACTATCAATGTCGAGAGTCGATGTTGTGATGAGGCGATGTTCCATGGCCAATAGACTTGGTAGTCGAGCTTCGGCCTACTGGCCCGACCCTTTACTGTTTAGAGACTCCATTGTTTGGGTTGTGCTTTGATTTGCTCTGTATCCTGGTGAAGGTGGCCGTTGTCTGAAATAACCGGGATTTCTGAAGTTTGTCCGTGGAGATGCTAACCGTTGTCCGTAGAGACTATACGATCTCTGGCTTAGGGGTGTTGCTGGTCAATAGGCAGTAAACGTCGGTGTATTTCTATCTTGCGATCTACCGAGATTGTATTGCTCATGAGATCTTCCACGTGTTTATTGATCAGGTGATTTTCCAGAAGAAGAACCGAGGTTATACTGATCGGTCAATTCACGGTTATGCTGATTAGTTGAAAACAAAACATCAGCTAGTTTAATGACAATTAGTGAAAGGTTATGCACCTCATTTTCCAAAGGACTGCTCATATTTAAAATTAAAGGCGACAATAATAATACATGTAAATCGCATAAATATTCAAAATGTTTCTAAATAAAAGCTGCTTGATTGTGAAGACGTACCCTTATTCTAAGATCGATTATGAATAATAAGAAATCTGACATACCAATAATTGGCATTTATCCGTTTCAGATCCGTTCATCATCCGTTTTATCTGTTATACGTCCGGTAGAAGTCCGTTTCTCTTTCGTTCAACGTCCGTTTTATCCGTTAAACGTCCGGTAGAAGTCCGTTGGTGAATTTATCTTCCAGTCCCCCAACGGATGTATAACGGACACGTAACGGAAACAAAACGGAAACGAAACGGACGAGTACTGGACAGAACGGACGTTGACGGATTAAACGTACGCTAAACGGATTGAAAAAAAGTTATCCTTCAGGCGTTCGTTCGTGCTATCCGGTAAGGTGTGAACGAGGCTTAAAGATCTACTTTCCTCTTTCATTCACAAAATCGCACGTGTTTTTTTTTTCTCGCAGAGTTTTATGGGTTTTTTTTTTGGTAAATGAAACACTTGTCATTGTTTGAACGTTTCAGTGGAGTTAATTTAGCCTTGTTTACCGATTGTTGTGAAATTTAAATAAACAATGTACGAAAACCTCGATAAACTTTTTTTTTTTAAATGCGTTATCTGCACTTATTATTGATACTTTCTTTGCTATTCACATGGTCGTATAACTAACATATTGTCCATTCTATTCCGATATGAGTTCCATACATAACAGTCTGGTGCATTTCCAATTAGCTTTTTTTCTTTGTTTTTTTTTCTGTGCCTCTCTTTGTTTTAACAATGTCTATATTGATGATAGAACAGAATTTTCATTGATCTCATTTAAGCATTATATCAAATGCGTAAAGTTTTAGAAATTACACATAAGTTCATACGCCGTATCGAGAAAAACATTACTGTCCGTTTAATAATAGCATTACATAGAATTTCCTTTTAGTTTTATTCGCTTTTAGATATATTTCGGAAAAAAAAGGACAAAGTAAGAAAAACTTAATAACGTTTCTGTATTAAAGAATAACGAAATCTAATTGTTTACTTTCTCTTAATACTTCATCGTTACTGCAAAAATACATAGGAGTCTGCAGAATAGATATTGTTTTGAAAATTTGAAAAAAACAAAATCTATTTATTGACTCGATTGTTGACTAAGACACTATTATATAATCGCGGTACACACGCACCTATGCTTTGGTCTACTGCCCACGTATTTCGTGCATAGTTTCAAATTCTTCCTTAAAAAAACAAGAAAATGGCAGGATTTTTCTTTACCTTAGCCGTATTTGATACATCATTTAAGAATTTTGGATCCTCAATGCTCTTCAACTTTGAGCTTTTTTTGACTTTATAACTATTTTGATCTGAGCGTCACTGATGAGTTTTGTGTAAAACGCGAGTCAGGAGTCTTAAAAAGTAAAATCACAAAAATACTGAACTCAGAGGAAAATCAATACGGAAAGTCCATAATCACATAGCAAAATCAAATAACAAAACGCATCTAAAACGGATAGACAAGAACTGTCATATTCCTGACTTGGTACAGGCATTTTCAAATTTGAAAATGGTGGATTAAACCTGGTTCTATAGCGCTAACCCTCTCTCTTTAATGAAAGTCTCATCAAATTCCGTTATATTTACATGATGCGTTAAATAAACAGTCACAATTATTAAAATAGTCAAAATATGGGTACATCAGTCATCATCGCATAACAATTTTAAAAGGGACAATTTAACAGAACACAAAAACATCTATCTACGAACACATGGATTGACTTGAGTGTCTGACGTCATAAAATTTGTCTACGTCACATAAATTTGTCGTTCAATGTGCATACAAACAGTTTTAAAATTTACATAGGCAATGTAAGCATACAGAGTTAAAAAATCAAAAGTATGTAAGAACAAATTACAGAAATAGACCGAGATTTAAACTAGTTCAAAAGTTATAGGTAGAATTTATTAGAATCCAAAAATAGTTAATTCCACTACGCGATTTAATGATTTTGACGTTTGTGGTTAAATTATAATCCTGGTACCTTTGATAACTATTAAAATGGCAGTCTGAATCAATCCTTATATTTATTACTTTAATCGTGAATTATGTTTTTGTATTTTTAATAGTCAAAACGGCACAGATCCGAGGCAATTTTAGTAAAATAAGTGCAGTGACATTGTCCAGAAACCATAAGGATTTCTAGGTTCTTGATAATTTTGTTCATAACAATTTAACGGTCATCTAACATTGTCTAAAGAATACATCATTATTTAAAGTATTAAGTGAAAGTCATTTAATTTTAAAAAAAAAATAAAAAAAATATGAAATAATACAGCTGATGAGCAATGAGTGTCATCAGTTGCAAGTTGAGTATTGTTTCAGGATCCTCTAGTTCGTATAAGATACATCCCCGAGGTATAACCATTTCATGTAAAACACCGAAACTGCTCAAGACGATACTCAACTCGCACTTGATGCATCTCATGCATTAATTATCAATTGCTCATCGAATATTTCTATAAAATCCTCTTTTCTCTAATTTTTTCTTTTGATATTTTATCACACTTTGAATTTATGAATTTTGAACAGCTGTAAACTACTGTTGCCTTTATTTGGTAACTTCAATTTATTGGTCTCTTTTATAATCGTGAAGAATTAATATATACCTAGACCTTAAATACAAATTAAATGTTTGAATAAAACAGCATATATATATATCGTCCTTGTGGTTCACCTCTGATAATATCTTATGATAAACATTTTTTAATTCTTTTTTACCATAACATGTACCTATACATTGATCTTCTTCTAACGTATTTCTTGTATTGGGTATAATTTTCTATGGTTTGATAGACAGAATGGCTAGTATTGGCTTTTTGTCAAGTCCAAGGAATTATATTAGAATTGCATAGTGTAGAAATTATTTCAGAAGGCGTGTTAGAATTTTGATAACTCTGTTCCTGCTGTGTTAAAGGGTCAGATATTAGAAAAGAATGATATTTGAAACCGGGACGTTCTTTTGATTTCATCATAAGGACCTTTCCGTCCTGATTGAAGGCGTAGTATATGAGAAAGTGTTCATGATATAAACTGATTTGTAAAACGAGTAGCTTCCTTTTAAAAACACTTACACTCAAGAACGCTGACAGATCACCTAAAATTGTTTCTCTTCTTAACAATAAGAACAGGTGGTCTGATTGTCACTGAGGAAAATTAAGATTTATATGTTAGATTAATACTTAATTGAATAAAATAAATAAAGATCATAAATCTGATATGTTTATGTTACCTTGATTTCAATGGTCTGTTGCACAAGTATTTCGTGTATTGTTTTAAAATTCTATAATTACTTAAGACGTTCATGATGTTTTTGCATTTTAATCGATCAAAAATGACAAGCTTAATCTTTTCGTCGATCCTTTAAAAGTTTATCAAAATAGTTTATATCAGTATTTTGTAAGGATCACTAGATTTTTATAATAACTTTGTTATGAATATCATAACGATCACATAAAGAATATGTATACATTTTTTGTACTTATACAAATGACAATATTAGGATGTTCAGGGTGGTACCAAACACTTTCACTAAAATTAATTTTGCTCGTTTGATTTTCATAAAATTTTGACAATTTGATAATTCGGTGGTTGTCGTTTGTTTACGTGTTACATATTGGTAAATAAATCAATGGAATTATTTTCCTTATCAACTCTCGGCTACTCATCTCCATTTAAGGGTTCGATAAAAGGTAGAATTTATACGGATTCAAAGTCAATAATTACATTACATCTAATGTTTCATTATAATATGTTATTCTTTTTGGCTAACAGCAATATTGCGTCAATCTGAAATCGACCTTCATTTCCAAATGAAATGCAACATTCACGATGGCAAGAGCTTCCATGATAAAGTGCACAGCGTCGCTTGTCTTCCAAAATGTCGTATAGGACTGTTTAGATTACTTTTTGACACAACTCGACCTGACGGACAGAAATCTGTGACATTCAAAAATAGCAAACAGTCAAACAATTTGAAATAAGAAATGATACAAAATTATCAAGCTCAAGTTTGCTTCGAAAAAGTTGTATGAAAACTTATAAACTGTTGCACAATGGTTTTTGGGATCAAATACGTGTACACCTCTTTATTTCTGTGAAAATAAATTATGTTTTTTTGGTAATCAAGAAATGTCAAATTTGTTTTTTCACCGCCATTCTCATAAATGTTCAAGTTCACATACGATATTTTGGAAGTCCAGCGACGACAGGTAAATAAATACAAAAACGAAAACATGCCAAATGTATATTATAATACAACTTACAATCCAAGTCACAATGTATTAAAAGTTAATGTATATAAGTCTTAGTACGGCCTTTAACACGGAGACTGGGCTCATATCGTACAGCAAGCTTTAAAGCCCCCAAAAATACTAGTCTAGTACATATAAAAAGCGAGAAACAATAAAGACATATGAAACACACAAACAAACGACTTAGAACAGGCGCATAACAATACATGTTAAGGTATAGATTATAAAGGACTTAAGAAAAACAAAAAGTGTTCTCAATTACTTCATGTACTTATTAGCTGTGTTTTCAAAACTCAAATAATTTAAACTTGCAGATGGTTGGCGGTGGTAACTTTGTACAACAAAATCCGTTTGGTATGGTTAGTCCAGCGCAATATGGTATGGTTAGTTCATCGCCTTATGGCATGGTCAATCCATCGTCATACGGTATGGTCAGTTCAACGCCTTATGGCATGGTTAGTCCAGCGCAATATGGTATGGTCAGTTCATCACCTTACGTCGGACTGGTAGCACAACAACAGCGACAACTCATTATGCGCCCTTCTTCCGGCTTAGAAATGTCGCCGTTTGTCCGCAGTCCCAGCTCAGGTTTACTTGCTATCCAATGTAACGATACAGATGACGTAGAAACGCCGAGGATGAGAACTCCTTTTTTGGAGGAGGTTCAGGATAATACGGTAAAACTATAAAACTACCTGTAAAGTAAACCTTTTTTGAAGAAATCCTGCTTATTTTCTCAATACTTACTGGTATATAATATGTAAACACTTGCCGGTGCGTGCCAAAATTGTTTTCACTTAAGAAGTTGCTCAACTACCAAAACAGTCAAACTCATAAATCTAAAACAAACTGACAACGCCATGGCTAAAAAGGAAAAAGACAAACAAAAAAATGCAAACGGCAGCACACATGACACAGCATGGAAAACTAAAGAATAAACAACACGAACCCCACCAAAAAACTAGTGGTGACCTCAGGTGCACCTGAGGTCACAGGAAGGGTAAGCAGATCCTGCTCCACATGTGGCACCCGTCGTGTTGCTTATGTTATAACAAATCCGGTAAATAGTTTAATTCGGTAGGTCACATTCCTGAAAGGGAAGAGGATTGTAGTTACGACGTAAGGAACATATCCGATTTCATTTGTGAAACAGTTATTCCATAACGGTCGACCAACTCGTGATGGCGTCCGTAAAATTTACTAAGGGATGATTTCAACTTCACCATTTGGTACTCTTGGTTTAATAGCTTCCTAGTGAGCAGCAACCCTCTATCAAGAAAATCATGATAGGAAATGCAAGCAGCACGGGAATATCGTATCAATTGAAAGATATATACCCCGTATGCCGGTGCTGCTGGAATGTTGCTACTTAGAAATGGAAAGTTCACAATTGGAAAGCTGAAATCATCTCTTTTGTCGTAAAGTTTTGTTTTTAACCGACCCTCATTGTCAATTTCTAGATGTAAGTCAAGATATGAGGCTGACTTAACTGTATCTGTAGTATCCTTTATCTCTAGCTCGATTGGATAGATGTGTTCCACATAGTCACCAAACTTTGAATTACATGTATTTAGTGAAGGAACATCATCTATATAGCAAAAAGTAGAGTTAAAGGATATTGCTAACTTCTTATCTTTCTTCCTAAGAAGTTCCTGCATGAAGTCAGCCTCATAATAATAAAGAAACAAGTCGGCAAGTAGAGGGGGACAGTTTGTTCCCATTGGAATGCCGACAGTCTGTTGAAAAACAAGTTCTCCGAACATAACAAATATGTTGTCAATCAAGAAATCAAGCTTCTTGATAATATCAGTTTCAGAGAAAAAAAAATTGAACTCAAGATTAAGATTAAAACTAACACATATATATACATAAATAAGACTGAATGAATTACAATAATAAAGATTCAGTCTTACATGTTGATACACAAATCCTCTTAAGTCAAAACTAGGGTGCACCAAAATGCTCCGAAAAGATACAAATGTCTTGGTCTAGTAGTAGCACTTATCTTGTAGCTCATAATGATTGGAAGTAAAAAGAAGTAAGGACAATGTCATTGCTTTTGTTTCAACCACATAAAATTCAAAAGTTGTCAAGTTTCACGGGACATTTACTATTCGAGTGACTATCATATACATTAAATAGTCTTACCTTTAAAGAATACTCGCTCCTCCAGGTTTTTAAATGTTGCCAGATATTCGGATCCCCTGGTTTTATCCATGTAGTGCAATTAAAATCCCCTCTAACCCTTTATTTCCTTTTCATAATTTGATTACATACAGTTTAGAATGTCATCTTTGAAAATCATATAAAATTCTTATTATTTTTTCATCGGTTCTAGAAGAAAAACAATGCAAATGTTAAGTTAATGAAAAGTATCCCACATTTAAAATGGCATATATATATCGAAATAATGCACACAGAAAGCATACGGACCCTGAATTACTTTTTTGTTTTTTCGGGGGCTTCTTTTTTCGTAAACAATCAATTTATTTTATTTTGAAACTGAGTAGCGAACACCCGTTACAGTTAAATAGAATTTTACCTATTGGACCATGAACCAGCACGAGTCGCAATCAATTATGTCAGACACATGGTATATAAAATTTGTAATATAAATAAAATGATTGACAGCTTGAAGACCTTGAACTAAATCATTGGAAATTGATCACATTACAGTTTTATCCAATGAAATGAAAGCTCGCGCAAGTCATTTTTGCGCCTAGTGTACATGTATGTTCTTATGCGGCGTATTTCATTTAATAGAGCCCTAGAATTTGAAGAAAGTAAAGAAAATGTCCGATTTTACCGATTTTTTAGTTTTGCGCCCCGTGTATGATTGTATGCGAAGGTTATTTCAGTATGTCATAAGAAAGTGAACAAAAATGTCGGATTCAAGTGACAAGGATTAAATAATTATTATAATGGCTGTAAGATTTTTTTTTTTTTTGTTGGTTTTCAAGGTATCATACAAATTAATCATATTTTACCGGTCGTTCATGTCATTAAAAAAATGCATATTATTTTTGTATACATTTAAAGTTTTCGTACAAACTGCTTTTCTTCCGTTGTTTTATTAATTCGATTATTATATTATCGATTAAATTTAAACACAATTTTATGGATAAAAGAATAAACAGTGGCGGATCCAGGGGGAGTAGATAGTGTATGTCCCCCTATTTGATCGCAGAAAGAATAATGGGATTTTTTTTTCACAAAATTTTGTATCCGATATTTATTCCTTTTTCTAAAGTTACCCCCCCCCCCCCCCCCTTCCTTTTGAATTGAAATTTAATTGAATTTTCGGAAAGGAAATGGTACTACATTGTAGTATTACATTTTATTTTTTTCAGAACTGAAAGAAGAAACTTAGTATTTTTTCGAAAATTAAGAAAACTCGTAACAATCCTATATAGTTTGAAAAAGGTTTCTTCAGATGTGGTACAGATGATTTATTGCTTTTTGTTATCAAATGAAAATAAATGAAAAATCTTGACCTTTTCCGTTTTTCAGTTTCCTAAATATTTCAGACGCGGATACCTGTAAAAAAAAAGGGTGGAGCGCCAGCCATGGAATAATATGAAAATGAATATGTTGTACCATAGCTAAGCTCCGCCTTCTTTCCTTTGGATTCTAGTTGAGTTGCATATTTAATTAGCAAAGTATGGTACAACATTAATTTGCATATAATATACCATGGTTTTCCCTCAAGACTCCTTTTAAGCAAATTATTTCATTAAAACATCAAAGGAAAAAATCCAATTTATGTTACAAGATGCATATATTTGTATATCTCTGTAAACAATACAAAACAATTTTTTTTCTATCAAGAGTTTAAAGAGTTGGATTTTTTTTGCATCCGTAAACAATGTGTAGAGCTATGAATTTGTTTCCTTAACCTTAATTCTCTCCGCGCCAGAAGTCGCATAAGGCCTCCACGGTGAATTTGTTTAGGGAGTTGAAGTATATGTGTACGTTAATTTACATACAATTATTTAAGTTGACATTATACAAAATTGTATAACAAATTTTTTGTTTATTTTTCAATCTGTGTGAATGATGTTTTAACATATAGTATTATTTCATATATATGTTTTACTTTACAGCAATTGGTCCCAAGAAAGCCTAAAGTTAGTCCTTCTGTACAGAAAGATACTTATGCGTTAGATGATTGCAAACAGTATTTAGATAACTTGAGTCAGAAAATTTCGGATTCCGAAAAGAGGATTGCTGAGTCTAGAAACGTTATTGTTGATTCAGTAAAGGTGTTTGCTGAATTGAAAGAGAAAAGTAGGTATTTTTTAAAGCATCATCACACAACTAAGCCGTTGGTTTTCCTTCATGAATGGGTTTACACTAGTCATGTTTGGGACCCTTGATAGCTTGCTGTTCAGTGTGCGGCTGTTTGTGGCACTAGAATTAAAACATTTGAAAGGCCAAATCAAATTCAAAGTTAAAGAGGAATAATAAACTAAATTTTTCGAACATCTTTAACTTACCAATGATATAAGTAAGAAAATGTGACTATGCAGGATTGGCTTTGATCATTGTTTAAGGCCGTACAGTGACCTATAGTTGTGTCATTTGGTCTCTTGTGAAGAGTTGTCCCATTGGCAATCACATTCCATCTTCTTTTTTATAACTTTAATTCGGTGGTTGTCGTTAAACTTTGTTGATATGTTACCTATTTGTTTTTCATTCATTATTTTGTACTGAATTATGCAGTTATTTTTTTTTGTTTGATTTTTCTTACATTTGTCATTTCGGTCGTTTAATGGCTGACAGATAATGCGGTATGAGCTTTGCTCATTGTTGGCGGTCGTACCTTTACCTATAGTGGTTCATTTATGTGCTATTTTGGTCTATTCTGGAGTTTTCTCATTTGCAAGTATACTACATCTTCATTTTTATAAATAGTTTATTCGATATGTTATATATTTGTTTTTCGTTCATTATTTAGAACATAAATTATGCCGCTAGTTTGCTCGTTTGAATTGTTTTGCATTTTTCATTTCGGGTCGTTGTTTAAGGCAGCAACCATTTGATTTTCTGGGGGGGGGGGGGGGCTATGGTTTTTTTTGGAAAAAAAAGTTTGTTTCCATTTTTTGGAGAAAAAAATAATTTGTTTTTGATTCTGAGAAAAAATAATTGTTTGTTTCACCCTCAGCTGCCACTATATGTAATGCTAAAATTGAAAGAAAAAAATTGTTTTCGACTTGTCGCGAAGAAAATAGATAAAAACCATAGCCCCCCCCCCCCCCCCCCCCAGAAAATCAAATGGTTGCTGCCTAACTGACTATAACATGTATAAGGTATGGGCTTTGCTCATTGTTGAAGGTCGTATTTCGACCTACATTGGTTAGTTTCTGTGTCATTTTTGGCGAGTCGTGTCATTGGCAATTATACCACATCTTCTTTTAATAAAAAAAAAAATCATTACAACACAAAGGTTACCTGTCTTGTTTGTGCATGATATTCACGTGGACGAAACATTCACCAGTAATATCATCGAACAAATGGTTATCAAAACACAAGGTTTTTTTCTAGTATTCAAGTTTTTCGTACATGTAGCTATACAAAGAGAAATTTGTCCTTACCCAAAAATCAAGGCAACACTAGTATACCGGTGTTCAAAAGTCATAAAACGATTGAGAGAACACAAATCCGGATTACAAACCAAAACCGAGGGAACAAATCAACTATAAGAAGAAAGCAAAGGAACAACAGGAACACCGAAAGGCAACAAAACGGCAACACACAAAGAAACGAACTTTTCAATAACAATTGCCATACTCCAGACATAGAGGACATTTTAAGAAAAAAATGGTGGGTTTAACATGGTTTAATGGCATGCCAAACCTCCCGCTCTATGACAATGTTAAAAATTAAAAATAATAAAACTCGAGCTCTTAATATAAAAAAAGGAGATTGCCAATGAGACAACTCTCCAAAATGGACCAAAATGACACAGAAATTAACAACTATAGGTCACAGTACGGCCTTCAACAATGAGAAAATCCCATATCTAAACGTTAATTGTCTCACTATCACATCATTTATCTGTATGTTTGATTTAATTTCAACACAAACCTTTTGTATATCATCTTTCTTTACAGAGAACAAGAAGGTCAGCAAAAAGGAGAAAGATAATGAAAAACATGAAAAACTTTTAAGGAAATTGCGCGGTTTGGTAAATAAATTATATAGATATAAGAAGATGTGGTATGAGTGCCAATGAGACAACATCCCATCCAACTCAAAATTTGTAAAAGTAAACCTTTATAGGTCAAAGAACGGTATTCAACACGGAGCCTTGGCTGACACAGAACAGTTTCAGCAATATATGTATAGTTTGAGTAAACATTATTCATCTGTGTCACCATTTTATGATTTTTTCAATATAATATGTATAGTTTGAGTAAATATTATTCATCTTTGTCAACATTTTACATTTTTTCAATCTTGTAGAATAATTTAATTTTAGATGTAACGCGTCTTCCGATTGGCTGACGTTGTTTTGTTTATCAGCTCATAGACATAATTTTGCGGCATGTGACCGTGACGTCATCAACGTTTTTTCGTGGTTTACTCCGGTTAAAAACACCAATGTTGATCATTGAGAAGCTTAATATTCCCTTTACAACACAACGTAATTAAAACGTTTAGCTGATTTTACAGAGTGATCTCCATGTAGTGTTAGGTACCACCTTAAGGACTTTCCGTTTAGAATTTTCCTCTGAGTTCAGTATTTAGCCACTTTACTTTTTGGTAATGATGATGAGTTTGTTTTTTTTTTTTTTATTAATTTCAGAAAATTAATAAGGATTCTTCCAGGAAATGTACCATCTGCATGGACCGTGAGAAAAATGCTGTGATTTTACCGTGTGGCCACACGACCTGTATGGAGTGTGCCACGGAGGTTTATTTGGAGTCGAACCAGCGCTGTCCAATATGTAGGGCAGATATTGAAGATATTAACCCGTTGTATTTCGACTAAGATTGAAAAACTATGATTGAATTTAATTTGAACGAATTATGAGGGTTAATAAATGGTTGATTAATTTGACTGATAAAAAAATGTTTATTTATAAGTTTTTGTGTATAATGAAAACAATAATTGCAGACTACCGGGTGGAAAACTATTATTAAATTTAATTTGAACGAATTTTGATGGCCAACAAATGGTTGATAAATTTGACTGATAGAAATAATATTTATTGCAAGTTATTGTGTGAAATGAAAAAAAACTAATTGCAGCTTTTTAAGTTTTATATCTTTTGTGTATGTTATGGCCATAATACATGTAATATGATGCATCTTTTGTTTTACAATTGTAAAATTCAATAATTGCGTTTTTACACATAAGTAAGGGAGCCCTAAAAATCTATAAAAAAAAACACAATCAGTTTCATAGAAATACTTAAGACTAAGATTGATCGTAAGTGACGAACAAGTCAGTATACTTACAATCAATCTTAGTCGTAAGTATATTTGTGAAATAGACTCAACTTGAGTTTAAGATTTCCGACGCTATCAATCAAATTGTCTTTTCAACATTGAACATTATAAGGCATGTGGAAAATCTGGATTCATGCTATTGTCGTTTGTTAATATGTTACATATTTGTGTTTCGGTCATTTTTGTACATAAATTATACCGTTAGTTTTCTCGTTTGAATTATTTTATATTTGTAATTTCGGGGCCTTTTATAGCTGACTATGCGGTATAGGCTTTGTTACTGTGTCATTATGGCTCTTGTGGAGAGTTGTCTTATTGGCATTATACCACATCTTCTTTTTTATAACTTAAATTTAAAAATCCGTACAAAATATATCAATCATTAAACACTATTTTAAATGGAATCACACACCCTACATATTACATTTTACACGTTATTGGGAAACTAACACCATGCAAAATAAAGGCAACAGCAGTTTACAGGTGTTCAAAAGTCATAACGATGGAGAAAAAAAATCCGGGTTGCAAACCAAAATCAAGTGAAGCACTTCAACTATAAGAGGAAAACAACGGAACAACAGAAACACTAAAGTGCAACAAAACAAGCTCCTACACACATAGAAACGAATATTTGATAACAACTGTCATATTCCTGACTTGGTACAGGACATTTCAAGAAAAATGGTGAGTTGAACCTGGTTTTAATGGCTAGCCAAACCTCCTGCTTTCTATGTTAAAACATATCGCTAAAATGACAACAATTATACGTGACAAAATTTCCGCACAAACACACCCAAAAATATTCATCATACAGAAACGCACAAACAAATAAATGTACTGTTACACCACTGACGGGATTGTAGTAACGATATTAGGAACACATCCGCTATCATCTGTACATGTGACACAGACATTTCACAGCGGTCAACCAACTCGTGGTGGCGTCCGTAAGATTATGAAGGGATGATTGCAACGTCAACACTTGAAACTCTTGGTTGATATCAACCTTCTTCCAAGGAAATCCTGACAGAAAATATACCCCTGGAAATACAAGACCTTTTTCTGTTAAAAATACCTTGGGGGAGAAGAATAATGTAAATAATTTATAATAAGTATTACTAGTAATAAGCTTTTATTCAAAGTATGAAACAAATATATTGAGAACACGTATTTGAATAATTTTACGTTTTGTTTCCCAATTATTTATTTACATGTCGTAAGTAAAATCATCGGTCGGGTCGTCGTTGCGGCAGAACTTTTTACATTGTCTATCAGATTTTCTACAGACATTCTTGCACTTCTTCCTTTTGTTTTTGTTCTTGTGGTCCTCGTTACAATTTGATTTACATCTGTCTATTCTTCGGCGACAGATGTCGAGACAATCTCTTGTCAGTTGTCTACCTTTGACCTCTACCATCATCACCATGGCAACCATCAACATAACAACGAGGACTTTGGTCTGAAAAATAGAAATAAATGTTAATACATGAAGGTACTTTCGATGTGGAATAACGATTTTTGTCTTTTAACGGATTTTTAAGAAAGAAAGAATAATAATGAGCTGAAACATTCGTAGCTTGCTGTTCGTTGTGAGCCAAGACTCCGTGTGGAAGACCGTACTTTGACGTATAATGGTTTTCTTTTAAAAAGTGTGACTTGAATGGAGATTTGTCTCATTTGCAATGCTACCACATCTTCTTATATCTATAAACGATATGGCGTCTTTTAAGTGTTGAGATTCATTTTGTGTTTTAAAGATCATTTGTTATAAAGACACTGATTGGATGATTATAGGAATGTTTGTGTCTGTCTCACCTTAAAAAAAATCAATTTCGTATAGATCTTAGCACCAAAACACATGAACTAAACACATAAACCAGGTTTAATCCACCATTTTTCTACATTTGAAAATGCCTGTACCAAGTCAGGAATATAACAGTTCTTGTCCATTCGTTTTTCATGTGTTTTGTCATTTGATTTTGCCATGTGATTATGGACTTTCCCATCAGATTTTCCTTTCAGTTCAGAATTTTTGTGATTTTACTTTATACATATACTTATAGACGTTCTGTGTATTAAAACATGGTTACTTATATCTAACACCTGCATACTTCTACATTCAAATGTACTTAGTCATATACCTACCTATGCTACCTATATACATTTGTACGTGTATACTAGTATAATCAATGTCCAGACTTGAACATCACAGCTTCCAAGAACAGGAGTGAAAGGACGCTCACAGACGTTTAACCCGAAGCATGATTACTGAACATAAAACAGTAAACATTGTAACATTCCTTTGAAGATTACTGCTTTTTAGTCAGGCTTATTGATCGAACGCTAAAAGATACCATTTATCGTGGTCAAGCAAATGACAAAAAGTTCTAAATCCAGATGTTCTCCATAGCTTAATATAGTGTAAGGTTTTGAAGAACAAAACTTGATTGTTAGCATCGAAAAACAAAAAGGTCCCGAGAAAATGTTTTACAAACTATAAATATAACATCTCTTACCTGCATTTTCGAAATTTGCTCTGTTGAAATCTGTGAAGTTTCAGATACAAATAAGTACAGCCATATTCCTTTTATACTAGTACAATTCTGAAACTGCTCCGAGCATAATCAGATAAATAGAATTTAATCAATTTTACCGAAAAATCATACACAAAATTAAATGATAAACCGATTAGCTATATTTCGTGGCAACAGTAGTTACTGTATATCGCTGTTCAAAATTCATAAATCGATAGAGAAAAAACAAATCCGGGTTACAAACTAAAACTGAGGGAAACGTATCAAATATAAGAGAACTACGACACAACAGAGACACAACACCGAAATGTAACACCCACAGAAACGAACTATAATGTAACAATGGCCATTTTCCTGACTTGGTACAGGGCATTTTATGAAAAAAATAGTGGGTTGAACTTGGTTTTTGTGGCATGCCAAACATCCCGCTTTAATGGCAATGTTAAGTATATACACAAGGAAAAAAGTATTGCAACACCAAATTGAAATTAAAATTAAAAAAACACTCTTTATGTTTTTTGTGATATAATTTGGTAAAATAGAACTATTTAAACATTATTTAGTATCACCTGAGTTTAATCAATAAATATCGACTCGATAAGTTGTTATCTGCACATGCAGCTACTGTACCCGTACACAGCAAAACAGATGTTTTTATCCCGATTGTTTTCAACACTTTATATAACCAAGTTTTTAAAGTTATATGATTGACATCTTGTAATGGGTCCTTGACAACTCTTAACTGCAGCAAGATGGCAGATTATCAGCATGAAAGAAGCAGGGATGTCGCTTAACAACTGAACGTATTGTTGGTCATCACCATTCCACTATAAGTCGTTTTGAGAATAAAAATCGGACAATAAACGATGTTAAAGACCTTCCGAGATAATGAAGACCCCCTATACCATGTGCTAGGGAAAATCAAGTATAATGAAGATTGGTCAGAAGGAAACCCATTGCATACAAGACATCCTAAAAGAGAGTGGTGGGCATACAAGAGCCTTTTAACAAGAACTGTTCGAGATCGACACATCGCTACTGGTTATCGTGCGATAAGACCATTTCGGAGACCTTTACTTACGAACATACACACAGTTTTCCGTATCGAATGTAGTGCAGAGCTCGCAAAAGTTGGAAATTAGCATCGTGGAGGAAGATCCATTGTTTCAATGGAATTCGTTTTATCTCCCTTGGCCCGATCGTAGCCCGGATTTGAACCATATCGAGCATATATGGGACACTATTGGGCGGAAAGTGCGCGAAAGGACACCCCAGTTCAAACACATCATGAAATAAACAATGCCCTTCATCAGAAATGGTTGCTGCTACCTTAGCAACAAATTAGTCGATTTCTGGCAGGAATCAGAAGACGTTTAGACGCGGTTATCCGTTTGAATGGAGGCTGCGCACAAAGTACTAATTTTTTGGGGTATAACGATCAACCATGATGTGAACAGTCATCTGAAGATTAATTTTGAAATGTCTGACATTGTAAAGTTCGACTACAGTGAAAGTTGTAAAATGCAAAAAACACTTCATTTTGTTATTAAAATTGTGGTTATATAAATCATTTTTTTTTTCAAACATTTTTTGTTCGTTTGAATGCCAATGTTATCATAAACTATGTTTCAATGGTATTATACAAATATTTTATTATATTTTATCCACAAAAAGAGGCTGATTTTTCAAGTTTTAAAAAATCCAGGTGTTGCAATACTTTTTTCCATGTGTATATATATATATCGTGGTATGTGTTGTCATTACGGAAAACGACCATTGAACTTCAATGAGTATTTGTTTTCTAAAAAGTATTCTGATCCCCGATTTGATGGGGAAAAACATTGTGGTCATGCTGATGTAAAAACACAATTTAATATTCTGAATCAAGATTTTCACAGTCACCATACCTTGTAGAGTAAAATTTTAAAGAAGAACAAAAAATTGATTATAAGCGTCCGAAAACTAAAAAAAAATGTTATTTCTTTGCACGAACAAAAATTCTGACCCAGACAAAAAACCTTCAGAACGAGATTTTTATCAGCTTTGGTATTTATTTATTTTACTGATTAATTAAGAATACACATGTAGATGTTTAAAATATTCTGATTACATTTACCACTGTAAGAAAATATCAAATTCTTGTTTAGTTTAATAAGTATAAACATATTTATTATAGTGGATTGGGAAACAAGTTTTACAACTTATATTAATCCTTTTCCACTTTGCGAGTGCTGCCTTGTAGCGGCATTGGCCTGCTCTTTCTTCGAAATCGACAATGGTGTCTTTAACGTGCAAAAGATATATATATATGGCCCTCTCTTAACACGGATCAGTCATTTATCGTCCCCCTCCGACGGACTATCATCGTTTCCCCTAGACCATAGTCGCAAATGGTGGCAAGGAAGAGCCGAAAATTCTTGTGTACAAGCTTAAGAATTAAGAAGAAAAGCATGACATTATTCACAACCGAAGGTTACAAATCAAATTCTGGTTTTTAAACTCACTATAAGAGGTAGAGATAAACAATGAGCGGGCTTTCAAGACCAAAGAATAAAGAAAGAGGGCCATTACATTCCATGTTTATTTCAATTTTGCAAGAGTTGCAATATTTGAATGGTTCCAATGATAAAATTCTAAAACATATACCACTAACATTGCCGTATATCTTTAAAACAAATTTCGTTTAAGATCTAAAAATAATTAGGGAGCAACCATTAAACTTCAATGGTGTTATAGTTGGGGTTTTTTCTAGGTCAGAAAATTGTAAAAAAAAAATGATTTCATAAACGCTTGAATATTTAGTAGAAAACAAGAGCACAGAGGAGGGGAGGCTATTCGGGCAAATAACCATTTTGCATTACTAGTATTTGCCATACGTTTTGGATGATTTACACTACATGAAACACCATTGCCGAAGGAAATAAACATTAAAAGATTTAATTTGATTATCAGATCATACAACCATGCTTTAATTTCTTATCTATAATTAAACTATAACACGTTTTATCTACAAATAATTCATTTACGGGTACCATCTGTAGAGAATATTGTCATAGCTAAAGGGACGAGCAAACATTTTGTCATCTATGGAAGGGAACATAAGGATTTTTACGAATTAAATATAAATTGTCACCTGTTGCTTCGCGGGATATTTTTTATGCAGCTTTTCCGCGCGAAAATTTATTTTTAATTTTATTATACAATTGCTTCCTGAATTGTGTTGCATAATTTTTATTTTAGTCGTTTCTAGCAAAATTTAATTTATTAGAACTGAAGTTATTACCAGGCAGAGTTACGTATTTTCAAATACACCTGCACCCTCGGAAATTAATAATCAACCTGCCCTAAACAAGACGAATACATGTAAAAATGTATGAAAGTGTTATATAGGCATGAAATAAATGGGATATAGAAAAAACTATTGGGGTTTAAAAAAGTAGGATTTAGAATAAGAAGGGGAAAAAATGTGTGTTTGTGTAAAAAGGGAGATATTAAAAAAAATGGTATTTGGAAAATAAACACCCCTGTGTCAAACCCTAACTAAAAAGGGAGGATATTAATAAAATGTATTTGGAAAATAAACACCCCTGTGTCAAACCCTCACTAAAAAGGGGGGATATTTAAAAAAAATCGTATTTGGAAAATAAACACCCCGTGTCAAACCCTCACTAAAAGCCATGTAACACAGTAGACAATTTACTTGGATCTGGAATTAAAGTTTTTTTTCAATTCGTTTAAAAGCTGTTATTTTTTATAGTCCGAAAAATGCACGAAATATTTACAACTGAACGTTATACCGTATGTAATCCAAAACATTACTAATTGACAGAAAAAAAAATATAAAATAAATTGATGGTTACAAAAGCTCCCTTGGCACCATTTGCGAGTATGGTCTTAAGAAAACTATGATAGTCCGTCGGAAGGGGACGATAAATGGCTGACCCGTGTTAAGAGAGAGCCATATCTCTTGCACGTTAAAGACACCCTTGTAGATTTCGAAAAACAGCAGGCTAATGCCGCTACAAGGCAGCACTCGCACCCGCAAAGTGGAAAAGTATTAATATAAGTTGCAAAACTTGTTTCCCAATGCACTATAAATAAATATGTTTAAACTAAACTAAAAGGTGTATTTGTAAGTGATAATTAATCAGTATAGGAAAATTTTGATTGGACAATTGAAAAGTGATGATCATAGATAAAGTTTATAAATGATAATCGCCCTTCCGCATGTTTCGTTAAACTCATAATTAGCTTAAAATATCAAATTAGCTATCAAATTGGAACTGATATCAACCTAAAAAGTATAAAACCCATTTTGTCCATATAGGTATAGATTAAAGGTATATCGTATCATAGTCTGCCAGCGTCTTCTCGTCTGCCAGCGTCACAGAAACAGAATTGATATTAATAATTTTCATAACTCAGAATTTACTGCACGTATGTTTTATATTATTCTTGTAGTTTCCGTGAAAAAATATTAGATATTTTAAATTGTGTAAAATTATATATATTATTCGAATTATTTAAGTATTTTTGTTTCTTTCTTTTCTTAACAATATTTATTTTATATTAAAAAATACTTAAAGCCATTTGTGATTAAATTCTTACAAGTCATATTTTGAAAGACACAAAATAGAAAAAAAAAAAATGTTTTGGCTGTTATAAACTTGTCTTCTATTAATTTACTTTATTTTCTCCTGATGTGAATATGTTTTTAATATCTATCTTTACAATTTGATTCGGTTGAAATATTTATTAAATTTTCGGACTATATATATAATACATTATATTTTATATTTATAAAATAATAACGTTTCATAACAAAAATGTAAACCAATAATAATAGACAAATTAACCTGTGATAATTCTGCATTTATTGGTACATATACCAAGTTGATAAAATTGCAATCGGAGGGACAATTTGAATGCTTTTCAGCGCTACAGGGGCGATTGTATCCGGATACAACACTGTTGAATTTTAAAAGAAAACAATTGACCATATAATTATTTTTTTTTAAAAGTAGGCGAAAATGAAATTGACAACAAATTGTGTGTGATAAAATTTTATTCTATAAAAATGTCTGATGTTGTTACATGCAAATTTTGCCAAATGAAGCGGGGTGGATATGCACTCTGGATGACAAGGGAGCAACCATTTAAGTTCAATCAGGGGTTGTTTTTATTTTCGACGCTACTAATTAAATTTTTTGTTTAAAAATTTAACACTTTAAAGCAACGAGAAAATCTGGATTCAGAATTGTTTTTTCTGATATCTGATTTACAAGAATATTTTTTTTTTATATTTATCAAATTGAGGAACAGAATGTTCTTTTAGAGAAAAAAAACATAACCACACACCCCCAACACCCCTCCCTTTTGAAGTTAAATATCTATTTATCTATCTACCCCTCCCCCAGGAAGTACATATATCGGAATAACAAAATATTAATGAACTATTTGCCACTGGACGTTAAGCAGTAATTTTTAAGAAATAAAATAGATTTGAAATATTTGCCACTGGACATTAAGCAGTAATGTTTAAGAAATAAAGTAGATTTTGAAATATTTGCCACTGGACGTTAAGCAGTAATGTTTAAGAAATAAAGTAGATTTTGAAATATTTGCCACTGGACGTTAAGCAGTAATGTTTAAGAAAAAAGAATAGATTCTGAAATATTTCCCACAGGACGTTAAGCAGTAACGTTTAAGAACTAAAATAGATTCTGAAATATTTGCCACTGACGTTAAGCAATAATGTTTAAGAAATAAAGTAGATTTTGAAATATTTGCCACAGGACGTTAAGCAGTAATGTTTAAGAAAGAAAAGTAGATTCTGAAATGTTTGCCACTGGACGTTAAGCAGTAATGTTTAAGAAAGAAAAGTAGATTCTGAAATGTTTGCCACTGGACGTTAAGCAGTAATGTTTAAGAATAAAAGTAGATTCTGAATAATTTGGCACTGGACGTTAAGCAGTAATAAGAGTAGATTCAGACAACTGGCGAAAAATCTGCGATGGAGTATACTTTTATTTTATTATTATAATTAAATACGTTACTCTTATTATAATTTCACTGTATCTCATGCTTAACAACAAAATGCTATATTTAGCATAGGTTATACTGCCATAACGTAATCAATTCATATCAGCTTATCACACTGATAGGCTTTTATCATGTGCTCCTCGTTCACCCCGGACTGATAACCCTTTATAACCCCCGTCTAGGGCCTCGGCTGATAGTAGAGTCCCAGGAGGATTACCGCAACGAAATCGAAAAGGCCATGCCTACTTTTTTTGTGTTTGATTGTATTGTGTGTGGTTTTTATTAACTAAAAACTTGCTGATTACAGTTCAAAATTGAACCTGTTTATAATTAAAATTATTTGAAATTATATAATGTAGTATCTAGCGTGTTTTGAATATTTAGAAAAACAAACATCGATCGGACCTTGCAGAATGACATCACTATCGTTTTGAGTTAATCACAGTGAAATAGGCGCACTTTATCTTGTGCCCTCCCTAATAGGTTCATCAAATTCTGACATTAAAGTTCGATTTTTCGGGACTTCCTCCTCGTTTGAAATTGAAATTGATTTGGAGACGGATTTTCCTAAAACATAAACATGGTTTCGGTACCTCCTTCCCAGTACATCTCTTTGATGACGATTGGTATCCTGTTCTTGTCAATGGTTCAATCTTTAGTCGTGTCATCCAAAGACTTAAAATCGGGCGTTGCTGAATATTTTTTTTACTTTGCTAGCCAGCATGCTATAATAGGATAGAGCAGGTTCAGTGAATGTGGTGTAGAGATATGTCGATAATGTACTCTTAACTATACTTCGGTTCCACAAATTGTTTGCATGATTTTATGTAGCATTGTTATAAACGGAGGACACACAAAATCCATTATAGATAAAAAAAAAAAATTACAGAAAAGTATGAGTTTTATTTCATGTATATTTTCATTAGTTGAGTCGAAAATATTATTTGATGATGTAAAATGTGTCATTCTTTTCGTCGCCGAGTATAAAAAGATAACCATCATATGTAAATAGAAAGGTTACATATTTGACCTTGTACGGTAATAAGTTCATGCATACCAATAAATAACATCCATTCAAACTGATATCAATTCTTTTATTGTGATATTTTATAATAAAACTCGTAAAAACTTTACCTGAACGTATTAACAATCCGGTTTTATTTAAATACATAAGTTTATATTTCGGTATTTATACATTATGATTGTACTTTATACTGCTCTCTACTTTTGATTTCTTTTTGTTATGCGTTAAAGGGCATACTTTGAAAACGGGAATTCCCGAATTCGACCCCCAGCAGGGTTAAGAAAATACTTGAAAATTAGCTAAGCATGTGGTATGTGGGAGTAAGAGCTAATAGTGACCAGCTCTGAGTCAAATAGTGTGTGCGAGTAGGGTGACATGTCTTTCAGCGAAATGTTGTATGAAATAGTACGATAAAATACGGCCCTGCATGTTGTTCAAGTTAAAAGGCAAAATTCTGGTTTTAACCAGAATATTTGCCACTGGACGTTAATCAACGTCAGTATATTTGTTCATGTTTGTGCTTTAACCAAAATAGCAGTAGTTCAATGAGACATTCATTTAAATCTGAGATAATAAAGCAATTTCATGTATCATTAAAGATGGAAATATATTTGGTTTTTTTAACAAAATTATTTAATGAAACATTAGGGCTTTGAAAACCAACATCACAAATATATAAGTAGCTAGATTTAAATCCAATGTAAAGCTTGTACCATATTCAATCGGATCTAAAAAAAAAAAAAAAAAAGAAAAAAAAAGCAAAAAGCAAACAGTAACAAAAACACGAACTTAAAGAAAAATTCCATTAAACGGAAATTTCTTTATCGATGGCAAAATCAAATACTAAAAACACACCAATCGAATGGAAATTCTATTACGTCATAACACTTCCGGTATTAGATGAGATAGTCTATCGAGCGGACGTGGTTTGTCTCGATGCGCAACTTCTAACTAAGATTTCATTAAAGATATATTAAGTCAATGTGATTGACTTGTACATATATTTTATTTATATTGAATAAAAGTATATGCCTTTAAAAAAAAAAGATTTTTTACGCAAATAAAAATCTTATAATCATCTAACACCTCCAGTGTTATTCTATGTCTTCATAGAATTACACTTTAACTTCAACTTAACCAAGGTAAGTGTCGTTAAATTTGGTAAACAACTGTCATGTTCCTGGCTAGCTATATCCCTCACTTGTATGACAACGCATCATCTTATTAATGAAATACAATATAAGGACCACTGGTTTACACGTCCAGAGCTTATGCGTGCATCCCTCGATCAGTGGATGGCTATTAAACAACCAGAGCTATACTAAATGCATTTCCTGGATAAGAACGTGTTGTATAATGCGATATGAATAGACAGACAGACAGACAGACAATTTTATTCTTTAAAACCACTGTATACACATTGGTACAAAGAATGAAATAATAATACATAGTATACAATATGAACACTACTTGGTACTAGTCCGTCATGCAAAGCCGGAATTATAGTATATTAAACAAGATAATTTTATTATGAATAAAATACACCTTATTCAGTATAGATTCAAATTGTGGCAACATGACACAGAGACAAACGATAAATACTAATATTGATATGTCCACTAAACGTTTGCGTGGTAGCTCACAAGACCGCAAGATAAAAATGTCACCCTATCATCTAACACTTTTTCTGACTCCAAGCTGACCAGTCTTTGCCCTTACTCCTTCAATACGCTTTCTTAGCAGAGCAACAGGAAATGCTTTCATTAGTTTGACCATGCATTACACACTCTCGGCGAGCACCTTGTCACTATGAAATCTTTCAGGACTACTATCTTGACTTCAGTTCGTTGTCAAAGTAATGATGTTGTTTTCTGATCTTTTCCAGTATTGATTGTCCCCCTTGTTAACTTCTCCATGTTTACCTTGTATCATACTTATTTGTAAATAATCTGCACATGTACTTATATTGATACTTCAGTGGTCGGTACTCATATCGTTATCATGTCTAACTATCTCCTTACACTCGGTTTAAATTTATCATCAATAATTTTATTTCGGGTGCAACAATCATATATTGACAAAATCACCTTTCCACAACTTTGTTTTTTTAAATTTGTGCGCACGAATTTTTCTTAAAATTTACAAAAGGAAAAAAAAAAATTGACATGTACAGGTTAACAACTTAATTTATTTACGGTTTTGTTTAGTATCTTATCACAATGCAGTTTCTATGGTATATTTAAACCACTTGTAATAAACCCTCACTTTGATCATTCACAACAAATGCACTCATGTGATCATCTCTTCAAGGTGATTCAAACATCTAAATTAAAAGTAGTAAAATAAATTTAAATCACTGCATTTTTCGGAAACAAGGAAGTGAGATCCCACATTTTTTATTAGGATGGCTGGATATAACAATGAATATGTAAGTTTCGTTTTCTTATATATATACGTCTTATTAATTTAAAGAAAATAATTGTAACACTTTAAGATGTCCATGTATCTATTTGCATTCATCGACGATTTTTTTCTTCTTCTCCAAATGTTATAAAATTTTAATGTTTATCTAAATCAAAAGTTTCATCGTCAAAAACAAATCACATTTTGATCCAGATGGCCGGGTACAACAACAAATATGTATATGAGTTTCGTTTTCTTATATACATCTAAGTGAAGAACAAAGTTGAAGCTGCGCACTTTAAGATGTTCAAGTATCTGTTGCATTTTATCAATGAGTTTTGAATCGAAAGTTTGAACCTGCATTGTCCAATTTTGATCCGGATGAGCGGGTAGCACAACACAGATATTCGCTTCTTATGTACTAAATAAAGAAAACAATCGTAGCATTTAAAGATGTTCATATTTCTCTGTTGCATTTATCTAATATTTTTTTTAATGTTATCAAAATCTAATACGTATTTAAATCGAAAGTTTTATTATCCAAAAACAATTGCAATCCGATGAGTGAAGTTTTTTTTTTTTTTTCATTCCAAATAAATAAATTCATGTGATAATAAATATATGAAAGACCAAAGTGACATACCCCCAATGAACTCGTAAACATATAATAGGTAATAGTTATCATAAAATGGAAAGTTTAACCAGTAGAGCGCTTATTGTGATGTTGTTTTTAAAAGAAGTTTAATCTTTATGATATAAATAGTTTGTAACATATAATACTGTATTGTGTACAACTTCTTCGCTCAGCATGACCATTAATATTTATTGTTGGTTTCGTTACGTCCAATGACAAATATTTTAAGATTATTTCCATATTGAGAAAGAGTTAACCATCATATGAACTCCCGGTGCTGTGTTCTGCCTCGCCGCTTAGATTGGAACATTTATATTTATTGTTGTTAATGTTATGTCCAGTGACAAATATTTCATGCATCATTTGATGTCTAGAAGACATTTTCAGTCTATACAAATAGCTAGATGGATTTTGTAAAGAGGGTGTATCGAAATAAAGAACAGGAATGTCCTGCCTCACTTCCATTGTAATAGGAGCGTATGGAACCAGATTAAAATCAAACTATTTTTTGTCATCAATGTAAACTTTTATTCCTATATAAAAAAAAATCCTAGGTTGGGCCTGTTTTTTATGTTAGATTATGCAATAGTTCCTTTTCATTTCAAGAAGAAAAAAAACATAACAAGACACTTATGTAAAAAAGAACTATATATAATTTATTAAAGGAAGCTTTGAATACAATTGAATCGTAATAAAAAAAAAAGTAATAAAATTTCGATTATATAAAGAAGAAAGTTCACTCAGTTAGTTGTTCCCAGTCCTTTCCGATTTCGACTCTCTCATCCGTAGTAAGTGGAATATAACGACTGAATTATTTGGGTAAGTCTAGTTCATAATACCATAGAAATGAAATAAATCTATTTATCCACCTACATGTACCCTCTTTTTGATCAAAATTTATGTTTTATTATTTTTCTATTTTTTTTTCAGTAAATTAAGAATTTCATATTTAAAGGTAAAAAAAGGTCTTGACAAAAAATATTAACATTTTTATTTCCTGACAAAGTTATGTAAAATGAGTAAATTATTGTATTTGTGGATGGTGATTTCGTAGACAATACATTCATTTCAATTATGAAATGTCTTTAATTGTATATAAATACCATATCCTGTGTTTTCTGTTTGAGGAAAAACATACATCCAGTTTTTACAACGCTAGCCGTCTATTTTCAAAATTATCTCCCCTTCCAGGAAATCAAATGTGTCCTCGTACACCTTTGTAAGTTGTAAATGTTTTCACCCTTATTCCTATACAATTAGCACAAAAGTAAAATGTATTTATATAAAAGTTTAAAGCAAAATTTAGAAATAGAAAACTACTTAAACTGTATATCTTTTGAAAAGAGAGGTAACATAATTAAAAAGAGAATTAGCGAGCGATCATAATTTAATGATGGAAAAAGGAAGACATTTAAAAAAAAAGACTATGCACATCCTGTATTTAATGGAGGATGAAGCCCATTTTATTTTATACTGCAAAAAAAATTGCTAAATTAAGAGATAACTTTATAAGAAATGTAATTAAACATATGCCAGATTTTATTTCCTGGCAAGAAAATGAAAAAAAAAATATCTTCTTTGTCCATCAACCTCAAAAGAAGTAGAAAGCTTAGGGTCCTATTTTAAACAGGCATTAGAACTGAGGACAGGGGACTCATGATTTATTTATAAAATATATTTATATATCATATAGATAGATTGTTTTGCTTTTTTTGCTTTTTTTGTTTTCATGGTTTTGTTTGTTAAATGTATTTTGTGTATGTTTATATTATTTGTCACAAACTTATTGTTCAGAGTTTATATGACAATAAATATTTGAATTGACTATAGCCTCAAACATCAATCACAACCATTACGGTATGTAATATTGTACTGCAATTTCATATCAGACTTATACGTACCATTGTAAACGAGGAGTAGTATCAACAAATTAGAATAGCATGTCATATTATAACAAACAACGCGCGATATATTAACCATTGAACGGAAATAAGGAGCGAGTGAGGATTTGTTGTAACTCACATACGACTTCTTTCAAATCATCGTCCAAAATAATTTACTTTTCTACATAGGTTAGAGGTATAGGGGGAGGATCTCACAAACATGTTTAACCCCGCCGCATTTTTGCGCCTGTCCCAAGTCAGGAGCCTCTGGCCTTTGTTAGTCTTGTATAATTTTAATTTAAGTTTCTTGTGTACAATTTGGAAATTAGTATGGCGTTCATTATCACTGGACTAGTATATATTTGTTTAGGGGCCAGCTGAAGGACACCTCCGGGTGCGGGAATTTTTCGCTACATTGAAGACCTGTTGGTGACCCTCTGCTGTTGTTTTTTATTTGGTCGGGTTGTTGTCTCTTTGACACATTCCCCATTTCCATTCTCAATTTTATGTGATATCTGCAACCAACAATCAGTACATCCTGTCATCTAAGTTTTTACATATTGTATTGCAACTAATATACCACCACCTGGCATTTATCGCCTTGAACAGGCATGAAATATTTTCTGCTGGACGTTAAGTAACCAACAATCAATCAATCAACCCTGTCATCCTAGTTTTTACAATTGATCATTGTTCTTATCTGGCATTAACCAATAATCATTGATTATCTCCCTTTCATAGTCCTGATATATTTGCCACTGGACGTTAATCAATCAAAAATTAATCATTCAATTATGTCATCGTATTCTTTACATATGACCGTTTTTCTTATCTCGCCGTAAAAGAAATTCAATATATGTCATGTCCTGTATTCTTTATTATTTTTTTTTTATTTCGTGACATTGCATTTGTTCAATAAGGAAATTAGAAAAGGCTTCATTATTATTGATGTAATAAAATGGGTAAACGCGTAAAATATCCGAACGATAAAAAGAATAAATACAATTTAAAAAAAAAAAAACGTTGCGTTTGAATAAACATACGAAATACGATAACAGTCTCGCTTCTGACCGCTACTTTCGCGGTCATACAACCCCATTGATCATAGAAATGCTTTTAAATGTCGAATTATTAGTTTTCGGTCATACAAATACTATATCTTCCATTGTATCTAGTTATGAAGAACAATACCATGAAACTACTTGTATTCGTTTTCGTGTGACCGGCGTGGAGCATGATCGTTTTTTTATATATATTTTAGATTCTTGTAACGTGAAATCTAAAAACCGGGCAAAATAGAAAAACAAACATAAATCGCTGTTATACAAAAACCTCGTATCTAAGGTTTTGATTATTTTACACCAGGCAGTAAAAACTGAAATCTTTTTATCGATTATTTAGAATTAAATGTGTATGTTCCACTGTATGCGAAAATATCTGATCTTCTAACCAATAAATTACCAAGACGAGCAAAAATGTCTGCACCTATATTGTATTTTAAAAGCTTTTCATATTATTTCTAAGCTTTATTAGCTTTGAGAACCTAAAATTGATTCAGTAAACTGTAGCTGTTATGATGCCAGCTGCCGTGCCGTGTGTTTTTCTTTTGAGATACGATATTTTCGAACAACAAAATGTCTCACCAATCCGACTACACTTTTTCGTCACATGTCAGAATTCAGGTTAATGATTGGTTAGAAGATCAGATATTTTCGCATACAATGGAACATACATATTTAATTCTAAATAATCAATAAAAAGATTTCCACAAAAAATTGAGATACGAGGTTTTTGCATAACAGCGACGAATTATATCGAATAAAAAACCATTGATAGGCAAACAACAGTACCCAAATAATCACACAGAAACTCAAGAGTCAGACTAAGTAACAATATGCACAAGAAAATACGACGTCATCTTTTTGTGAGTACTAGTTTCTCATATTAAGTTTATTTTCAGGTGTGGTATAAGAGATGAGTTCACAGGCCGAGATGCAGGAAAAAACAATGGGTTCAGCTTCCAACAGTCTAGGTGATACCATCACATCAACAACATCATTTACCAGAACAACGGTTCCGAAAATGAGATCTCAGCTCTCAGCATCCGGGTTATCGAAAATCGAAAGACATATCCACCAATCAGACATCGTGTTAGAAAATCCATCAAAATATGTGGTTGTGACAAAATGGGTAGCGACAATAATTTTCGGGGTTCTTTTATTAGTCTGTTTGGTTTCCAGTAAGCTGTCCGCTATTGGAATAGCCGCTAAACTCAGCGAAACCGGAAACTGCTTCACTAACCAAAATGGCGAAAATTCAAAAGATTGTTCGACAAGCTTCATATTGCTGTTGTTATTATTAGTCATACCAAATGTTCTTACTTGTTTGCGGTTTACATGGAATAGTCTTTATAGAAAAGATAGAAAATGGCCGTCAAAACTAAAAATATTTTATGTGAGTAAATATAAAGCTATTTTATATAATTATGTATATATAATTCGTCTGAACATCAGCCCAACAATGTTAGATCTGTAAATTTGCTTTATTAAATTTTTTATTCTTCCCTCGCCGAGATTCGAACTCATGCTACTGAGATATCGTGACACCAAATCGCCTTGCACTGTATCCGACACGCTAGACCACTCAGCCACCTAGTCTTCACAATAATAAAGCTTTCGGTGGCCGGGTATACATATAGTTAGACAACTCAATTTTTTAATTTTGCGTTGCAATTACGTTTAGTTTAATCGGTTTAAATCCCTAAAAAGAGTCCCTGTAGTAGAAAAGCAGTTCTATTCTGACCTGTTTACAAGGAAATCTTTTATAAAATCAATTCGAACTATAGATTAAATAATAGTCTTCAGAGAAAAAAATCGATATTTTCAGGAAACAATATAT
This sequence comes from Mytilus edulis, assembly GCA_019925275.1. Taxonomy (NCBI): domain Eukaryota; kingdom Metazoa; phylum Mollusca; class Bivalvia; order Mytilida; family Mytilidae; genus Mytilus; species Mytilus edulis. Next base: position 27,527,684 of record CM034354.1, read on the forward strand.
TAGAAATGAGTTTGCTCGGAGCACTGTATTTTGCTTTGAATTTCAGGTAACTAAACAAAAACATGTGGTCTCACCAGGACGTCGCTCTTAAAACTTTTAGCTTTAACTCTTATGCCAAGTATTTTCGCCTACTTTTGCAAACAACATACCGGTAGCATCTGAAAGTAAGAAATTATTAAAAACACATACTTAATTGTTTAATATGTTGAATCGAATCGCTTGTAAGGATATTGGGTGACAAAAAACTCTCATGGTTTGTACCTAATCTGTCTTGTTTTCTTTTCAGTGCGTTTGCCTCAGTCTCATCGAATCGTTTGGTATGTGTTTGTTTGCGTTTAAAGTGTTGAAAATTAACAAATCTGCAACTGTAGTTCTATTAATGGATGGAGTTTTCATTGGTCATTCAATCGTTACTGGATTTATAAACAGCAGGAGTAGGAACGGTCAGTCTCAGCCAATCAAGTTTGCTATTTCCACAATAATGATAGTAGCTGGTTGTGTATTAACTATTTTTGTTATAGCAGACAAAAAACTTATGGAAACGAAGGATTTGTGGCATATATTTGTTTCCATACTTTGTTTATCGACCGCGTGGCTTCCATGGGTACGGAAGAAAATTGTTTCCGTTGATCAGCCAATCACATCCTACCACACAGAAAGAGCATACCAGGCGACAGAAAGTAGAAGCAGTGACGAACAAAGCCAAGGATCATCAATGTATGGCGGTAGCAGTTTAACAAGTAGCCAACAGACAGATGACGGTATAATCGAATCCAAAGAAAAATATACACACAAATTAATGATTATTTCATCCGGAACTAAAACAATTTCAACATTTCTTTTTGCCTTTTTGATTCAAAGTGTGTTTGATGGCTGGTCGGTTAAGGAATGGTCCGAGGGCTGGGATCTACGGCTCGGTGATCTCGAAACTACAAATGGCCGCCAAACTTATTTTTTCATGATTAATATCATCACTAGTATATTAGGCTATGCCGTCGGTCTGTACGTGTTACGAACACAGATGGGTAAGGGAGGCTTTGCAGTACCTCTTCTACTCTCGACACCTGTTACATTTGGCATGCTGTATATAAATGACTTGTGTTCTGGACTTTATTTTGGGAAAACTGATATCGAATACAGCAATAATATTTGCCATAACGGAACTGAAAATCTTGAATTTTTATTACCTGCATTGCTTCTAGTCTGCATTGGTCAATGTCTTTCTACTGGGTATTATGTTTACAAGAGCTCAACTATTGTACTGCAAAAAGAAGTCAAGGTATGTTTACATGTATATACAGACCAAACATGACTTAACTTAAGCCTATCTTTTACAATCTAGTATGAGCAACACGAGATATTCGTCAACGTGACAGTGACACAAAGACACAAACAAAATCGAAAGCCATCCAGTGGTTTTTGCAGCATACAGTCTATAACCAAACTTTCTTTGACATGCCATCAAAACTAAAATAGCAATAGAAAACAATGTTTAGTTATGACGAACGAATTTAAAAATCACTGACTTATAAGGCCCCAAGTTACTTAGTCTTCGAGTGCGCTTATTTGGAATACTTAAACACATAATATGCATTTCGTGAGTCCAAGCGTTGTTTTTTTTTTGGGCTAACCATAGTATGACTGGATCATATGCCAGTTTATTTTCGTAAGAAACTAGCTATCTTTAATAAAAACACGCAGAACATTACCAGTAGCTAGAAAGTTTACATATGTATTACTCAATTTATTTCACTTGACTGGGCGGAGTTTAACCGTTTCGCTCATAATAAACCATTCCATCCATAGATGGTGTTTAAGGATAAACTCATCAATGAAGTGTCCAGTTATTCTTTTGTAAATTCCTTTGATGGCACTGATAGGTGATTAGAAATCAGTAATAGTTATAACGGCAATCATCCTAATCATACGCATCTTTAAATAGACTGTCCTTATGCAAATTAAAACGTAAGCTCCACCCGATCAGTTGTTACATCCCAGCTCCTTTGTTCTAACAGGGGTGATCTGAGCCGGATCACCCCTACCAGATCACCCCAGTTTGAGTTTCTTTGTTATGCATGCTTTCCTTTGTTCTGTAACATTTTGGCGGGAATGTCAAATCCACTATAAAACTTATGATTAATTATATGGAAAGACTATCTATCAAAATTCACGTAGAAAAAATCCAATGTAAATGCTGGGATTCGAACTCAAGACCTTTAACATATCAAGCCACGACACATACCACTACACCAGGACGACTGGATACGAAAAATTGTAATTTGACATACTTAAAGGAAGCAAGATCTTTTTATAAGTGGGGCGAGTTGTCAGACCTTTATTCAGTGGGGTTTTAACCTTTTTGTTAATTAGTGAGTTTTCAGACTGATTGTTCAATTTGATTTTACACTTTTTCAAAGTGGGGCAAGTCGGTAAACAAGAGTGGGACGATATTTTTATAAAGTGGCGAGATAGTGTGGGCCGATTGGCAAGTGGGGCGAGTTGACATTGTTTGATATCTACTCATCGTGTTTGGGGGTCAAAAAGGGTATACATCATATAGTAATATATAAAGCATATTTTTATGGTTGTGTGGCGTTCTAAACTAGATTTAATGATTTGTAAATGGTTTTTCGTCTAATCTAAAACAGCTGGGATGTAAAATAGTTATCCCAGTCGGACTTGGTGTGTCAGTGTGGGATAACTATTAAAAATGACATTTTTGATATTCACATCTATAAAAGAACACAACTGCTTAACAACATATAACTATGATAAAATACAAATGTAAAGTCTGATTGCAAACCTTGCCTGTGAGAGTTGGAACTTAGTTTCTTCGTAATTTCTTAATTTATCAACAGAGTCTTTTTGACCGTTGCTTTCACTGTTACAGTTATTTTGGATGCCGATGTACAACAGTTTCCTACCAGATCAGTGGATGTTATTGGACAGACGGACGCAACTCATGGACGACACACAAGAACAACAAGAAGAACAAATCAAAAAGACCAAAGTTTATATTTGTACCACTATGTATCGAGAGGTAAGTAAGCAGCTTATATAGGAATATAGAAAAAGGATCTTGATATGATGGGGTAAACATAATAACAAGTAAGGGAACAGAGAAAAACCGAACATACATTGTACATTGTACAGAGTATCGAATATATATCATCAACATACACTATAAACTGCTCAGAATCAGTCTATCTATCTCAATTATATATATTGAACTTACAAAACAGTGTAGCTGTGGCCATTGATTGACACATTAAATTCATCCATTGACTGGGACAATTTACGTGAACATGTGTCTGTAACGACCACTGTTCACGACGTACCTACGATAGACATTTAAACTGTGGGGTCACCAAAGGTTTCTTAACGCTTTAATTATAAAATAATTCGAAAAATTAATCGGGAATAACCTTTATGTTTTAATTTATACAATTGATATAAATCAAAACATCGTGTTATTCTTGATAAATTTTTCGAAATACTTTATTAAGGTGTTAATGACCTTTGGTGACCCCATAGTTTAAGTGTCTTTAAAAGGTACACAGTGAGCAATGGTCGTTACATACAAACGTTCACCTAAATTGTCCCAGTCAATGGATGAATTTAATGTGTCAATCAATGGCCACAGCCACACTGTTTTGAATTTCATTCTATTGAACTTACAAAATTCCAGGTTATTCGTTAGTTTGGTTCATTAATTGCAAATGCATTTTAACTAATAGGTGAAAAAAGCTACAATAATTCAATTGTCAATTCTGATTAAATTCCGATCGATATTGACCTATTAATTGTCGAGACAAGTCAAGACTGAATCGAAAACATATTTCATACAACATTAAAACAATAAAATACTTAATCAGACTTATTAGGTTAAGTCGAGATCAAAGTCGAGTTTAAGTACTATCGAGATTATGTAGAGGGTCTTGTCAAGGAAAATCTTTGCTGGTCGAGCACACAATATGGTCTTATCAGACTCTGAGCAGTTTATAGTGAAAGACAACCAAATACTGTAGTGTACAAAAAATATAACATACTACAGTCAAATATTCCGAGAGATCATGCAGTTTATATCAGAATTCAGATTCTAACTTTTAAAAATATTTTAAGTTTTATCGATGGACATGAAGTCAACCAAAAGGACCAATTTCATGTATGGCAGTAACTATGCTGTGAAAAACTATATGCTCTTATAAAACATAGTCATTGTTCTGACTACGTGGTTCTTTTTTTCTATCTTGTTTTCTCATGTACATTCCCGCCAAATTCTGTCGCTTTCATAATATATGCGCGTGACACATATTTCTATTACAGACTAGAGACGAAATGAAACAGCTTCTTGAATCTATTTCTCTAATCAATGCTGCAAAACAATATGGCACGCGCCATTTTGAATCGCATATTATATTTGACGGTGGGATAAAAGGGAACGTGATTGGAGATAAAGCACTGCAACTATTAAGTTTGGTTCCAGAAGTTCTGAGTAAGTTGACAATTACCGTTTAGGGGTCAACTGAATATGGGTTAAGTGCATGATTGTGCTTACGCGTAAATGAGAATAGTGTCGATTCTATTGGTTGAATTTCAATTGCTTATTGCATTTTTAACCAATCACAATGTTTTAGAGCATGCTTTTGAAAATTCTTCCAATATTGCATTAGATTAGGAAACGACAAATTATCCCTTTGTAGTATCTTTCTCTCACTATTTATTGTATAGTCCAAACGGGTCATACTTTCGTTACCAAGAGTCGTTTCGAATATGTTAATCTATTTTGCCGTTTTATGTTTTCAAATTTGAATTTTCTTTTTAAAGATTTATCATCAATTATGATTTGCAATTACAAAGTTCAATTTTTCTCATTAATTTTTAAGAAACTGGAGATGTTGATACCTGTACGAAAGCTGACTTCCCTTATGGACTTCGTTTGAGTTGGAGGTTACCTGCATCGAAGGGGGAGGGATGTGGACAACCCATGACATTTGTTATTCATTTAAAGGATAACAGGAAAGTAAGAAGATAGTTGTGGGAATCTATGAAGAACATTGTTCTAAAACATATATGTTAATATGAAAAAGAAGATGTGGTATGATTGCCAATGAGACAACTCTCCACAAGAGACCAACATGACACAGAAATTAACAACTATATGTCACCTTACGGCCTTCAACAATGAGCAAAACCCATACCGCATAGTCAGCTATAAAAGACCCCGAAATGACAATGTAAAACAATTCAAACGAGAAAACTAACGTTCTTATTTATGTACAAAAAATGAACGAAAAACAAAAATGAAACTCATATAAACAAACGACAACCTCTGAATTACAGGATCCTGACTTAGGACAGGCTCATACAAAAGGCGTTTTGTATAGTTGGCAAAAAGAAACCCGCTTCCACAGTCCAAAGGGCGTGCATTAAGACATAAGTGTGCAAAACACATACTTTAACGCCAGTGTAGCTTCCCAAAGATAACAAGGCCAATGTAGAGCATTAAGTCGATATGCGTGACGTAACATACATTTTCTAATAAACATGAACACTTTTTTCAATGTGTACCTAACATTGCATTTCCCAGATATCATCTTTTTGTTTTCTTGTAATATGCGAATGGCCGTGGATTTTTATTTTTTCTTAATTTTACTTCAATCAATATGTCTACTTTGGTGTTTTATCCATTATAGAACCTTTTTAGACAGATTAAAAGTGAAATTTATTTTGATCTATTATCTGAAGTTCAACCTTTAAAATTAAAATAAAATTTAAAAAATACCAAACTCCGAGAAAAATTCTAAACGGGAGAAAGTCCGTAATCAAAAGGCAAAATCAAAAGCTCGATCATATGAAACGAATGGACAACAACTGTAACATTCCTGACTCGGTAAAGGCATTTTCTTATGTGGAGTGAAAATAGTGGATTGAACCGGGTTTTATAGCTAGCTAAAACTCTCTAAAATGTTCTTTAGATAACACAGTAAATTAGACCACAGGCTAATAGTTAAAGAAAAAACAAATTTTGTTATGCACAGTGCATGCCGAGGAGCCATAATTGAGATGGTACAAAAATGTATAAGCAAGTAAAACTGTACAGTTGAAACCCTCTAAAATTTATTTATTTATAATATATTATTTAATTTATACGAATATATCTTGTAAATGGTAAAACAACACACCGTCGTAAAATATAACATGACAAAATAACAATAAATTTTAACACGTAAGTATTTTTAAACAATACATCAAACGTTAATCCCACGTGTTCAGATCATGTGACTCCCTCTTAAAGTGTTCAATGACGAAAATTGCAATTCACTGTAAATATTTTATAAAATATAAATATAACAGCCTTTTAAACAGTTAATGCGATAGAAGTTAATGTACATAAAAAACTAAAAATAGGTAAAAACGTGACCAAAGTTGTAAACAAATAATATAAGGAAGTATCCCATTTAAAAAAAATATATACATTTTTAATTCGTGTCTTATCTCCAAGCTAAAGGATGAAATATGTTTCGTTCATTTTTCAGACGATAACATAACCCGAATAATCCAGTCGTTATATTTCACTCAATACGGTCACTACAGCTTTATTATAAATATGTTGTTATTTCGACTGATTGATTGCGTTTTGCTAAACGTCCAGTGGAAAATATTTCATTCATATACAAGGCGGTACATTTTTTGTATACAGATAGAATAAGCAGATTTTCATTTCTTCAAAAGAAATACTCATACTCAACAACTGTGTCGTTTTTTCACAAAAAAATATATTAAACAAGCGTATACAACTATATTGACACAAGATACAATGTATGCAATTCAGTATACTGATAATTAGACAGCAAATATGTTTCTCGATTGTTAGATATAATGAAATAACCTGAGATTATTAACTCGTAAGCAAAACGAGAGAGGCGTATACCAAAGGGACATTCAAACTTATACAAAATACAAATTTACAGTCCACAAATACCATCGTAGAAACTAAAAACGCAGCACCACGAACCCCAGCAAATACCGTGTGTGATCTCAGGTGAGCTTGTAGACTTGACGTGAAATTAGCCCGAATTATCTTAATGATATAGTCTAAGAAACTGATGGCGGGAATGCTTTCAATTATGTCTTACACAAATATTTTGA